>CM035110.1:76696335-77041335 GCA_020205505.1 Panax japonicus
TATTTATTTATGGATATGTCCATGTCTATAAGGAGTATTAAATATGGTATTGGAGAAAAGGGCAATATAACTAGTTTTGTATTTTAAAATTGAACTTCTCTTTTTTGGGATGGAAACGGTCTAAAAATCAAATTCATACCATCAATTATAGTACATGAGGTTTAGTAGATGAATTGAGTTCCCAAATCGATGAATTGTAAGGAAAATATAAGTAGAAATCTTTATAGAGGATCAATCACTCAAGATTCTATATTCTTATCAGAAATATAAAGTAGAAATCTTTATTTGGATTGCTTTGCTTAATATTGAACAATATCTAAAATTATATGCATGTTATCTTACTTAAGTTATGAATTATATAATACAAAAATAATATAAATTACTTTTATGTTGCATGCTTAAGTGACAAGCAATGAGTTAAACTAATCCACATGCTTGGAAAGACATGGACAATTTTATCCAAACCAATCAGCTTTAGACAAACATAGAGACAATGATTATGAAACTATAAAGTATTAAGAGTTTGGAAAGGAATGAAGATCCATGGATTCTTCTCTGTTTCTTACAATTACTTTTAGGAAAATTTCCTGGTTAGATGGAATAAAACTATGAAAGTAATGGCATCAAATACAAATCTATACCTAAACCATGAAAAACTTTTGCTTTTTGGACCCAAACCTTTTCTTAGCCAATCATTGGATTTAGGAAGGAATAATTTGTAGACGGTAGATGAATACAACTTCAAATACTATGGGTCCATCTCCCTATTTCTTTCTCTCCCATACACATATATACATATATATATATATATATATATATATATATATTATATATATATTATATATATCATGCTGGAGTGATCCAGAATAAATGTTTGTTATGTTATTATTCCAGTAAATACATCTTTAGTCATTCATACGATATTAACGGTTCAAAAATAATTGTATTTTATTTTTAAATTTGTACAGTCTATTTTTTTATATAAATGACGTACGTTTTTTCAAATAGCGTAATAAATACTCCCTCCGTCCCAAATTAATTGCTCAGTTTTGACTTTTTAAAGTCAAATTGACCATTTTTAAAACTAATCTTTTTACTATTTTGCTAAAATATAGGTGAAGAGATTATAACCAAAAGAAAGTATATACAATTTATTACTAATCCTAATTTTATAATTTCAGAATATATTATATATGTTTAATTATTAATTCTAAAAATAGTCAATTTGACTAAAAAAAGTCAAAATTGAGCAGTTAATTGGGACGGAGGGAGTAACATTTGTTATAAATTACTATATATATATATATATATATAAATAATGATGTTTAGGATATCAAGAACCATTACCAAGAGTGGAAACAAATTCCTTAACCCTTAACCTATATCTCCCTCTTAATGATAACAAAGGGGCAGTTTATTGGGGAAATTCATATAAAAGCATAAAGCCTCACCTAATAAGGGTCTTATATTGACAAACATTTATCTTAATACACCCTGCCATGGGATAGTGCAGAGGGACATTATTAGTGAGACAAGTTTCTATTTATAGAAAGGAATCTTGATGTGGCAATGGTTTTAGGTAATGACAGGGATTAGATGTTGACCCATCAACAAAGGGGATAATACCAAACAAATCCATCTCCCAAGTCTTAATTTAAATTGCAAGTGGGGGTTTTGTTGGAGATTAAAATTTTGGTTGAAAGGAAGTGTATAATAAGTGTTTAAAATCAAAGCACTTCTATTTTTACTTTGGATTTTCTCATCATATCAGAAGGAAACATATATAATGGAATTATTAAATTCATAATTTTTTTATTTTCACAACAAAAATATCGATGTAGATGTATATGCGACGGTTGGAAATCGTCGACATCTATAACGACACTTTTGTTTTGTAAAAAATAACATTTCTGTATTCACAAATAATAATTTGTAACCTGATCAAAAATTTACAAATAATTATTGCGAATTACCTTAAATAATATCAAGAATAGAGATCTAAGTTAAGGATGTAACCAATTAAAGGCTAGCCCATTGGATTTTTTCTTTCCCTTTCACATACATTCAAAGCACACACAAAGTGAATGAGTTGTCAAACTAAACTCACTCAATCTTCTGTGTGGGGATAAAAAGATAAAGAAAACTTTTTTTTTGTTGTTGATCCTTTCCTTTATCCTCAGCTTTCTTTTACCATCTCTTTTATGAAAGAAAACTTTGTCTCATTGCTATTGGATGCTTGTAACTTGGCACATATTTGCATTAATTTATCTAATCTCCTATTCTCTTCTCTCCATGTTAGTACTTCCATATCTGAAGAGCTCTGCAAAAGAGGCCAATAAGAGGATACAGGCGGTTAGAGTTGGAGAGAGAGAGTGGAGTAGGAGTCAGTGATTTCTAGTGGGTTCCTGCCATAGACCCCACGCTGTCTTTTATAATACTAAATATAAAAATATTTGTTATTTTATTAATTTAAAAGCTTTTGTCTTCAAACCCCACAAAGCCAGAAGACCTGCGAAAGAGGTTTTGGCAGGACAAGATCTTCTGACCATGGGATGAGTTTCAAATCTGATAATAATTAGTATTACTTGTACAGAAGAGGATACAGCAACCCCAACAGAAAATATGCAAAGACTTTTAACAGGTTTCTTCATAGAGAAGGAGAGGAGAAGAAATAAAAGAAGATAGAGACTTTTGAAAGATCAAAAGGTGCAAAGAGAGAGAGAGAGGTGTTTGAGAAAAGACTGGTCCTTCTTTATGGTGGCTTCTTAGATATATACTTTGACAAGAAAGCTTTGATCTTTTTATGTTTCTGTGTCTTCTCTTAGTTCGGTTTTTTATTGGCCCCAAAAAAACAACTTTACCACCCCCAAGAAAATATTCAGCAAGTAAATTTCAAGTTCCTTCCCCCTGTTTTTTTATTTATTATTTTTTCCCAAGTACTTCCATTTTGTTTAATTTCTGCCTTCCTTTTCCTCGTGTGGGTTTTGATTATTTTTTTTGACAGGAAGGTGAGAATGATCTGAAAAGAGCTGGTTGCATGGCGAGTCATAGAGTTGGAGAGACTGGTTTGTCAGGCTCAGGACCCTCAAGCCATAACCACCACCACCACCTTCCATATGCAGTTCTTCATGGGCTCACTCCTAATACAAGCTTTATGTATAGTTCTTCTACAAATTCTGCAGCTTCTGTTCTTAAAAAAATTAAAATCTTCATGATTAATTCCATATAGTAATCCTATGTTTTTCATTTTTTAAAATAGTCATGATATATATATATTTTCAGACATGGGTTATTAAATTTTTTGTCTTTCAGTAATCAAGAAGGATCTGCTTTTGATTTTGGAGAACTGGAAGAGGCTATTGCGATGCAAGGATTAAAGCTTAATCATGATGAAGCTAAATTGCGTAGGCTTCTTTCTCTACCCTTTTTCCCCCCTCCGTTTTCTGACGTTTGCCAAGTATAACCGACTCCTAAAAGCATAGAGAAAATAGAGAGAGGAGAGAGAAAAAGGAGATATGTTTGAATATGTCTATAGAAGCCAAATAGGGGTGGCTTACCATTTTTAACACAATAATCATTCTTGGGCAAAGGAGTTGAATGGCGTGGGGTTTCAAAGAGGGAAACTTGCCCGCCTTGCATGATTTACTAACTCCATAGGACCATAACTGCACAAGCAAAAGAAAAGGGGGGAATAGGTTCTTCCCCTTTATGGGTTTTTGAATAGTTTTCTTGAAGTTGGTATTTAATTTTTGCTGACTCTCAGAGATTTTGCTTTGTGATTTTCTGCAGCTTATTATACAGCCAGACCTGCAGCAACTCTGGAAATGTTTCCTTCTTGGCCTATGAGATTTCATCAGACTCCAGGGGTAGTTTTTAATCCATTACTCTCTTTTACTATATATCTTTGACCTCTTATGAGTGTCCTTGCTATAAAGAAAACAAATTTGAACTCCAAACTTAAACCAGGACCACTTTTTAAGTACTCCTCATTATGGGTGCTTTGTTTTTCCTTTCTTCTTCTTTTATGTGTATTTTTCAAGAACCCATTTTGGAATTATTAATATTTAAATTATTCTTGATTTTCCCTTCTGAAAATAGAGGTTTTTTTTCTTGTGGATTTGGAGTACCCATTTGAACTGTTTTTTGTGAATTTTGAGTACCCATTTGATTATTTTTTGCTGGGTGTTTATTTCTTGAATATATAGGGGAGTTCAAGGTCAGGAGGGGAGAGTACTGATTCAGGATCAGCAGTGAACACACTTTCTAGTAAAGCTGGAGTTCAGTTTGAGCCAGAATCTCCAATTAGTAGAAAGGCATCTTCAGATCAACAACAACAGGCTTTTGACCAAAAGCATCTGCAGATAATACCACAACAACAACAAGAACAGCAGCAGCAGCAGCAAGGGGAGATGGCAAGTGATAGTCCAAGATCAGGACCATCACAAACTCAACCAGCTGCCAAATCCACCCCTGAAAAGGTTCTAATCTCCCACTTTTCCCCTTCCATTTCCCAAGAATTCAGGGAAAAGGTGGCATCTTTTATTTGCTACTATATATATATATATACACACACATGTATATATATCTTTTCTTTCTTTCCTTCTCTTTGTTTGCAGATGAAAGCCTACAGATCCCAACAACCTTGAGGAAATCAACAGAAGGAGATTTTTCTGATTTCTGAGGGATTTTCTGATATAATATTTTGTCTGACAAGTAATGAGTGTAGGAGAGAGAAATTGTACATACCACCCCCAACTTCCTCAAGTAAAAAGAGAATCTTTACAGTAGCTACCACTGTTTCTTTTCTTATATTATTAAGTATTAGTATGATAATGATCTCCTTTACTGAATCCCAGAACTGTAGTTAAACCTTTTGCTTTTTTAGGCCTTAATCTTTCTTGAAATTAGGGAACCCCAAATCTAAAAGAATGACAGGTAATGAATGATTTTAGATAAGCCAATGTAAACCTCATCATTAATTGTTTGAAGAACTATACTCCTATCAGCATCCAAATTGCACCCAAAAATAAAATAAAATAAAATATCAGCATCAAAGATCAGATATACTTTTCCACACACACAGCCTGCTGAGATGGGTATCTCTAGATTTAATGGAAAAATGAACTTACCGCCCCCTTTTTTTTTCTTGAATGTTGCAGAGAAGAGGACCAGGTGCTACATCGGAGAGAGCACTTGATGCTAAGGTAAGTGATTTATTCACTATTTAGTGTTGAAATTCTTCAAAATGTTTAAATCTTGAAGCCTAAAATCTGCTCATGACTGTTTTCAGACATTGAGACGCTTAGCTCAAAACAGAGAAGCAGCAAGGAAGAGCAGGCTTAGAAAAAAGGTGACAGTTTCCAGCTAAATTACTCACCAAAATTTTTGAATAACCTTATAAATTTTCCAGCTTGATATGATAAATATGATCTATATATCTAAATAAATAAAAATGAAAATGTGCGTGTGCAGGCCTATGTGCAGCAGCTGGAGTCTAGTAGAATAAGGCTCTCTCAGCTGGAGCAAGACCTTCAAAGAGCTCGATCTCAGGTCCCTACAGTAAACAAACACTTTTTAAGTTTTTCTGGAAAAAATTAGTATTTTATTAATATTTTTAATGATATTCAAAATCTTGGTTAATAGGGATTGTTTTTGGGAGGAGGTGGCAGTACTGGAGGGAACATTAGCCCAGGTGAGTTTATTACTATTTGTATAGTGGGATTACCAAAATAGTCATTTTTCATGCTTAAAGATTATATGAATGGGGAAGTAAAGATAGACAGACAACTTGTCCTTTTTTAACCAAAAAGTGTGAAGGCGCATTATATATATATATATATATATATATATATATATATATGGGTCTCCATCCACAGCAACCGGTTGTTGGGGAGCAACCTATTTTGGCCAGCCGCTACAACCTCTAGCGGCTTATAAAAAAAAAATTGTCTAAGGCCGGTAGAGCTTGTAGCGGCTGGCCAAAATGGGTTGCTCCCCAACAACCGGTTGCTGTGGATGAAGACCCTATATATATGTGTGTGTGTGTGTCCACACACATTCTTTTTTGTGGATAATTGGATACTCTTAAGCTTTTGAATAATGCTACAGACACAAACTATTTTACAAAGTGTTGAGGTGGAATATAACACATCAGCGATTTGTAAAATAGTTATAGAATAGTTTGTCTCTCTAGCATTATTCTAAGCTTTTTGCAATGCTAATTCTCTTTATTTTTTTCCTTTTTCTAGTTAGTAAGTTTGTATACAAAAGCGCATAAATTCCCATTTGGAAAAGTTACAAACTTTAAGGACATGTTTTCCATGTTTACCCCTAAATTTTTTTATTGAGTGTCTAGTTAAGTAATGATGACTAATTATGTAATTGTGACTGTAAAATTAAGGACATAGAATTATTCACGCTACTATCAAAAGAAAGGAAAGGTATTTCAAATTTCAAATACTAATATGCAGAGTCAGAAAAGACTTCTTCTACGTTCACAATAAGGTTGTCCTAGCTTTGATATTGGCAGATCCATTATTATAATATTCCAAGCCAACGACTTTCAGTCATCAGCATACACCTACCCAGATTTAGTTTAATAAAAGAAAAACTATGAAAAACAAAATAGCATAGAAAATTCCCATACACAATAATGTGGCAGTTAAATGAAATTTATTGCATTTGATGGTTTAATTGTTTGAAATTATAGAATTAAATAGGATCACATAGTTCTGGTAAAAAAATTGTACAAATAATCTGCGTGTTCATTTTGAGAGTTGTGGTAGGAGATACCTTTGTACATAAGCAGAAAAATAAAAATTCTTTACTCCTGAAAATACTAATTTATATTTGGTCACTAGAAACTCATTTAACTATGATTATTTTTTTAGGTGCTGCAATATTTGACATGGAATATGCAAGATGGTTGGATGATGACCACCGGCACATGGCGGAGCTACGAACTGGGTTGCAGGCACATTTATCAGACAGTGATCTTCGGATAATAGTAGATGGGCACATTGCACATTATGATGAAATTTTTAGCCTAAAGGGAGTGGCAGCCAAATCGGATGTTTTCCACCTAATTACCGGATTGTGGACTACTCCAGCTGAAACGTTGCTTCCTGTGGATGGGTGGTTTCCGGCCCTCCGAGCTAATCAAGGTTTGGATTTCAATAATTTGTACTTGATTCCATTATGCT
Source organism: Panax japonicus (assembly GCA_020205505.1). Classification (NCBI taxonomy): domain Eukaryota; kingdom Viridiplantae; phylum Streptophyta; class Magnoliopsida; order Apiales; family Araliaceae; genus Panax; species Panax japonicus. Next base: position 76,703,538 of record CM035110.1, read on the forward strand.
AAATTAATTCTAGCCAGCCTCTGAAAGTTTAAGGGAAAATATAGTTAACTTTTTTGCTTGTTGCTAATGCATTTCAATAATTTGTGTCATGGAACAAACTGACTTTATTAAAAAATGAAGGTTCACTTTAGGAACTTTTTTCAAATGACAGTTATGATAAAATGACCATTTTACCCCTTGTATGAAATTTTCAACATTGAGCTTGCTGGTGGTCTAGGCCACTTTCTAATATCACACCCCTTTGATCAGACGTTAATAGCACAGCTGGACCCGCTAACGGAGCAACAATTGGTGGGTATATACAGCCTCCAGCATTCGTCGCAGCAGGCAGAGGAGGCCCTGTCCCAAGGACTAGAGCAGCTACAACAATCGCTGATTGATACGGTTGCCAGTGGATCGATCAATGATGGAATGCATCATATGGCTGTTGCTCTCGGCAAGCTTACCAATCTTGAAGGTTTTGTTCGTCAGGTAAATTAACCCACCGCGTAAATATTCCTTCTAAGCTTAAGTAAAGTTATCTATAAATGTATATATATATATATATATATATATATATATATATATATATATATACAACTGCTGCTGCATTCCCCTAATCAAAAATGTTCTAACCATTATACTAGTGTTGTTAATAATGTAGCAAAATATGCAAACCCTTAAAAGCTATGCTAGTTTCTTGTACCTTTTTCTTTTATCGACACAGTTACTTGCTTTAGGCCTTTAATATGGAGATGAACCTGATACTTTTTCCATAAAGGAGGCTTTTTATAGTGCTCCTATTATCCTAGCAATCCTAATTCTATCCTTCCTATATTATATAAAATCTTTAAACATATATAGATTCGTAATAAAACTATTAGAATGGAATTATTGTCCTTTTTGATGTGTTATGGACATAGTTAGATCTGAGAAAAGACGGGAATGAAATTCAGGAAGTCCTAATATTTTGTTTGGCTAGAATAGGGAACAGAAAAGATTGCATAAAGGAAAGGAGAGGGAGGGAAAGAAAGAAAGAAAGAAGGGATTTTTCTCAACCTCTAAAAACAATTTTCAGCTGTTGGGGTTTGGGTTGTGTTTAAAGAGAACAAAAAGATAATATATCTTACTTAATCATGTAAGAAAAGCAAATGACACATACCACATAGGTAGGCCCTTATAAAAAGATAGCACAACTCATTCTCGAGTAATAAAAACTTTGTAATGTTTTATGCAACTGTCTTTAGATATAAAGAAGTTGCTTCAAAAGTGTAGAAAAGTGAGATGACTATACTTCATTTTAAGTGATGGAGCTCACTTGACGGGGGTTATGAGTTAAAGATAAGTCATGATATGGCTCTAGTTATGGAAGAAAAATTATGTCATTGTTCCTTTCCATTCTATCCTTTTCCTCGTCTTGAAATTCAAACGTACGCAACACATGAAGGTTGAAAATCCAACGTGTTTACTGCCTTCTTACGACACCTTCATTTAAAATTTTAATTTACTCCTTCCTCGAAAAATTTCAACATTTTGTTATGGTCAACAAGAAATGCTTACACATGTCAACTACACAATCTCACCGCCAGAAGAGCTAGCTTCATAAAAAATTGCAGATTGAGCATGAAAGTTGTTATACAATTATAAGTATCGTGTTTAGTCAACTTTAAAGAATAGAGTTTACTGATCAGACATTTTCTCTAATAATATTGCCTCTTCATGTTGCCAAATGATCTCATTTTATTTGCAGCTTATTAAAAAAAATCAACGTCAACAATGATATTTTAGTGCAAAAATATGTTGCTTTATCAAGTTTACAAAGTTGAATGCCAGTGCTTGTTGTGGTTTCTCCATCTACTAATTCTCCTATAGGATGGTGGCTCGATAGTGAAACATAAACCACTCAGCTAGACTTATCCACAAAATGCTAATGTTCTTTGAGAAATTTATATATGAATATATATGTTAACGAACTACCAAGTAAATTAAGAAATCGATCAGTGTTAATTAATAACTCTATGATTGAATAGTCCAAACAACTTTAACCCATTTGAAATACTAGTTTTTAGTTTGTTAGCATGCGCACTAGATGATGACCCTTACGTACTTAGTTATATAAAATTGATCATATATACTTTTGTTGATTTCTTGAATTAATATAGTAATTTACTTGTGTGTTGATAATTAATTAATTTTAGTTTATGAATTGTAGGCTGATAATTTAAGGCAGCAAACACTTCACCAACTGCGTCGGATATTGACTATTCGACAAGCTGCAAGATGTTTTCTGGTGATTGGTGAATACTATGGCCGATTAAGAGCATTAAGTTCCCTTTGGGCATCGCGGCCACGAGAGTAAGATCTTAAACAAGTTTTTCTTGTTGAATTAATAAAGAAATTACCTGTAGGAAATTGAGAAATTTGTTTTCATTATATATATATTATCTTGCTATGATGGTTACAAAGTTTATTTAATTTATTTATTTGGCTGCAGGACCATGATTAGTGATGACAATTCCTGCCAAACAACCACAGACTTGCATATGGTGCAATCCTCGCAGAACCAGTTCACTAACTTTTGATCAAAGCACCTGGCCTATTGATGCATGTATTGGCCTTGGAATTGTTCTGCTTTAGACGAATTAGGGTTTCTTTTTTTCTTTCTTTAATTATATCTAGCTTTATATATTATGTAAATGTAAATCTATGTGAATGAGGCAGCGCTCACCTTGATCAAAGTAAGAGAAAATATATCATTCATGGAAAGGTGCGACTGACAATATATATGGGGATATAAATTTATTATGTTACTTAATTGTCTTCATACAAATGGGTTGTAATATCAATCAAAATTAATTGTTTTGAGCGAGAGAGAGAGAAATGAGGAGTATAAAAACAAACCACAAGGCATTTATGTGTAGTAGTCGCAAAGAAGATTACTTTTAGTGTGTGTGTATATATATATATATATATATATATATATATATATATATGGGAAAAATATATGTCATCAGTTGTGTATTACACAGTCGGCTATTATGACGAGTTTACCTGTCGTCATAGCTATTCTGGATTATGCGATGTCGCCATAGCCCAAAAAATCAGTCGTTATAGCCCTACTATATTATACACAACTATATACGGTCCGGATTTTAAGCTCACCCCTTATCTAACTCACTCGAGCTAACCCCCTATTTAGCGACGGATCCGGTGACGGTTCGGTCATACAACCGTCGTCAGTACTTTTAGCGACGGACAACATATAGCGTCGCTAAAAGTATAGACAACGGTTGTATGACCAAACCGTCGGGTCCATCGCTAAAGGGGGTGAATTCGGGTGAGTTGGATAAAGGGTGAGCTTAAGATCCGAACTCCATATATATATATATATATCCCTTTATTTATAAATGAGTGATACACAGTTAAAAATCAGTTTTACATGTTTAAATGATATTTTCATACAACTCTCTCACGTTAAAGTTGAATCCACTCACAATTCATGTGAGAGGAATCATATAAAAATATCAATTCCAAAATCAAATGTCATATAATGTCAGAAAGTGTTTTGTAGTGCACTTTTGGAAGTAAGAATACCGTCATGTAGTACTTGCAAATTCCTCTGTTGCTTTAACTCAAAAGTTAGATGACATCTAATATTAGCAACGGATAATTTTCTACATTTACATATATTAATACTCTGACACACGTTATGTGTTTAATTTATATTATTTTATTAATTTTTAAAAAATTATAAATTTGACGCAAACAGTAAGATACTTAAAATTTGAATTTAGTTAAGAAGACAAATAGAATTGAAGTTATAAGTATAAAATAGGAATTACTATAAAAGTTTAAGGGTGTTTTAGAAAGTCAAAAAGCTTTAAAATATTTTGTTAACATGAAAGCCCCCCTTCGGCTTTATATATTACACTAGTTACATGTATGCACACTACGTGCACGTGTATGTGTGTGATTTCCTTTCCCTTCTAAAATTATAAAGATATAATTTATTTTTTTAGGTCAAACGATAATATGTTAATTAAATTTCAAAATTGATATCTCATAAAAAGTTAAAATAATTTTTTTTTGATTTATACTTTTTTTATATATTATATAATTATAATAATTGTATCAATTAAAATTAAATATATTCGCATCAATTTGAAGTTTAACATGTCGTAGTTAAATTATATTTTTAATTTTGAAACATAGAGAGTAATATAAAAGGAATAATTAAGAGGGTGGGAGATCGATAGTGAGTGAGTAAAAGGGATACTTGAGAAAGTAGAAATAGGGATAAAAAAAAAGAGAAAAAAATTCACAAAATTATTAACATGAAAATAAGTATTCTCTTTTCCTCCCGCTTTATATATATATATATATATATATATATATATATATATATATATATATATATATATATATACATACGGTCCGGATCAAGAGCATACCCCTTATCCAACTCACCCGAGCTCACCCTCCTTTTAGCGACGGACCCGGCGACGGTTCGGTCATAAAACCGTCGTCTATACTTTTAGCGACGCTATATGTTGTCCGTCGCTAAAAGTATAGACAACGGTTATATGACCAAACCATCGCCGGGTCCGTCGCTAAAGGGGGGTGAGCTCGGGTGAGTTAGATAAAGGGTAAGCTCTTGATCCTTGCTCTATATATATATATATATATATATATAGGACTGTTGCTCTTGATTTGCAAGAAGACATGAGGGGGTGATCCGATATTAATGCAAAATAGAAGGAAGGATTGAGATAGAGTTAATTTGTTTGTCCAATATTTGTTTATTAGTACAAAAATAAATATTATGGAGAGGGCAAACTAAACACATAAATGCATGAAATTATTGGCTGAATGGCGGACAAGAATTAGTTAGAAAATTAATGATTCAGTGACGAACTCAACAAACACCCATCACTCCAAAAAAAAAAAAAATATATATATATATATATATATATATATATATATATTAAGATTAATATTTTGTGCATGCATGCTCACCTATTCACAAAATATTTGGAGGAATAATAAGTTGTTGAATTTCCCAATTGTTTATCTTTCTATTAATGTTTCTTTTGAATAGACGATAAGGAAGAACAGAATAACGAAGAGTACAACTTTATCTGCAATTTTGATTATATATATATATATATATATATATATATATATATAATATTGAAAATAGACTTGGATAATTACCAGATCGAACGACCATGGAACTAGTAAAACACATCGATCCAAATGGCCAAATTAATCCTACAGTACTTGAAACATCAAGATATATATATATATATATATATATATATATATATATATATATATATATATATATATATATATATATATACGGGGAGGATCTAAAGCGGACCAAAAGAACGGACCAAAGAGCGGACCAAGGCAAAAACACGCGGGTTTCAGGGTCTGGGTCGGAAAAACACGCGGGTTAACCCTGAAACCCGTGTGTTTTTGCCTTGGTCTTTTATTTTGGTCCGCTTTAGATCTTCCCTAAATATATATATATAGCAACAGTCCCGTGCCTCCGGCACTATGGACGTTGGGATTTATTCCGAATTTTAGACGACCCAAATGATTTATTGAGTGATCGAGAAATTCAAAATTATTTGTATTTTATTAGATAGATGGATGGTGGAATTTATCCCAAACTTTGGACGTACTAGATGATTTATTGAGTGAGCGGGAAATTCAAAATTATTTGTATTTTATTAGATATAATTAGATATATAGAATATAGATATAGATATAGATAGATAGAGTTAGATAGATTGTATTTTATTAGATAGATGGATGGTGAGATTTATCCCAAACTTTGGACGGCCCAGATGATTTATTGAATGAGCGGGAAATTCAAAATCATTTGTGTTTTATTAGATAGATATATATAGGTAGCCTGGCCAGTGGACTCAAGAATATTTACTTAATTCGTGGTTTAACGGAGGAATTGAAGAAGCAAATCCCACATTCTGCATGTGTAGTGATAAACTCTTACCTCCTTAATTTCCATGACCAGATCGACGAGAGTTAAATTTGCTAGTCAACTTTCTCAGCTAATATATATATATTCTTCTATTTCTTTCTTTATATTCTCTCATTTGCCAGTTGCAAACTGGTCCCTCGGTCTCTTTTTTTTGTTTGTAAAATACTCTAAACTTTTGTCTATCATAATTTCATTACAATTAATGTTACCACAACTTATTAATGAATATTTATAAATTTTGTATGTATATAAAGTGCTTTTTGTGAAATACGTATAATACAGTTTAATCTTTTGTTAAAGATATGCATGCATGCATCATGCATGCATGTGTGTTTCTCTCTAGTTAATTTCATAAGAAAACAAAGGTCGTCGCGTCGGTCGAATTATTAAGTATATCAAATATATATATATATAGGCTTTTCTTTTTTCCACACATATAGAATTAATGTTCCACATGCAAAGGGTTATATATATATATATATATATATATATATATATATATATATATATATATATATATATATATATATATATAAATACCGAGCAACAGGGAGTTAGTAGCTTAATTAGTTGGTCCAATATATTCTCTCGTAGCTCATGTCTCACCAGCTATAAAATGTACGAAACAATCTCATTAGATATGATTAATCTTAAACCATTTGAATTAAGTGATCACTATATATATGATTATGTTGATTTTACAGTAATTAATTCGAGTACATATCAACTAATAAACATGCTCCTGCAGCCGATTAATTAGTCTCAATATCAACCCTAGATTCGCTAGCTAATGGACGTTAATTAATTACTCTAATTTAATTAATTTTATATTCTAATAGTCCCTAGCTCTGCTTTTGGTTCCATCATAATGGACATTATAAATTAAACAAATAAAAGGTTGGTTTTGCTAATCGCATTAAGATGACCTTGATTATCTTCCCTTTTTTAATTAATCATTACATCTTTTTTTGTAGATTTGGTTGGGTAATTAATCAAAAGTGTAATGCTGCTCTTGTCATTACTTTTTGAGTAGATCAAAAGGTGAAGTGGAATGGATATATACTAGTACCATGCATGGTTTAAAGTTTTGCCATGATCATCTATCTGGCTAGGAAAAAAATTTAAAATCGTGCCAATATAAAATGCTTCTTTAATCTAATTAATTTTAGGTTGTGGATTATTCACTGTCAGCTGTATTAGTTAGTCATTTTAAATTTGTGAATTTGAACAATTTGTTGTTTTGATGAGGCTTTTAATTAGCCCCAAATTCATTATTAGTACCGAAAGTTTGAAGTTTAAAAGTTCTGTTTTTTATTTAAAATAAAGTTGTATTGTTAATAAGTTTTATACGGTAAGGATCAAGAGCATACTCCTTAAATAGCATACTGCCTTAAATAGCATACTTTTATCAAAACGACGTCGTTTTCATGGGACGCGGTGGCATTTTTGTAAATACAATGTCACCGCGTACTTAAAAAATGTCACCGCGTCCCATGAAAACGACGTCGTTTTGATAAAAGTATGTTATTTAAGGCGGTATGCTATTTAAGGAGTATGCTCTTGATCCTCTCCGAAGTTTTATATATATATATATATATGGTGAGGATCAAGAACATTCTCCTTAAATAGCATTTCGTCTTAAATAGCATTCTTTTATCAAAACGACGTAGTTTTGGAGGGACGCGGTGGTATTTTTGTAAATACGCGGTGACATTGTATTTATAAAAATGCCACCGCGTCCCTCCAAAACTATGTCGTTTTGATAAAAGAATGCTATTTAAGGCGGAATGCTATTTAAGGAGAATGCTCTTGATCCTTACCGTGTATATATATATATATATATATCGCAAAATTAAACTAAGTCAAATAAGTTGAACAAATTAATAATCTTGGTTGACTATCAAATTGTCAACCCAAGTAAGGAAGAAAAATTCAGTTGCTTTCGGAAGGAACTTCAACACATAATTTAGAATTATAAACAAAGTGTTAAATGGTTTTCATTTGGCATTGACGAGCTAGCATGATTGTGAAGCCTCACCTGACCTCCTAATCCTCCTATATATATATAAAACAATTCATAGGAGCCAAACTGGAAGATAACCAAATCCAATGTATCAACAACTTGTTTGTTATATATCTTCCAACAAATCTATACTATATAAATACACATAAATAATGACATTATCAAATTAAAACAATTGGAAAAAAATCGTTGAGTCCATTCTTAATTAATTAAGTAAGTTAACTCACTTAATTTAATAATAACAATAATAATAATAATAATAATAACAACAATTATAATAATAATAATAATAACAACAACAACAACAATAATTGTTATTGTGGTGGTGTGGTCAATTATGAAAATTATTATTGATAATTTGTAAGTTTTGTAAACAGATTTAGATTTCTCTGGATATCTATTTTTAAAGGAAAATTAATTATTATGGTGGTGTGGTGAATTATGATATATAATTGTTATGTGTGATTGTAAATTATTTTAAGTTGCAAAAAGTCTCTAGGTAATGTAGTATTTTTCGAATTTTAATCTAAGTTTTCGTTACTTCGTGCCTTTAGGCACAGACAATTACTAATTCTTATATATAAATACACAAATGATGATGTAAGATGATATCATCAATTGAAATCAATACATATATATGTTCAATTGAAAAACTCACCGAGTTAATTAAGAGTTAACTCGGTTTATGTTAGTAAAAGGCAAATAATTTTTTATTTTTATTCTCTAACAAGAGAAGGTAAGTCTAAAATATTTTTTATTTTTCGTTCTACCAAATTTATTATAATATTTTTATTAAAAAATTGTTTAAGATAATATATATTGACCAATTTTATGTAAGATAATTTAATTATTATAATTTTATTAATATATTCAATTTTTAGATATAGCCAATTAAAATTTTGAAAATATTATTATTAAATTAATTTAGCGCAAAAAATTATTAGGAATTAGTATTCTAATTAAACTCAAATATCACTATTTGATTAGTGATATTAGGCACTTACGGGTAAAAATAATTATTGAATTATGTATTTTTTTTTTACATAAATATTTAACAAATTATTAAAATCATTATTTAAACTAGTCGTGTATTGCACGAATTATCAACTAGTATATATAATTATATATAATGAAATTTTGATTCAATTTATCAGTCTTACTAATGATCATAGTCAATGGTTTAGTTACCGACCAAAAATTCACATTTGCCCCCCCCCCCCTCCCCCTCCCCCTCCCCCTCCCCCTCCCCCTTCTCCCCAGGTACATAACCTGCGTGTTCCTCTTGAAAGTAACATTTGATATATTCTATAAATACTCCTACTTCTTCTCACCCGGGACAAAAGTCATAATTATTATTTTAAATAATTTCAAATTAAATATATAATTATTTCAAATAATCTGTTTTTTTATAATAATTTGTCTATAATATTAATTGTTATATTTATATTCTCTATGTATATTTATGGAGCATTACTAGTCATTGTGCAGAAAACTATGCAATTAGATGAGAATTTAAATATGAACAATTTTGTTATTTTATCCTCTTTCTTAATATTCACAAAAAATCGACCAAAACTTTTATCTTGAGAGTATAAAATTTATTTTTGTTGGTTTCCTTTATATGCATATTTTTCAAGAAAAAAAAATGAAAATTGGCGTGTAAAATTAATTCCATGTTCTATCTCAAATAAAAAAAAAATTAAAACAATAATAACAAGTAGTGAATTCAGATGAAAAATGAACTATTATTTGTTGTTTAACTGTGTATATACCTGCTTGTGGAACACGTATCAGTACACTGGTAATGCCTTGACGCTCTTCTTTTATTTGGAGTAGACACATTTATAATTATTCATGAATCTACATTTATTTACATAGAAAACCATTGAATCTAGTCACAAGAAGTTTGTTCGGTTACTAATATTAAATGATCAACAATTTGATACAAAATTCAAAATCACAAAGTAATAATGTTCAAATTACCTGTCCCAGATTGAGTCCAAAAGTTCAACATAAACACCACTCGAACCAGAAAATGCCCGAGTGTACTACTACTACTAGCACTCGCTCAGTCCCTCTCATCCAAAATCAACTTACTCCTGCAATGAATGTCATGGTTTTTAACGATAAAATGACCACAACTAATAATAATCCCCACAAAAGAAAGACAAGTATAAAATTCATAATTTTGCACCAAAATGAACAAAAATTAAGAGAACACAAATATTGACCAAATCCCAAACTTTTTTCCTATTTTCAAGTCGATCAAAACAAAGTCTAACTTTTATCCTCGCCAAGTCGCCAGCTAGTGTTTCCTTGGGCCGGAAATTGTCTAACATGACTAGAGAACAATATTTCCAACAAATCTAACAAAAATTGCCAAGGATTAAGAAAAAGTTGTCCCTCATACTTAATGAACAGTTGGTATATCAAGGGATAAAATCTTGAATCCCACAATGATTACAAGATTTCCCCAATACATATATATATTAGCAATTTTGGTATTTCTGTGTCTAGACTCCCAGTTAGAGGTCGATTTTCTTCATATAAACATATGCACATCTGAGAGGTCGTCCATTGGTATTTCAAGGCCGAGAAAATCTTGGTCTTGCAAACCATCTTCTTCAAACTCCAATAAAGAACTATAATCTTCATTCTCAAATGAGCCTAATTCAGCCAGTTGCTCTGTTGAAAAATCAGTAAGATCCTTTTCCTTTTCTTTTCCCTTTCCCTTTTCATTTTCCTCTTTAGACAGCTCCAATTTTCTGTTCATTACGTTGGCAACAATAGTCCTTGATAGACTAGATGCACAAGCAGATGTGCTGGCAGGATGTGCTGCTTCCGTACAACTGCTCTGTAGTCCATCTCCTGAAGCTAACGCATGGCTTCTTTTTTGTTTAGACTTCGCTTTTGACTTGCAAACACTTGTGAATGTGTCTGACGATGGGTTAGTGCCAGAAACAGAATTGTTTGTTAACATTTCTATGTTTTGATCTTCTGCTCTTGAGGAAACGCTGCCAACATCATTGAGGAGCAGTTCCCTTTTCTTTCGCTTGTTTAGTATGGGTACATGCAAGTTACTGACATATTGCTGTTTGCTCAAAGAACCTATGTGCAGATTATCACCATGAAAAATCAGGCCAAGAACAAGTGAATAACTTAAAGGTGTAACTAAATTTTTGAAAGTTTTAGCAGAAAATGAGAGAAGAAATTTCATTTTCTGGCTATATAGATGCATAAAAAAAATTCCTGATAACTGCTATTCTTCATATACTCAAGCCTTGAAAACTGCTATTCTTTACTCTATCCAGGCAGGAGCATGGAGCCCAGTACCAGGCAGCTTTCATTGCTTATTTTACCAAGACAAAAACATGATAAGACAATTCATTTTTATTAATGGCGAGAGACAAATAAATGACTAACCTGAACCCCTAAGATCTGATGTCTGGTTACGGGACCTTTTATATCTATTACTAGTAGTTCTGGAGCCAACACAATCAAGAGAGTTTAGATCACTGCTGCACAGAGGTGCGGAAAAGATAATATCTTGTAAAGGAGCCTCACTAAAGCAGCTCCTCCCCGTATCTTCAAACTTTCGGTATCTAGAAAGAGTACGCTTGGCAAAAGCCAATGCAACTTGATTTGAGACCCTGCGGACCACTCTCTTTGAAGAATGACTCCCGCGTGAAACCTGAAATGAAGAGAGAGGGGAAGAGTGGGGAAATTATTTTCATTAACATAAAGAAAGGCTCAAAATGTATGGTAACACCAGGTATCTACCATCCAAATTAGGAATGAATGCTCCAGGTTACTTGTACTCTTAACAAAATAATCTTTTTAAGGCAAGTCTGCTATATATACTAGTACATAAACATGTAGTTCTGTACAGTTCAATTCATGTCAATATAACATGTAGCAATATGATAAGTTTATGAATCAGAAAGCCATAGGTCATATCAAGGTGCCTTCAAATAGTGGGGTTACTTATAATTGAAAAGCAAAAAATTGCAGTGAATGGAAAGAGTAACCAGTAACATAACACTATTACCATTCGTCTTTTATAGGCCATCTCAATCAGTTTGCTCAAAGCAATCTGTTCCATATTCCTGCAAGCAAACAACACTGTTCTTATCCATGCAAAAGTAAAAATCTCTCTCAGAACCAATTTTAACTTCTATCATATAAATCCTACCTCCTTTCTGCATCCTTGACATATGGAATAGCTTCATGAATTTTTCCTAAAGTTTTCTTCATTTTCTGAGCCTGTCAAAATTTCGTAAAGTTTCAGAAAACTGTAAACACGTAAAATAGAGACCTATTAAGCTCAAAGAGGAATATCTTTGTATTCATAAATCAGACAAAATATTGACAGGAAAATCAGTGCAATGTAACCTGTTGGACCAGTCCTGCTTGAAGTTCCGTAATATCTTGATCAATTGCTTCCTCTGCCTCTGCTAGATTAGGCTGTAAGAATCATAGAAGGAAAGTAAGATGGCATCGGATTTGAAAATGATATTATCAGAAAAGCAGCAATAGAAGCATACCATTGTTTCGGGACACAAGCCAATGCACTGTAACTCCATCAGCAACCTGTCATCCAGAGACAGCATCTGACACTGGTTGTCGGAAGAAGAAATGGGAGATGCATTAACTTTCAGGGAATGTGGAAAACCCAGATCACTCTGAAAAACCACAGGAACAAGTCCTGCATCTGAGTATGATAAGCCATCATCTGCTTGCCATAGTTCATTGTTACATACAGAACTGGATACGCTTCGGTTGCTATCTGTATTAGGTGAAACACTCTTGCCCCAAGAAATTGTGTCGATTAGGCCATGCTTCTGAGTGTGTAGATCTACTTCAGACTCTACTTCGGACTCCATTCTGCCCCTATCTTTAGGTTCAAAATCATTATAGTTACATGAACCACAATGTGAATCATCACTTGCACACTGAAAGTTATTTCTGACTTCATTCTGGAGATTTAATTCTTTGCTTTCATCTTCTTCAATCAGAGCAGAGAGAATTCTTTGGTATAATGGAGAAGCTTTGGCAAAAGTCTTACTCATACCAAAACCTCCACCAGTCTTGACTGATTCTTGATTTGTGTGACTTTCTGTTCCTCCACCAGCACAAATAGAATCTTGTTTAAGCATGGGATCACCCTCCACAAACAGAACAAACTCACAATTAATCAACATTACACATAAAGGTGGTTAAACAGTTTTACAAGATTCCTATATACTCCCTCAGTTCCAAATTATAAGATCATTATTGACTTTTGAAGGTCAATTCGAGACATTTTTAAACTCAAAATTGAGATGATCTGTGTTACTCAGACTCGGATGGAGTGTCCGGTTGGACACGGTATCCAACACGGGTACTTCTCAATTTTGCCAATTTTTTACACTAAAGTGAAGTATCCAATTTTTGGACACGGTGTCGGACACGGGTACTTCAGGACAAAGTGAAGAGTCCGAGTAACACAGGAGATGATTCATTAAAAGTTATGAAATAATAAAAACATTAAGGTGAGTAATACTTTTTGGATAGTTTATTATATTCAAGTCAATTTTAAGTTTGAAAATGTCGTAAGTTGACTTCAAAACGTCAATTATGATCTCATTTTGGAATAGAGGTAGTATTAAAGATCAACATTACATATAAAGGTGTGCAATAAACCGCTAAAAGTAAAGATCTGACGAGGTACTCCTCTAAATACCAAAGCATTTTTTTCATCCCAGGGCATCTGGTACAAGCTCCCACTGAGCTCCTCTACGAAATTTAGCTGTTCCAAAATTTAAAATAGGAAAGAAATAAAATAAGCCATCTGTCGTTAATAAATGTATAAGCATAACATGTTTACAAAAGAAGAAATGAATTAGTTCTGAGGTACTACTTGGTGCTTCAGGTATGATTCATCTTGTGAGGTAACAGAAGCAAAATAACATTCCATTTTCTTCCAAAATGAATTAGAACAGGCTCGATCTGCAAAAATAAGCAACATTGTTACCATTCTGATGAATGTAAGAGACATACAGAAGAGAGCATTTTCCTTTAAAATTAAAGAACAAAAGTAAAATATGACAAGGGACAGAGGCGTACAGATAGCATCGCGAGCAGAAGTTGAAGCTAATAATAATTCCTCATGGTCATCGTCCAACTCACCTGGAAATTTTAATGCCACATACCAATTATTATGTTTCTAGGAATTCCTCTATAATTAAGATGATTTTCTTGTCCTTCAAGAGTTTTTTATTTGCCAACCATCACCAACCATATAATCAAAAGAATATAGTTTTTAAGTAACACAAAGAAAAGCATAAGATAACTGAAAGAGCTCATAAATTAACATTATTAAGTATCAAGTACATGTGAAAACATATACAAGCCGACATACTTAGCATAAGGCTTGTCCCTAAAAAGATAGTGCAGCTGCAATTTAAGGTAATAAACATAGCATTTTTGAAAAAATTGACAACAATAACACCCAAAAACATAGTACAGCTACATTCACATCATAGGTGCCAGACCAGGAAATGAAGCCAAATTTTATAATGTTCATCACAAACCTACCAAAAAAAAAGGACTTCTAGGGTACATTTTGATACCTGGACAAAATGCTGCACACTCAAGTAAATGTTTACTGGAAAGTAACTGTACCTGAATGATCTGGAGAACCACTATTTAGCATATTCCCAAAATGAATAGAAGTCTTGCGGACCATTGGCTTCTTTGAAGGCGGACGACCAGATCTACTGAATAAATGTTTTAAGATATAATTAGAACAATTGCACTAATATAAGAGAGAACTTAAATTCTGGTTGTGCCTTCCAGATAAAAGAATTAGCACCTTCTGTTCGTAACCAAACCATGCCTCGCACTCTGAAGTGGATTTTTTGCAGGTAAGTTCTCTATTTTCTCCACTCTAGGAGCAATGGATAACTTCGTTGAGGACAAAATCCTTCCAATCGTTTCAGTCCCGAAAGAAGTTCTTGCATGAAGATCAGATGTTGCAAAGCCTTTTGATGAGATCTGAGCTTCATCATTTTTGGATAAAGGGGAGACAAGATCTGATCTCTTTGTGTGCAATATCTGTAGTGGTGTCTGACCAACCCAATGGGCCATGTTAGAAGCAGACGAAGTCGTGGACATTGGATGTTCATTATTGTTTGCCACACTTGAAGACATGGATTTACTTGTATTTGTAGCCTGTTCCCCACCCCCATCAGCTCCAGATGACTTATGAACATTGGGAGATGAGTCCAACATTGCGACAGAGCAGGTTCTTGCTGTCCTAGAAAGCTTCCCTTTTATTGTACTACAGGAACTGCGGGCATGTGTCTCATGAATATTGGTTCTGGGAATTATAGCCACAAATAAAATCATAACTACCATTATATAAAATCAAAAAGACATCAAATAAAATAATTAGCAAAAATAAAAGACATCAAATAAAATTAGAGAGACAGAGAGATGCAATAGAACGAGGTAAAAAAGCGAGTGGTTTTTCAAGGTGATGAAACCACAGGCAGAAACTATTTATTTTTTAGCGTACTCCCCTTTCTGAGACTCAACTTGAAACAAATTGACGATCACAAGAAAGAAATAAATAAAAGTGAGACTACTAGAAGGATAAGCGTAGGAAAGTGAATGTACTTAATGTTTCCTTTAGCAACAATCCTCTCCTCTGTTATGGCAGTGCGCTCCCTTAGAGGTGGAACACCTTCCAGGTCAATCCGTGATGCTGTGCAGAAAGCTGAATTTGTGGGCGAAAGAGATTCAACTAATGGAACCATTACTGGTGAAGCTCTTGATCTGCAACAGTGTAGATATATAAGAACAAACAGATGAAGTTTGATTGGGCAGGAATTACAGAGAAGCAATATAAAATGCAACAATGTCAGAGGATGCAAAACAAGGAGCTAGCAGAAAATAATTAGGGAGCATGAATATAAACAAGAATTCTTTGATACATTCAGTAAAAGAAAAGGTAGTCCTCACAATTCATCCAATATTAGAAATTAAAAATGAAGTATGAAACTACCCTGCCTAATGGGAGGGAGCCAGACCCAATGAAATTCAGACTTTTTGCTACTTGAGTGAACTCTACTGTGGCTGTTCCAGAGTACTGAATTGATAAGAAGACTCGACCAATATATTTCAAGCACAGTAATAACACAAATGTATACTTTTAAGGAAAACTTGCTAGTTTGGACAAGCATCGTGAAACTTCACAGCTCTGGGGAATTCACGCCAGCTGGACATTCTTACATAAATGAGATACGGGCAGCGAAGAATTATATATTACTGCATGACAATTTTGGAAGAAAGAAAGAGAGAGAGAGAACATTTATCTTGGTGAAACTCTACTTCCCCTTTTTACTTTTATTTCATTCATTTTTTATGTGTGTGGAGTTGGAATGAATATGTTCCCTGCTTTCCAGTCAACATTTCCCATGAAGAACCAAGTTACAAAATGCTCCAAGTAGCAGACCACTTTTGAGAGAACAGTAAAGTTTGTGCTTACTACCACCTTAGCAAGGAACAACTAGACTGCGGGCAAAGAATGATTCTTCCCGCAACAAATAAACAATGTACTCGGCCAACACAACACATTTCTCAATACTAAACAAGTCAACCAGAGCTTCAAGGAAATTGCCTTGCAGACAGAGGATACTTCTTCTTGGGAAACCAGAAATGGGGAAGAAAGAAAAGAAAGAGAGAAAGAAGTCTTGTGGTTCTACCAATAGATTCATGTACTCTTTCAAATTAAGGGGGTTATATAGGAAATGTGACCTGAAACACGGATAACTTCCGTTCATGCAACCGATATGGACTAAAACTTGATATGCTCGGGGTAGCTTTACATGGATGCTTATAGGATGCTTATAGTTAGGAATTCTCTTACAATCTAAATACGATAAATCTATAAATTTTATAGACGACATGTTATTTCATCAGTAAGTTGATCTTTCTACAAATAATTAATGAAAAATGTAATGTTTGAGCATCCAATAGGACAAATATTGATATTTGTGCAATTAGATTTAGAAAATAAAGAAATATACAAGTATGATAAATTTAGAGTTTTAGAAAGTAAAGAGTACCATAATTGGAAATGTAACTATCAATACACAATTTACTAGGTCATTAAGATTTAAAAGTATATGGTAACTCTGAATTATATTATAATTAACTATTAACAGGATTATGACTAAGTTATGAAGATATAAAAACAACAGTTAGTAAGGTATTATCCGCACCTTCTTGGCTTCTTATAATACTTAGGTATTCTAAAATCCCAATTTAATTCCAACTCTAACTACAGATGCCTAAAAATGACAATTCCCTAGATTATTTAGAAAATCTCAACTTGATCCCAATTATGATTACTACATTTCAGATCATAATCCACGAATAAAGCAGACTTTCATAGAGGTGCATACACCATCATCCTCTCCAACAACGAGAAAAACACAAGCTTAAATTCAAAGTATGGAAATCATAAACTGGAAATTTCGATATTCCTTTTTTTTCTAGATAAAAGATTGTATTAAAAAGATAGAAATGTCAGGTAAGACCAAAAGATGCACCCAAACAAGACAAAAGGCAAAATTAGAAGGAGAATTCCATAATGAAGGACTCCCCCAGCCCCTATCAATATTGACTACACCCAAAAAACATCATTGCAGAAACCCAAAGGGAGGACAAAACATAAACTTCAAGAAGCAAATAATGGAGAAAAGGGTTGTAGCAAATCCTTTCATTCCTCTTGGTCCAAATATCCCACGGGATAACAAAGCACACGCACCACCACAAAATTTTACCATCCCTCCTAATACCAAAATCCCTAAATCCTTAAAAAACTAGTCAGTGCTGTTCTATTAGTCTAGCACGCTTCTATCGGAACTGAGTCGGTCTTAGAAGAAGGCAGCCTCGGAAGAAATATAGGTATGGAACCCAAACACCATCATTTTTCATCTAGAGAAGAACTACAGCTAGAGTGTACCCCCCCAAAAAAAGGGAAAGTTCCAAATGATCAAAATCCACCTGCTAACAAAGTGCACAATCTAAACATTATAAAGGCAGTAAAGTTAAAGAACCTGGGAGAGGCTAAACGAAACAAAACCTCCCACGACTAAATATCACCCACATTCCCCAACTTGTAACTATCAAATGCAAGAAGATATCAAGCCTTGAGTTATGAACTTCTTCCAAGGACTAGAATGTGTGGCAGCTGCATGGATTGAATTAACATCTCAACCCTTTTGGATGAAGGCAATTGCTTCTCATCACTCTATCACAAAGAAATTTGGCTCTTCCACCCGTAAACCCTCCTCCTGTCTAGACCAGGAAATAGCATCCCAATCTACCAAATATTCCTCTTCTCATCCCCATCCCTGCCAGAAGAAAACCCCCTATGATCCTCTCAATAGATTTAGCAACACAAACCAGAAGATTAAAGAGCAACAAAAGATAAATAGGGGTACAGAAAGACCCTACTGTTTAAGGGCCTTCCAAGAGAAAAATAAGCACCTTTCCAGTCAGTTCAATCTCTAACCAATCCTTTCAACAAACTTGTCCTAAAGCAAATGCAGAATAGGCCTAACCCCTAAAAGCACACTGAAATAAGTTATAGGAAGCTCCAGACACCACAACTCATCAATAAAGCGTAATCAGCAATAACCTGAGCCTCCAAACTAATAACCACTTAAATACACTACTAAAATTAATTTTAAAGCAAGAGAGCTCTCCAAAATCTGAAGGGATGAAAGGTTTGATATTGAAAGTCCACGAGAAAACCAAGACTCTTTAAAATGTCAAGACAAACGGAAACACTAGGAAATCAACAAGGACAAACATTGAGTATCCTAGTGTTTCAGTTGTACCGTGCAGCTCCTATGGGAATAGAAAGCAATAACGGCCTAGCAAGGTCCATATATGTCAGATTTTCTAAAAAAAAGCAATGCTCTAACACGCTTTCTTATATTTTTTTACTTTGGTTTTGTTTTGCGGGTTGTCTTAGGGTTGCTCTCCTTTTTTCCTTTGTTTTCATAAGTCCACTAATTTGCTTTGAAGCTAATATCTCAGAAGGATTTGACTTTATGTGGCACCGTGCTTAATGCAATATATTACTCATCGAAATTCTTGTCCATCATATAGATATTCGATCCAAAGGAAGGTATGTGCCAATATTCATGGTATCAACTATTTTTTTCAAATATAACATATGAGAAGGAAGCACTATTCAAATGATGTAAATAAAGTTTTATAAGCAGTGTGCAAGCAACTCACTTTCAAAAATCATATATAACAAGTTGAAAAATAATCTTTTCTGAAAGGACACAGATCCAAATTCAAACAAAATCTTGAAATTATATAAAGAATGTATCAGATTTAATAAAGTGGCTGATATATGAGGACCATTATGTCCTAAAAACAGATTTTCAAGAATGGACCCATGAAGCAGAAGCAGCTTGCAACCACCATTACGAACTTTGAAACGCAAAGCTATTACACGGACATTTAGGCCGTCTTGACACGACTGTTCATATATATTTAAACAGTAAACAAATAAGTCGGTCCAAGTGTAAGGCACTGGCACATTCATGGAACAAATTCAAATTCAATTTTGTTGGGGATGGTATGGGAGAGGGTGAAAGTTATTTTCCCACTCATAGTGTAGAGGAGGAATTGTCATCATATCAGATTGCAGCAGGACACCAAAACAACAAAACATAAATAAGAAGAAACACACTTGATTTACCTTTGCTAGAACCCTACTGCGCCTGCCTCTTTGTCTTTCTCTTGTACCAGTTGCCGCTCTTGATTTTAGATGTTTAAATTCAAATAATAAACCCCCATAAGGGTTTTTTAAATGTGAAGACGCGGCGCTAACTATTAAGTGAATGCCATAATTATGGAAACAAAATCAGGATTTTGAATTCTTTTACCCTAAATATTTATGATTATAATAAACCATCATAATCATTGATAATTTTGATTATAATATATTAAATCATTTTATCGGCAATTATATCTATATATAACAAAAATGAAAAATCTTAAACCATCCATCTATATAAGGAAACCAAGCTTTCCCGACAAAGCCTATTATATTTTCCAATCGAAAAACACATCCGAACAACAATTAAAATAGAAGAGTCCAAATTAAGGATATCCAGAATTAAGGCTTTTCAGGCTTGTTTAGCTATTCTCCTTAATTACTTGTCATTGTTTGGATCCAGGATAGGACTGCAAATTCCCTTGATAAGTTTATGACAGGTTTTCTATGGTCAAGGTTAGGGATTGAGAGGAGGGATTACTTGTTAACTTGGTCTGTAAGAATATAGCATTGGTGGGTAAGTGGTTTTCTCTCAACTGCCTCTGGCTTAGGGTCACTAAGAGCAAATTCAGCATGCAAATAAATCGGAAAAAATGTGAAACCTGGGAATATGCTACTCATAAAGTCTTTGGGAACTCATTTCCCAAGGTTCTACATCTTTCGACTCTCATTTGAGATATACGACCGGGGTCATCAAATTTCTTTTTTAGGGAAGACGCATGGATGGGTCAAATTTAGATTTCTAAAGCTTTTAATGGTCTTTGTTGCATATTTTTCTTTGCATAATGCTCTGTTTTCTGATTTTATCTTTCGTGATCGTGATACTATGTATTGGGAATGTCATTTTTGAGGAATCTCACTGATGAGGATGCCATTGAGTTGGCATCTCCTAATAAACTAGTTTGGACTCTAGCTTCTAGTAGCTTTTCTTGTAAGAGCGATGTCTCTTTCTGGACTCGTTCTCGGTGTCGTCCCAAAATCAAGTAATTTATTTGGTGTAGGACTTTAAAAATGGGTAAATAATAATAATCTATATCAAGTGCACATACCACAAGGCTTTACCTTCAGAGTCACAGACATCAAGCAAAATGATGAGTCATATTCTCATTTATTTTTGCATTGTCATGTTGCTTGGGATAGATGAAATTTTGAAGTGTTGAGAGAGGAGTGTGAGCTATCTCGGCTCGGTGGAGAATTATTTGTTTATCCAGTTTAGAGGTTTTGGAGGGACCACGGATGCTATAATAGTTTGGAAGTTCGCAGTCTATTTTATTTGGGGAATCTGGATTGAGCATAATAATATGCTTTTTAGAAGTAACTATTACGTTTCGCTCTATCGCAAGCTATGGATTCTTTTTAGGGGAACTTATGTTTCCAATCTTTGTACAGATTGAAGCGTTGCTCTCTTTTGTCTTTTTTCTACTTTTTATAGGATGGGTGTACTACTCATTCCCAAAAGTTTATCTTCGCTCATTTCATTTATTAAAATTTCATTATCTAAAAAACAAAGGATTTTTTAATGATAACTAGCCCAAAGTTCACATATGTAAAAATCTCAAACAATCTTACAACTACAAGGTTCTCATGTCTTTTCCATTAGTTTTTTTTTAATATGGCCTATGGGAATGCATCGCTTTGGTAGAAGGAATTTTATTAACCCGCGCTCGAAGGTTTGAAATAAGGGTGGATGCAAAAATTCTATGGAAGCACGCTTATAAGTAGTTTTATGTGAAATTCG
Organism: Panax japonicus; assembly: GCA_020205505.1. Taxonomy (NCBI): domain Eukaryota; kingdom Viridiplantae; phylum Streptophyta; class Magnoliopsida; order Apiales; family Araliaceae; genus Panax; species Panax japonicus. The sequence continues at coordinate 76,725,136 of CM035110.1, forward strand.
AAATGAGCAAAATCCAAGATTGTCTAGACTTTAAAGGTACTTATATTTTGATTTGTTAAGAAATTTGGTTATTTTTCTTGCATATCTTTAGGCCTATGTATTGGACCTTAAGGGCACCTGTATGACTAATATGTGTAGATATTTCATGTCCACAATCTCTCCCTTGGAATTTTTTTTGAAGAGAATGTGCCAAAAATTAATACACTATTATATCACAGTACTAGATATATAGTGAGTCTAGCATAGAGTAAAAAGTGTTCCTCTTCCAATATTTCTAATTCTTCTAAACCCCCATCAATACCATTCTTAGACCAAGTTATTAGATTAACGATGCATAATACCAAGCTACATGATTAAAATTTCCAAATATGAAACACAATACGATTAGGAACGTGTGCTTCTTGTCTAGGGTTTCTTCTGAAGCTATACTAGTGTGGTGGGCAATCTCAGCGCTCAATCTTTTTAGGATTTGATAGTTGAGTTCATAGCCAAGAGATAAAGTTGGAAAAATATGTACTTGTCTCTAGGAGCAAGGATAACAGAGAATTACCGAATAGCCTTATTGACCTAGCAAATAGCGTTTTAGCACTTTCACTCCCAAGCATGTTACTCTTATGTGCAGAGATCTAAATTTAGCTACCCAAATATTTTTCTGCTCTCATACCAAGTTTCGCTCACCTTCATTTATTTCCCAAGTCATACAACATAATTATATTGTAATATATAACCTAGATTACACACCAACTCCAATCTAACCAAATATCTCTTATACTCCAAAGACCAGCTCATAGAACTTGTCATATAATCCGTTCAAGGGCATCCATCACCCTAACCCGAAGGCTAAAGAAATAGTTATATAAAAGATGAATGCTTGACAAACAAGATAATTGCAAATAATGTTAGCTCAAAGGGAAAAGAAACCACCCTTCCAAAATTTCAGTCTCTTGGGAACGCACTTAACAAACAGATCAAAAGGATAAGATCCCTGATTACCCCCAAAAACACCCAAGTAGGTCATAAGAAGAAACTGAACCTTGCACCCAATAAAAATCAAGAAGAAAGTGACTGACTGATAAGTGATGCCTACTAGACTACAGTTTACTAGATTAAGTTTCAGGCCTAGTATGTTGTCAAACATCTATTCAGGAGGATGGTCATTACACACTTAACTCCTTGGACCCCTTCCATAAAAAATGGGACTGAAGTATCAAAAAAAAGTTAAGAATGGTGTCATCCCCAGACAAAAGGTGTGACACCTTTTTATGGATAAGATAAAGATATTTTATTAGATGAAAAGAGAGAACCCAAGATCTCCATCAATCCCCAAAAGGCCAAAACTTTATCTAACCCTCCTCCGGCCGCAAATTAATCCAGTCATGCGCCTTTACAAATCCCAACTTGAGAATTAACCCCCTTCAGCTCATTCTCTTAAAATCCTTAACAACCTCATCATAATCTATTTCCAATAACACCCATCGGCTCTCCTCTTAATAACCTCATCGGTAACTATTTCCACAACCAAACTGTCTACTCCCATCAAAGACTCTGATCCACTGTCATTGTCTTATCTGATATCTCCCCAAATCATCTAGAAAAAACTTTGGAGAGAATCTTGTACACACCCTGTAACAAAACTAATAGGCCTAACCTTTATAGATCCAACCTTCTTATGCACTAAAATGATAAATGTAGAGTAAATGCTCTTGCAAATCCTATCGACATGAAACTTCTGACAATATCGCGTAAGTTTTTCTCTATCAGCAATCAACAACCATCCAATGGACCATGGACTAAACAAAGTTGGCAAAGCCTATCTAAATGCCTATGTTTCTGAAAGAAGGGCACTTCACTTCCTAAGTGACCTACTTATCCTCCTCAATTTTTGGGCCCCCTTGAACTATTAGTTTAATATATAGCAACTGAAATTATTAATAGAAAGAAGCATACAAGCATTCAATTCTTCAGTTAATCCAAGCTCTCTAAATTCAGAATTTGGTCCAATAATATTATGTGTGCTTGCCAACTTTTTGACTATTTATATAACTTGTCCTAGTCCAAGTCAACCTCATGTCTAACCGTTGAGTCATATTCTTTATCCTACCAGACTAACAAGAAATCATAACCTTTTTACAAGGACTTGTAATCAACGAGACAATAGCATGTAAGCTACGGTATGCAACTCCACAATAACTGAAAAGCAAGGTGGAAGCATACTGAATTCAGGAACAAGAGCCACTCTTATACCCAAAAAAATAATCTACTTGCAGTAAGGAACATTTTCAGTTGTAAATTGTAGTAGGGGCACCCAAAGCTCTAGCCCAAAATATCATGCTTGAAAGTAGTACAAAGATTGAGAGGTCAAAATGGTAGTAGAAAATTACCTGCAACCTTGAGCCTCAATAGGTTGCAACTTAGCCTCAGCACTCGGTTTCGCATGGATAGCCTGTTTGATATCTCTATCTCCAGATTCTCCACTGATGGCTCTATTACCTGCTGCTCCAATAGATCGCTTCCTTTTCATTTTTTTGTCCCATCCAACACCTCCAGCAGGCAATCTTGAGATTTTCTCTTCGATATGAATAGCATTCCCACCCACAGTCCTAACCATATCTCTATCTTTTTCCACAATAATTTGCTGCCTTGAGACATCAGCTGACCTACCATCTGCCTGGATGATCAGCGAACTCAATCAGTCCAAAAAATAACAGAACAATTAGTTAAAGTAATTGGTTATGGAAGTATAGAAGGGTAATAAAACAGAACTGAAAGCTAAAGAGCAAGTATTTTAGGAAAGAGACTATTTACTTATCCTAAAAAAATAAAATAACAAAAAAAACATGTAATGATATCCCTAAAAAACAAAACACCAGTCCCAAAAGACTCCAATTGCTTACAAAATAGTATATTGTCGATTGGCTTGAATATCTTGAAATTTAAAGAAGAATTCATAGAACCTTCTTCGATGTTGATCATCAACATATGATTCTTGTTGACAAAAGGTAAAACACTACATTTTTATGTTAGAAATCAAATGAAGCTTTGCAGAAGCTGCATTTTAAACACAAACATAAAAATATCATCCTGAATGGGATATTTTTTTAACAAACAAGACAAGATGCTAAAAGGAACAGATAGATAAAATATATCAGCATAAACTTAAACACAAACCCGCGCATCAAACATTGACGTACGAAGGCGCTTATTCATCTCAAGGTCAATACTCTTAGTTTTAGCCTCCAGTTTTTCAGGTGGATGAGCATGAGGGTTACAAATAACCTGACCACCCATCTTCAGTATATTTGCCTGGCCCAAACTTTCATTAAATAAGAGATCAGTCCTTTGTCCCTTTGCTGAGGTTAGATCTTTCTCATACTGATCCAATATAAAAATAGACCTTCGTAATAACTTTGCTCTATCCCTGTTAAAAAGTTGTCATATCTTTAGTATCATACCAAATGTTCCCATGTCAAAAGACAAATATATTGCCAAAATTCTAAGTTTGCAGTCTAAGAAGAAAAGGAGTATTCCCATGGTTAAAAAAAAGTTTCCAGCTAAATATGAAATTCTGTACAAAAAGAAATGGTTGGCCAGAGGAAATAAATTCCATTCTTTCCTGTAGTAAAACAGAAACTTAATCATATATGATGAATAGAATCCAAACAAGAAAAATTACCTGGCCTTATTTGAGGTATCTTGCACGCTATCCTTAAATTTTTTCAGCTTCGCTGTTGCCAAGGGAGGGGTAGGCTTTGAATGTCCAACTCCAAAATGATGATCTTCCAAAGTATTTCCAAACCGAACCCCCAGAACCTTTTTGAGTTCTACAGAGCGCGGATACTTTTGGTTCTCTAAAGTAATGTTTTCCAATAGCAGATATTGAGGTAGAGGAGAGATATCAGATGATGATGGTGTAGAGCTCCCTCCTCTCGCACTTTTGACCAAACTTAACATTATGCAGTCAAATCTGTTGCGATATGTTCCCAAATCCAAGAAAGTGGCAAAATTCCAACATTCGACTCAGATCTCCCTTACTGCCAAAAAAAGAAATTACCCATTAGAATAATGAGTTTCTTATTAATAACACATTTCGTTTATTATCCATAACAGAAACACGAATCCAAAACCATTCCATTAAACTTTCAAGTTGTTACCAAAAACACTGATCAGCTGGGTACGTGGAACGAAATCGGGCACGATGAATGCTATCTATGGTAACAAGGCATTTCTCATACCACAAATTGCGGAACGCAGGGAAATAAGAGTCCCTGGTAACCCTTTGAGATAAACCCCAAATATATAATTGAAAGTTCATGGATATCTAATTGCTAAAGCAGGCTTGGAATATAGAAGCAACGACAAGACATCCATTATTAATGTGAAATGGACATATTATTGAGTTAAAATAACAATTAAATGCTCAGAAAATACAAAACATATCCAACAACATGACTGCGCCGGCACTAGTTCTGGAATTAATCAAGTTCCACAAAGAAAAAATAATCCAACAGAAGTTACTAAAACTCTTTACTAAGCATCCATGATAACTCAGCATTAAATTAACTACAAATATTGAGAAACGCCAATTCAGCTTTACAATAATTAAACCAATTTCCATAAAAAGTGAAGTTCCATGAAGAAACATACATATACATATACACATAGAATTATAATAATACACATAACACCATATGAAATTCAAATAACCATGTAATCTGAAATCTAACATATATATATATAGAAGTAATTCAATTCAAACTCTGTCAAAACCTTCAAGCGAGAATGCCTGACAATTCAGCATACATTGAGCAATCCACGAAAGGAGAAGCTGATAACGTATCGTTATACCATGATCAAAGGCCACAAGATGATAAATTGAATAACATTGTCTCTGAAAATCATAAAATTTATTCAGTATAAAAAATTCTAAAATTGAGGGAAGCGAAGAACCTAGAAGGAAATTGGTGATGAGACCGAAGCTCAAAACCCTACCCGCATTGAATTTAGATTGCTGTGCTAAGCATTCCGCAGACGTAAATACAGAGAGTCACAGAAGTAAAGAGTAAGAGACTAAAGATTAAAGAACGCTGACGCACTTTGAGATACCGTAGTCAACATGGTGAACCTGTGGGTTTTGTTTTTATGTCAGTGGATTTATGTTTTTTTATTTTCTTTTCTCCTTTCTACTTGTGTAAGAAAAAGTGCTTTATTTTTTTTATGTTTCTTTGTAATCTTTGTTATGGGGGAATGGATTATATCTACTTAATATAGACTAAAAGATAAAATACACTTCAAACTTCACTTCCTATTTACTTTTGCACCTCAAATTTAAAAAAATGTCTAAGTACACACTAAACTTAATTATACGTAACAAAACACACATTTTTACCACTTAACCGGTCAAAAGTGACCGGCTGTGACCCACGTGTGGATCTGAAAGGGTATGTAAGTCTTTTCTATATCTTCTTCTACTATCTGAGTTGGAACAAGCCAGTCATTCAGTATAATTCGTGCAGATCGATTTGGGAAGTAAATCCAAGAAATTCGAGCAAGAAAATCAAGGGAAATTAGGGCTCATGGATCGTAATTGCTGGAGCATGAAGAAATCAGTGATGAAGACGGCTTGGATAAGCTCAAACAATGCCGGTGGAAGATTCCTTGGTTGTATAGATTGGGGTTTAGCTGGGCACGATGGTTGTATTTTCTTCTTCTGGGTTGATCCTCCAATGTGTGAGCGTTCTAGGGAAGTAATACCTGGATTAATTAGAAGATTAAGAAATTTGGATGCTGAAATCAAAGCTCTGCAAGATGAACTGAAGGAGTGCAAAATTAAGGCAAGGCTTGCAAAGGGTTTATTGCTTGCAACTTGGGCTGTGATTTCCTATTTCATGTTCAACTCAACAAAGGCTGAAATTACCCACAAATAATTTTCTAGGCAATATATTGGTAGTACTCTGGGATTGTAATTTTTATTTCATGTTCTAGGTAGTAATGCTGAAATCATGTATGTATTGGTTGTACTGAGGGAAGTTTTTTGGTTGTAATTTATGGCAATTTATTTGAACGAAGATGGCGTAAGCTTTAAATTATGTTTTTATGCATGTGTGAATGAAGATGCTATGATTGGATGGTGTGATAGTTGACAGTAAAATCCATGGTTGATGTGCAAGTTGACAGTAAATTGGTATGGTGTGCAAGTTAAGATATCTGTTGCACATCACTTGCACACCAACCATGTAAGCTTAAAATCATGTATGTTTGAATGAAGATGGTGTGCTAGTTGGTTGACAGTAAAATGGGGTTGCACTTATGATATCTGCTGCAACAAGTATGCACAAACCAAAACCATAGAACCTTTATGTCATTCAATGAACAAAAAAACAGAGGCAATTCATGCACAAACCATATAAGCAATTGTCATTCAATGAACAAAAAATAGAGGCCATTCAATTAAGTGCTTAATGATCACTACATGTCCCAAAGGAGCTACAATTCAAAACATAAGTTGATGCCTATTAACAAAAAGCATCATATACTGTCACTGGAAAACATTGCAAACTATGTAACCCAAACCAATACCAAGCATCGTATACATCAAATGCAGCCACATTTCATTGCAAATCTATGTACTAAAAAACAACAAAAAGATGCCAAAACTCCTATCCCAACACTAGGAATCTGCAGCATGCCTTCCACTATCATGTTTCTTAAACTGGATCTTCTCTCTTTTGGATCTTACTACAGCTTCTAGGTCTCTTAGTGTTGTAACATGTTTTCCCTTCTATGTGTAGTCTTTGGGCAGCAGTCCCTCACCTGACACCTTGCTTTGGCTACCCTCAGAATGTATTCCCCCTTGACACTTTGTAGAACCTCCTACTTGCTCTTGATCAACATTAAATGTTTGTGTAGACTCTTGTGTTAGAGCCTCTTGTGTTGGAGCTTCATGTGTAGACTCTTGTGTTGCAGCTGTTGAAGTCTGTTGAAGCTTTTTGGCCCTCTTAGCTCCTAGCTCCTTGTTAAGTTTTTGAAAATAGACAAACAGAAATGTATGAAACTCAACATACATTATGTTTCATACATAAATAGAAACAGTCATCTTAACTTACTTGAGGACAGCCTATTGTGCCCCCATTCCTTGCAAAAACCACATCTCAATGATGTTCCTTTCCTCTTCAAACTTGTACCTTTTGGATATGATTCTGGAATATCATTATCTTTTCTCCTAACAACTTTAGGTCTGCCTATAGGAGTATGTTTAACTGGTGGCAAAGGTGGCTCAACACTAGTTGGATCCCACTCAGATGTGTGCCTTACAGGCTCAATGTTGTGATTGTAAACCTTTAGATACATGTCCTTAGTTAAACAGTCATGTACATACGTGTATGGATCCTGACCTATTTTATTGATGCATGACACAACATAAGCACAAGGTATTCCAAACAAGTCCCACATCCTACAAGAACATGTTTTATTCCCCAAATCCACCACAAATGAATAACCCCTAGCAGTCATAGTCACTGTAAACCTACCACCACCACCTGACCACAATGGCAGTCCACCCCCTCTAATTTTTTAGCTATTCTAGGGCACACTACACCATTATGTTTCAACATCATTTCCCTCCTTTTAATAATCCTATTCATGCAATATAATCTAAGTCCTTCTAGACACCCTATTATTGGTTTCGCTCTAGACTTAAGAATTTTGCTATTAAATACCTCACAATGGTTATTGACATACATGTCACTTTTGCATATGGTCTGAAAATGAGACCTATTCCACTGAGCAGTTGGCTTAGGAGCTAGCCATTCATATGCACTCTTATCTTCTCTTTTTAGCACTTTCAATACCCTTTGAAATACATAAGGATTTGTGGCTTTAGCAACATTCCACACCAACTTTCTTAATCTAGAACCTTTGTATTTTTTTGCCAAAAGTTCATGTACAAATGCATTACACAATGTCTATGTTCAGCACCAGGGACCACATCTTCTAAAACATTAATCAAACCCTGGAGACAAAGGAAGGTAAGTTATCAGAAAGATACTTTGGGTGTAATAACTGATTGAATAACAAAAAGATGTTTTTATCTTTTGTTTATCTAAAATGAATGTCCAGCCTCCATCATTTGCAACACCAAGATCTTCCACCAGCAAGTTCATAAACCACACCCAAGACTGAGTGTTCTCAGATTCAACAATGGCTCATGCAACTGGCCACATCCCATTGTTAGGGTTAACACCAACTGCAGTCAATAACTGACCCCCATATGGTCCTTTGAGAAAACAGCCATCAAGCCCTACCAGTGGTCCACAACCCAATTTGAATCCTTCTTTTAGTGGTTGGAGATAGACATAAAACCTCAAAAATCTGCCTAAGTCTTGTCCCTGCTCTGGTTCTGCTCTCTTAAAAATACAAGTACTCCCATGCATGAATCCTCATGTTGGATTCATTCGAAGATCATCTTCATATTTTTTGGCTATGTATTCTGCATTTATACAATAATTATCCCATTCTCTACAACAAGTATGCACTTTTTGTAACCTAGTGATTTTAAATGTATGCTCTCTTTGCACATTTGCAGCATAGAAGTACCATGTACATGGCTCTACACACCTTACTTGGATCTTATTTGACAGGTTTTTCTTGAAATAAATCTTCCTTCCTTGTTTGATGATGTGAGACCCCGAATTTTATGAAATGAAAGTATTCAATTTTCTTATAATTATTCTATTTAGTAAATGGTTAAATTGATAAAATGTTAAAGTTAAGGGTGATATGTGAAAATTTTGCAAAAGTAAGCAAGTTGATATAAAATATTCGTTGTGTCGGGGAATATTCTTTTTATCAGGGAATATTCGTATAACAGCACAATCATTGGTGGACCCCACAACGGAATTATTGTCGGATTGAGAAATTGACAAAAATATTTTTATAAAAATAATAGCGAAAGTTTTATCGTTAACTGTTGAAACACCGGTGTTAAAAGTACAATAATACGCGTGGTTGCATAGTAGCACACGGTATTGATTATTGATGCTTATGTGAGAAGTCACTCAGTTTTGTTCAATTATTGCTACAGTAATTATTGCATAGTATCTCATGTTATTTGATTCAATTATTGTCGATATTTTATATATTATTAAATCAATAATTGAGATAACAAAGTTATTAATATTATTATTTGCAATATTAACGATGTCTAGAAGTTTTGCCAAGGAGAGGTTTGGTCACCTAATTGCGCGCCAATAGGGAGAAATCCTTTTAGGAAAACCCCCTCTTTCCTGGGAACAACCTGGTCGATTAATATTGTGAATTATAATAAAAGTGATAAATTTTATTTTATTATTATTATAAATGTAATAAAACAGAAAACTTTTTATATAAAACAAAAAACTTTTTATAAAGTTTTGAAAAATTTTCACTGTCACCATTAACTTCATCATCACTTACTTTGAAAAATTTTCAAATGTCACCCTTAACTTTAAACTTTTATCAATTTAACTATTCACCAAAATAGAAAAATTGAATACTTTTATTTCATAAAATTCGGGGTCTCACAGTAAATCAATATGGACCGTCCGTTTAAAAGTAAATTAATCTAGACCGTTCATGAATTAGTCACTATTCAGTCCATTCTTCTATAAATAGAAGCTCATTCCTTCATTATTTCTTACGAATTCACTAAAACTCTAGAGAGAGAAACTATAGAGAGAAAGAAGAAAAGTATTATGATACTTCACTACTCCTATATCCTGTTTCTTATAAGGTAAGGGTTATTATTTGTTGTACTCGTAAGGGGTATTATTTCTTTCGTATTCATGAAGAGAATTATTTTCTTTCAAATACTCGTAAGTGTTGTTATTCCATTCTTTATTATTATGTTGGAATAACCTATCTATGCGAAGTACCGCATACATCGTGAAATTCTTCTGTTATTCCATTCTTTATTATTCTGTTGGAATAACCTGTCTGTGTGGTCTATCGCATGCCTGGTAAATTCTGTTATTTTTCCATTCTTTATTATTCTGTTGGAATATCCTGTTTGTGCGGTTTACGCATGACCTGGTTCCATTCTTTATTATTTTGTTGGAATATACTGTTTGTGCAGTCTATCGCATGCATGGTGAATTCCATTGTTATTCTGTTAGGAATAACCTGTCTGTGCGGTCTATCGCATGCATGGTGAATTCTTCTGTTATTTCATTCTTTATTATTATTCTATTAGAATAGCATGTCTATGTGGATTACCGCATGCATGGTGAATGATCCTTCGTATTCATATGAATAATATTTTCATTCAAAAGGGATTACTGCCAGGGGCAGTTTCATAATTTTTCTGACCCTTAAAAATTTTAGAAAAATTTAAAATGATAATTTGATGAGTTTTCTAGATTGTGTCCAAAAATGGCGATTTTTGGATGTATAGATTAGGAGTTATGAATTTTATAGGAAAAGACTATTTTAAAAGTAAACCCTTATAACTCCTTGTGGTTAACTCCAAAATTGGTGAAAATTTTATTGGGATTACGTGTATATAACATGATTATATCCTGTAAATTTTAGAATTTTTGGACAAAATTACAATTTATGATAAATGTCTAAATATTCGGCAGTTTTAGCCAAAAAATAGTAAATAGATTTTAAAAATTTTGAGAAAAATATATGTTCAATATGGGACTATATTATGCTAAATTCCGGGAAAAAAATATTTTTGGGACTGATTTGTTATTTTTTTATGAAAATGAACTAGTTATGAGTAAATTAATTAAATATGTTATGTGAAGTAATAAAATTAGAAAATATGATTTTATGGCTTGGGAATCTTATATAGGGTATATGTAGATTTTTGATGAGGGATGTGATCATTGATAATGAAATCTTATGAGTATGACATTTTTGAATGATTAAATGCATTATTTGATAAAATGTAAAAAATTAAAATAAATTGTTTATAAGTTTAAGGAATGATTAAAATATTGTTATAATATTAATGATATTAGATTATGAGATTATTAAGTGATTAATAACATTTGGTTATTATTGAACGCTGGATAAATTTTATTATAAATGTTTAATATTTATCATTTATCTCATTTGATTGATTCTTTATATCATTGTCATTATCCTCATGCTTATATTATGATGAAAGTCATCTGTGGCCTGTAGTGCATAGATGAACTTGGTATGATTATGACCAGGAATTATTCGGTATAATCATGACCGTAATGTTACAAATGATGTGGTAAAAGTCCTCATTGGCCCGTAGTGCATTGATGGACAATTTTTGGTATGATTATGGCTAGGGATTTTCTTCGTCCAAGGGTGCAGAGATGAATTGTTTTATGGGATGATCAAGACCATTGATGAAAACACGATTATCTTTGGTTCGTAGTGCATAGATAATTCGTGGTCGTGATATTAGCGAATATCATTGGCCTGTAGTGCAGGGATGATTCAATGATGTGGATTAATTATTGAGTTGAGTCTCAGCAATGAAATATTAATTCATGGATGTGATATTAACGAATATCCTTGACCATAGTGCAGGGGTGATTCGATGATGTAGATTATTTATTAAGCTGAGTCTCAGTGATAAAATATTGATAATAAAATTTTAATTCGTAAAAGATAGTAGATATCATTCTCTACTTGATTCTTCTAAAATACAGTTGTATGTTTTTGGCCTGTAGTGCAAAGATGAATTGTTAATGAATATCTTTGGTCGTAGTGCAAAGATGAATTGATTAGTATGATTATGAGTAGAAATTGTGATTTGGTATAACCATGATTTTTTATGTTTCAGGTGAAAATAGGTGATAAAAAAAATTTTTGTCATGGGTGCGAAGAGGAATTTAGAATCACAATTATGATTATGAGTTATTCATATGATTATGGACAAAAATTGTTGATTGATGTTACAGGGATAAAACATTATCGGTGGACTTTTAACACAAAGAAGATAATAAATCTGATGGTCTATTTGACTCTTCTAATGGATTGCTCGTTTCGCTGCACCTATGGTTGAAAAGTTTTATCATCTACCATATGTTCTAAATCTCTGATTTATTACTGATGAAGGCTATTGTTGATGTAAATTATCATGATATTATTTACTGGGCTAGTTGTGCTGACCCTTTTTGCTTCACAATTCCTTTCAGGTAATAAGAGTGTAGCTGGGTCGAGCGGGGATAACAGGGGAATAGAACGGTGGTTTATAGCTATTGAGGTTCTCCCTAAATAGTATGAAAATAATTTTATTGATGACTTTAGATAAGTGTGTCGTATTGTATACGTCATTTGATATTTAATTTTGGTGAACCGAATAGGGTGAGGTGAACCCAACTTTAGAAGGGTGTTTTGCCACTATCATACAAAATGTCTAATGACATACAATCCCGTATTATCATAAGACAGGGTTGTGCACATCCACTTACTGAGTATATCTACAAGCACTACCTATATGATCTTGGAGTTTATTTGAAATATAATTTTTACTTGGAGACAGTAGAGATAATTATATGTCAAGAGAAGACTCACCATTGGAAAGAAGATGATAGTAATCTTCTTATTTTTCTTTGGGGTCTATTGGGTCAACCAAGGATAATTCTGTGGACATATGATACCTATCATAACCTAGACACATGGCCTCCCATGTACGAAGGTTTCCTTGAGCACTTCCCTAAGATTTTAATTTCTAAAATAGTTTTTGACTATACTTTTATATAAAGTATCATTGTAAGGATGTGGTCGAGGCACCATGAGAGTTACATACATTTGTATTAAAACTCACAATTAACCGTGGTCGTATTCTATACGACAGTTCAACAGTTGTATAAATTAAGTTTGTATTTGATTTTTATAGTGTGATATATGGCAACTAAGAATGGGTCATGTGGACCTATTTTGGAGTCATCACAGAAGCCATGACTTCTGACTGCTGCCCTCACTTAAGTGACATTGTTAAATGTCATTCCCAACTCAAACTCAGGATCCTCTGTGACACCTTCCCTAAATTATGATTGCAGCCCTTTTATGTAAGTCATGTATTTCAAGATCAAATTCATCAACTATAGGCATCCTTTCCACATCAGATTCATCATAGTTAGAGGATGAAAATCTTGGTTCATGTGGTTCTTCTTGTGTACTCTGGGTTTCTACAGTTTATTTTCTTTTCCCTTTATCCTTTGTCTTTCTTGTTTCAACTCCTTTTCCTTTGCCTTTCTGTCTTGCACCATTCCCTTCCCTTTGTCAGTTGCCCCAACCTCAGTCTCCCTAGCCTGATCACCCTCTGGCCCATCATCAGTCCCCCTGTCATGCTCATAATCCTTTTCATCCTCATCTAAGTCATAATCCTCTTCATCCTCAGTTGACTCTTCCCCAAAACTATCCACATAATCTTCATCAGTTGACTCTCTTTCATCATCCAAGTCAATTGATGCTCCCACAGGTCTAATCACCTCCAAATATATTTTAATTAGCCTACTAGCAGGCATAAGCATACACATTGTCAGTATATCATCATCATCATTTTCTAACTCCCATAATCCCTTATCCATACCAGTTGCATGTGTCTTGTACTTGGACTTAAAGTATCCACCTTTATATCCCAACTCCTTCCTCATTTCGGCTATATCAAGTAAAGAGATGTAATCAGGATGACAGAAATCAAAATAGTTGAATGTACCTCCCACCCACTGCTTATGTGGGCTATCTTCAAGGTGTCCACCATGGAAAAATTTGACTGAAAAATATTCCTTATTGTCTGCACAACCACAAACATAAAGGGACCACTACCAGTTAAATGTGTGGACCACTACCCATAATCGGGAGAATAAAGCATAAAAAGGGACCACTACAAAACAAATACTACAAAAAGTAACAAACAAAGTTAAACTACTACCAGAACACAATAAACAAATAAAAAGAAGTCACTAAACTACAAAAAGTACACACTAAAAAACATCAGACTGTTATTGCCCATGTATTTGAAGCACTTACTGTATTCAAGGACACCCTTCTCTCTATAAACGTCATTGTCTACCGAATCCCTCAAGAATCGAGAATCACTCATCTTCTCTTTCATGAATCACGAACCCTAAGCAAATTGATTTGGGGATTTCTGTCTGATAACCAACATAACCGATGTCAAAATATATGCCTAAGTCTTAAATGTAAACTACCAATCTTACCCATCTGTAATAAACATTACAACCTTAGCCGGTCACAACCGGTCACTTTTGACCGGTTAAGTGGTAAAAGTGAGCATTTTGTTACGTATAATTAAGTTTGGGGTGTAATTAGACACTTTTTTAAGTTTGGGGTGCAAAAGTAAATAGGAAGTGAAGTTTGGAGTTCATTTTGTTTTTTAGTCTTTATATAATTATTCCAATTTAATACTTGTAAGTCATTTTTTCTTTTTAAATTAGTCTGTAATGGTACTTTTATGTACTTTCGTTCGCACGTAAAAGTTGTCTGGACATTTACGACCTAAATATTTTTATTTTTGGGTGATCAATAATGAAATATTAGTAATGTACTCTCTCTGTTTTTAATATAATTCGTTTTAGAATTGTGCACAAGTATTAAGAAAATAATTGTATAGTATTAAATACAATATCAATTGTCTATATTGCCCTTGTATTTATTGGGCAAACAATAGTAAAAGAACCAAAATTATATTTATTACTTGGAATAATATTAGAAACTAAGCAATTAATATTTACTTGAAATTCTCAAACGACTTATATTAAGAAACGAAAATAATTCTCTAAAACGACTTATATTAAAGAACGGAGGGAGTACAATCTTTTATTTGTACTCTGGGTATTGTTATTACAAGAAATTTTCAATTCTATCCTAATGATACTCATTATTTATGTCACCCTAGTTTCACACTAAAACATATAGGAAAAACTTGTTTATATATAATGAATTAAGTTATTAACAAAAGTTACTTTAATTATGGCATTTTAGGTGAGTCTATGGCGAGCTAAAAGCCTAAAATGACCAAAGATTATAATATTGAGAAATTGGTTTAAGACCTTTTTTTGGATGAATTTGATTCGCTACTTTCAATAAGTTGATTCTTCCGATTATATTGCCAGAAACGAAGGCTGGTTGTATTATATCCTCGCAATGGAGAGAGGCAAAGATCTATAAAATGCGTGTATAAATTATTAACATAAGAACCATCAACTTTTATTTCATGAAATTAAATTACAAATGATAGCACATTTAATCATGATTCATATAAATGGAAATCCTATTTACTGTTCACATGAGAAAAACTTGTGAAATTATCAAATTCTCTTGTAAAAATAATAATTTCCTAATTTTATACATACAATTATATAAAGCTGTATATTTATATATCAAATCTGTTAGTTATATAATTATATTATATTAATAATTAAGTGTGTAAAATAAATAAAACAGATTATTTGTGGTTATCCATTGGATATGAAAAATTCGATGAATATTTTCTGAAATTGATAGAATCGAGCATCTAATTTATACAATCGGAGGGGGGATTTTGCCTCTCTCCAATGGTTTGTTTTATGATAAAGTAATTAAATAGTAAATTTAATTAAACCTTTTTTTGCTAAATTAATTAATTACACCTTTAATCAATACTTATATTTAAAAGGCCGACTTGTGTTTAGTTTTCAATTATTGTAGTGATCAACCGAGTTAACTTGATAGTGATTCCTATTATCCAACCAAGTTTACTCGGTATAAATAAATATTGTGTTTAATAATTATAATCGAGTTCACTTGATCATTGTTAATTTTATGCTTAATTATTTGTTGCATTAATGTTATTTAATTTTTTCATTATTGATGATAGGTGCGGAAATTTTAGTATTAATTGAATACTCATGTATGTTCATTTTTCGAGTTTCATGAATGTTAGTATAATACTCGGTTTAATATTATTTTTGTGGATTGCACTTAGGTTGTGATGCCCTCCAATTCGAGTTTATATCATTCAATTTGAGTCGTCAAAATGCATACTATAAAAACAAATTCTTTTATTTAGAATTATTACAATTTCATATATAGTATGACAATATTGATACCCAAATTATTACAATTCCGTATAAAATATGGCAACACACATTTTAAGTTCTCAGTATTGTCATGCTATTTTATAATTTGATGAGGATAACCACTAACTCGAACCATTACTCCATTCTCGTGTTCTTCCCGCTAGACCCAACTATATTCTTATTTCGTGAAAGGAATTGTGAAGCAAAAATGTGAGCACAAATAGCTCAGTAAAAAATATCATAACTAAGATAAATAATTTATCAATAACCTTCAACAGTAATAAATCAAATATTTAGAACATATAGTAGATGATATAAGTTTTCAACAAATAACAGTAGTTAAATGAACAACCCATTAAAATATTCAAATAGATAATAATGTTTACTATCTTCTCCAATTGAAAAATTCATCATTAGTAAGACCCCAACTTATTATAAATAAAATTGAATTTCCTCTATTTATTATTTTGAAATTGTAAGGGTTGATTTGATTAATATGGTTAGTTATGGGTAAAATGCGCAAATATTTCAAATAAGCAAATGGTTATAAAATATTGATTGTTGTCGGAGAATATTCGTTTGGTCGTGGAATATTCTTATTGTCGGGGAATATTCGTACGACGGCGCAGCCTTGTGTAGCCCCGTAACGGAAAGCGATTGGATGAAGAAAATGACAAGTATAAATTTTTTATAGATAACGGCATAATTGTTACCGTAATATTATTGGAATACCCGGTGGTTAAAACACAATAATACACGTTGTTGCACAGTAGCACACGGTATTGCACCAATTATTAATTCTTACGTAAGAAGACACTACTCAATAATTTTTACAGTAATTACTGTTCAATATTTTATTTTATTGATTCAATAATTGTTGCGTTGATATTTTATATTATTATTATTTCAATAATTGTCACCACACAGTATTTTCTATTATCAGATCAATAATTCATATTATTTGAATAATATTATTAGATAGAATTATTGATAATGTCTAGAAAATTCTGTCTAAGGAGAGGTTTGGTCACCTAATTACGCGCCAGTAAGGAGAAATCCTTATTGGAAACCCCCTCTTTCCTGGGAACGGCCTGGTTGTCAGTACGTATTGTGATTCTATAATATTATTTGTGAATAATTAATTATTGATTTATATGATAAGGAAAATATTCATTTTAGGTGGATATAGATGGAGAAAATTTTTAATGTGACAATTGTTGAAAATTGATATTTTATCTTTTCTGATAAAATAATTCATTTAAATATGTTATTATATTTTAATAATATAATAATGGTGATATTTTTACAATGAATGTGTGTATATGAATAAATGAATAGAAAGAGTATTTTTATTACAAAAAATATTTAACATATGTTTTGTGTGTTGATGGACCCCATTTTTGATTGAAATTTGATTATAGCCTGCAAAATCGTCCGTATGTGGATTTCGGTCAATTTCTGTTTGGAATTTGAAAAAAATTTCTTCTGCAAAGTTGTAGAGAATTAAATTTTCTATGGAATGGACATAAGATTTGATTTTGTCTGATAAAATGACTATTTATTATGAATTATTGAAGTTTTAGAATATTGGGTCTGAATTGATTTTGTTACAAAAATTATTTAAAATATATTTTTCATGTTGGCGGGCCCCACTAGTATGTGTGAATTGCTGAAATTCAGATTTCAAAGAGTACGTATAATATTTTTATAAATATTATTATTTTATTAATTTTTTTGATTTGGTGTTCTAAATATTTTTCTATAAATAGGGTGCTTAGGTTAGAATTGAAAATCACACCAGAAACTGAAGTTTTCTCTCTCTATATTATCGAGCGTATTTTTGTGAGTATTTAGATATCTTGAGTGTTGCTATACGGTGCAAGTTTTCTTCAGCGTTATATCTGATATTCCGGTCAAAAGTACTATTCTTTTCAGGTAAGGGATATTATTTTTTTAAAATAATATTATTTCTTTCAATATCATTATGCCGGAATATTGGTAAGATTTTTCTTGTAAAATTCTTATCTTTTTATGTCAGAGTTACTATTTACGAGTACTATTCACAAAGCATAATAATTTTTCTTGTGAAATTTCTACCTTTTAGTGTCAAAGTTACTATTCACGTATACGACACTATTCAAGTATACGACACTATTCATGAATACGATACTATTCACAGAAAAATTAAATTTTCTTTTCTGTGTCCAAGATATCTATTATGGATACTAGCTTTGATTATATCCATGTTTTGATATTCATTCTTGAATTTTACTCCACTATGGTTATTTATGAAATATTTTTGAACTTGGATTGTTTAAAGTACGAATCCCTAATATTTATTCTTTTGTCTCACTGTATTCATTTTCTTTAAAATATATCTTTTATCATTCTCAATCCTAAATGATGATATTACTGAATATCTTTGGCCTGTAGTGCAAAGATTAATGATTTTATGATGAATATCTTTGGCCCGTAGTGCAAAAATGAACAGGTGTTGAAATGAACATGACCGATTGATTAATATATTTGACCTATAGTGTAAAGATGATTATTTGATTCAAGATGTATATTGATTGATGTTACAGGGATAAAATATCGATGATGGACTTTTAAATTCATAGATGATAGTAGATTTCATTCTCTACTTAACTCTTCTAATAAATTGTTGTTTCCGCTGCAGTTGTTGATCTAAAATTTGTTGTCTATTGTATTCTATCAGATTTTTTCCTGTTGAAGACTAAGGATAATTTGTTGTACATTATCTTAGTCATAATATTCTTTACTGGGCTAGTTGAGCTCACCCTTTTTTTGTTTCATTTTTCTTCTCAGGAGGCGAGAATATAGCGGGAACTAGTTGAGGTGAGGAATGATGGTTCAAGATAGTTGTTTTAGTAGTCCTCACTATTTTGTAAAATAGTGTATCAATAATGAGGACTTTATTTGAGTGTGAATATTGTCTAAAAGATAATATTTGTATTTAAACTCGCAGTTTATGTGTTGTCATATTTTGCATGACAATTGTAATAATGAAGTTGTAGTTGTTTCTGTACCATGTATTTGACAACTCAGAATAGGTTGGGTGGATTGGACCTATTTTGAGGCCGTCACAATTAGTATTTTATCACTATGACACCAATCAATAGTTCTTGGTCATAATGATGTTAACCAACAGTTCATCTTTGCACTCAAATCAAAGATAACTTTCACCACGTGTCTTTGTCTGTAACACTAAATGTCATGATTATACAAATTCACAGTTCTTGGTCATAATCATGTCAATCAACAATTCTTCTTTGTACCCCAACAAAGAAGAACTTTCACCATGTATCTTTGTCATACAAGCTAAAAACACTCAACAATAATATTATTTTTACACCCAGGCCAAAGACATTTATAACAACTTAATCTTGATGACTAGTACAAAAACAGTAATATAAAAGATGAACATAAATAATCAACATAAATAAATATAGAATAAATATTAGCGATTTTTAATTTAATTTATCCGGAGTTCAGGTTGTTAACACGATATCCATAAAATCGATTAGAGTTCTTAATATAAACTTCAAGAAAGTATAAGATTCACATTTTAAATATAACGATTTGAAATTTAATATAAATATTTAGATAAAAATAAAATTAACTATTAAGGATAATCTACTAATTTTAGGAATTTTTACCATTTAATGATAAGATTGTAGAGACGAATAATAATTTTTTACCGTAAATTTAAGAGTATGAAAGAAAATGATATCCATTACCTTAATAGGAAACTATATTCTACAATTTTAGTAGACGAAATTTGTGGTTTTGGTGTGTGTGTTTCTTGAATGTTTCATCTTCTTTTTCTCTATCTTATTCTTACTCTTTAGCTTTCTATTATTCGTTGTAAGTAAAATACGAAGAATACTTATTTTTATTTATAGACCAACTTAAATTGGCCCTTGACCATATGGAGGGGCAAAATGTAAATTGACCCTTAGTCTTATAGAAAGGGGCAAAATGACTTTTGGCAATATGGAAGAAGCAAAATGACTCTTGACAATATAGAAGGGGCAAAACAACTATTGGAAATATGGAAGAGGCAAAATGTAAATTGAGCCTTGGCTAAAATGACTATTATATTACAAAGTTATAATAGGCTAACATCTTATTTCTTTTGAGTGTCGGTAACTTATTATTAAAAGATATAATATTACACTAATTTAATATAATATTATAATAATATATTTAAATGCATATTATTATCAGATAAAATAATTACGAAAAAATATGTCAAACTTACAACAAATATTATTCTGAAGAGATATTATTATCATATTATTATCATATTAAGAGATATTATTTGTTGTACTCGTAAGGGGTATTATTTCGTTTGTATTCATGAAGAGAACTATTGTTATTACATTCCTTATTATTCAGTTGGAATAACATGTATACGCGGACTACCGTATACATGGTGAAATTCTTTTGTTATTCTATTCTTTATTATTCTGTCGGAATATTCTGTCTGTGCATATACGCATGACCTGATTCCATTCTTTATTATTCTGTCGGAATATCCTGTCTGTGCGTTTACGTATGACCTGGTTCCATTCTTTATTATTCTGTTGGAATAACCTGTCTATGCGGTCTATCGCATGCATGGTGAATTTCGTTGTAATTCCATTCTTTATTATTTTGTTGGGAATAACCTGTCTGTGCGGTCTATCGCATGCATGGTAATTCTTCTGTTATTCCATTCTTTATTATTCTGTTGGAAAAACCTGTCTATGTGGATTACCGCATGCATGGTGAATGATCCTTCATATTAATATGAATAGTATTTTCATTCAAAAGGGGTTTCTGCCAGGGGCAGTTTCATAATTTTTCTGACCCTCAAAAATTTTGAAAAAATTTAAAATGATAATTTGATGAGTTTTCTAGATTGTGTCCAAAAATGGCGATTTTTGGATTTATAGATTAGAAGTTATGAATTTTATAGGAAAAGACTGTTTTAAAAGTAAACCCTTATAACTTCTTGTGGTTAACTACAAAATTGGTAAAATTTTTATTGGGATTACATGTATATAACAGGAGTATATCCTGTAAATTTTAGAATTTTTGGACAAAAGTACAATTTATGATAAATGTCTAAATATTCGGTAGTTTTAGACATATGAAAAATAGTAAATGAATTTTAAAAA
The DNA here is from genome assembly GCA_020205505.1 of Panax japonicus. Classification (NCBI taxonomy): domain Eukaryota; kingdom Viridiplantae; phylum Streptophyta; class Magnoliopsida; order Apiales; family Araliaceae; genus Panax; species Panax japonicus. Next base: position 76,746,371 of record CM035110.1, read on the forward strand.
TTATGAGAAAAATATATGTTCAATATGGGACTATATTCTTCTAAATTCCAGAAAAGAAATATTTTTGGGACTGATTTGGTATTTTTCATAAAAATGAACTAGTTATGAGTAAATGAATTAAATATGTTATGTGAAGTAATAAAATTAAAAAATAGAATTTAATGGCTTGGGAATCCTATATAGGGTATATGCAGATTTTTGATGAGGGATGTGATCATTGGTGATGAAATCTTATGAGTATGACATTTTTGAATGATTAAATGCATTATTTGATAAAGTGTAAACAATTGAAATAAATTATTTATAAATTTAAGAAATGATTAAAATATTGTTATAATATTAATGATATTAGATTATGAGATTATTAAGTGATTAATAACATTTGGTTATTATTGAACGCTGGATAAATTATATTATAAATATTTAATATTTATCCTTTATCTCATTTGATTGATTGTTTATATCATTGTCATTATCCTCATGCTTATATTATGATAAAAGTCATCTGTGGTCTGTAGTGCATAGATGGACTTGGTATGATTATGACCAGGGATTATTCGATATAATCATGACCGTAATGTTACAAATGATATGGTAAAAGTCCTCATTGGCCCGTAGTGCATTGATGGACAGTTTTTGGTATGATTATGGCTATGGATTCTCTTCGTCCAAGAGTGCAAAGATAAATTATTTTATGACATGATCAGGTCCGTTGATGAAACACGATTATCTTTGGCCCGTAGTGTATAGATAATTCGTGCTCGTGATATTAACGAATATCCTTGGCCTGTAGTGCAGGGATGATTCGATGATGTGGAATAATTATTGAGCTGAGTCTCAACAATGAAATATTAATTCATGGATGTGATATTAACGAATATCCTTGACCGTAGTGCAGGGCTGATTCGATGATGTGGATTATTTATTAAGTTGAGTCTCAGCGATAAAATATTGATAATAAATTTTTAATTCGTAAAAGATAGTAGATATCATGCTCTACTTGACTCTTCTAAAATACAGTTGTATGTCTTTGGCCTATAGTACAAAGATGAATTGTTAATGAATATCTTTGGCTATAGTGCAAAGATGAATTTATTAGTATGATTATGAGCAGAAATTGTGATTTGGTATAACCATGATTTTTGATATTTCAGGTGAAGATATGTAATGAAATTTTTTTTCGTCCTGGGTGCGAAGAGGAATTTAGAATCACAATTATGATTATGAGTTTTTCATATGATTGTGGACATGAATTATTGATTGATGTTACATGGATAAAACATTATCGGTGGACTTTTAACATAGAGAAGATAATATTTCTGATGGTCTATTTGACTCTTCTAATGGATTGCTCGTTCCGCTGCAACTATGGTTGAAAAGTTTTATCATCTACCATATGTTCTAAATCTCTGATTTATTACTGATGAAAGCTATTGATGATGTAAATTATCTTTAGTCATGATATGCTTTACTGGGTTAGTTGTGCTCACCCTTTTTGTTTCACAATTCATTTCAGGTAATAAGAGTGTAGTTGGGTCGAGCGGGGATAACAGGAGAATAGAACGGTGGTCTATAGCTGTTGAGGTTCTCCCTAACTAGTACGAAAATAATTTTATTGATGACTTTAGATAAGTGTGTCGTATTGTATACGTCATTTGATATTTAATTTTGGTGAACTGAATAGGATAAGGTGAACCCAACTTTGGAAGGGTGTTTTCACTATCATACAAGATGTCTAATGATATACAACCTCGTGTTATCATAAGACAGAGTTGTGCACATCTACTTGCTGAGTATATCTACGAGCACTACCTATATGATCTTGGAGTTTATTTGAAATATAATTTTCACTTGGAGATAGCGGAGATAGTTATATAATCTTCTCATTTTTTTTGGGGTCTATTGGGTCAACCAAGGATAATTCTGTAGACATATGATATCTATCATAACCCAGACGCATGGCCTCCCATGTACGAAGGTTTCCTTGAGCACTTCCCTAAGATTTTAATTTCTAAAACAGTTTTTGACTATACTTTTATGTAAAGTATCATTGTAAGGATGTGGTCGAGGTACCATGAGAATTACATACATTTGTATTAAAACTCACAGTTAACTGTGGTCGTATTCTATAAGACAGTTCAACAGTTGTATAAATGAAGTTGTATTTGATTTTTATAGTGTGATATCTGACGACTCAGAATGGGTCGTGTGGACCTATTTTGGGGCGTCACAATATAATTCCAAAGATCAAGAATAAAAAAACTTAGTTTTATCTTATAGTTAAATTTTAGGTTTAAAAAGTGTTTTAATAATAATTAATAAAATAAAATCAAGAGGTCTTAAAAAATAATAATATTTTAGTAGGTTAAATTATAAACCTATACGGCTATACCAAAAGACTATGGACAAAATTTTTCCCCTTATTATTATAGATGTATATGTATAGTGAGTCCGGATCAGGTCCGGACTCCCGGATTTTATAAAATCCGGACCTTTTTTTTTTTTTTTTTTTTTTGCTTTTTTTTTTTTGAAACAACTAAAAAAAAAAAAAAAAAAATTTATGGAACTGAAATTTTTCCATAATACAGTGTTTTGGGCGTGATTTGGATGCCTATAACGAAATATGTCTGTACAGTCTGGGCAGACTGTACATACATTGGTTGGGGTAGGTGTTAAAAACACGCCCAAAACACTTTATTATGGAAAAATTTCAGTTCCATAAATTTTTTTTTTTTTTTTTTTAGTTGTTTCAAAAAAAAAAAAAGCAAAAAAAAAAAAAAATTTTGGGGTCCGTATTTTAAGTCCAGTCCGGGAGACCGGACTGGATCCGTGGCCTATGTATAGTTTCCAAAGAATTTAGTCGAGTTAACTTTAAATAATTTTTTAAGGGCATGAATGATAACCAACCAAGCCTATGAGTTTTAGTAGGAGCATCTCTCAACCCACCTCAAATGATTCGGTCTGGTATTGGCGATATTGTGGTGTGGTACTTCGGCGTGCAATTAATCTGACCGCGATTCTGATCTGTTACTCTCAAAAACCCACTTCAAAGGAATCGCAGCCAAATACTGCACTAAATATAGCAGGAAGAAGAAGCAATGGTATCTTTGTCACGATATTATCTCCTTCACATATTTATATTTTGCTTTTTATTATTTTTGTGCAAATTTCAGAAACTGTGAAAGGGTGGGTACCCATTACGATCGGGAGTGCAAATCTTCTTTATAAGCTGTAATGGAGAGAGGGAACGTCAAGCCATGAAACCAGTAAAGTTATTGATTTCTGTATGTGTTTCTCAGTTTTACTAGATTTTTTTTGGGTATTTTAAGTCATTTCCCCCTCAATTTTTACTCATTCAACTACAATTAACTGTACGTCTTGCTAATTTTTGAATGTGGTAGTGATACTAATTCTCAGTTCCAAATTTAGAGATAAACTAGTCTACCTTGCACACAAACGTGAGTGATTAGTTTTCTAATACTTATAAATTAAATCTAAGATTAAAAACAATTAGATGAGTAATAATTAAATTAATTAGTTACAGAGTTAAATTATGGGTCGATGGATATTGTTCGAGTCCTTTGAATGGATATAATATGTAGAATAGGTTTTACAGAGGGAAACATTGAATGATAATTTTAGAGAGAGAGATAAAGTACATAATGAGATAAACCTGAACATTACTTCTGTCAAAGTTAATCATCAAAGATGATGATTAAGATGCAAAAGCTTTTCAAGCATAAAGAAAGTCTAATTACACATTTCAAATACATAGTTTTTAGATATCATATTGTTGTAAGACATGCCCAACACTTTCCATTTACCATTCTCCTTTGCTTTGGCATTCACAAGCTTATGGTCCTCCGCATTGTTTTAGGCTTCTTCTCCATCCTTGGCACCTTTGGAAATTTCTCCTTTAACACCTTCTGCATGTTTGCGCCAAACCAATTAGGCATGTTTAGTTCACAATACTGGAAGAAAAGCTCATACAAAAGTATTAATGTACAAAATGTCCAAGTTATTATCTAAAAGCATATTTTTCTTACCAACTCGAACTTTAGCCTTTTATTCTCTCCTTTCAGTTGAATCTGCTCTACTTCCAATTGCATTGTGTATGCCTGCACAGTAAAAAATTAATTTTCATTGTAATCATGGTACAATTCCATTGCAGACATAGCATTTAGCATTTGTTTTCTCTTTATTTCTGTTTACAAGATTGTGATTCCTAAAGATTGAGAAAATAAAAATCGCTCAAACTTTTTTATTAAGGTACAGAGAAAACTGTTGTGAGAACTGTGTTCGACTGTAGAGTTCTAGACACAAAAAGGACTTCTTTTTCTAGCAAAGCATAACCTGTACAATACTACAATTTTTACTTTTCTTTTTAGATGACGGTGGAACCCGCATCCACTACTCTTAGGGTGTGCATTGTATAAAGTGTCAGTGCATGCAATACTCCACCAACCATGCATATCCGGTAAACCCATAGCAAATTATGTGCGAGTTACCCGAAGGAATTATTGCCTTTGTGGGGGTATTGTATGCTTTGGAACAAACTCATCACTAGTCTCATTGTCTGACTACCATTTGGGATAAACCGTTGGGGTTGTGCAGAATTCTAACTATCCTAAACTCTATTTCTCTCTCGCTCTGTGTGTGTACGACTAAGAATTTGTGGGGAGGGTCAATGAACCCATGACCTGTGGTTAGTAGGGGTGACTTTGCGGCCATTGATATATCATTTTAGAGACTAGCTTACTATATTGTAAACTGTTAGGGTTATTTTTTCATTCACTTCATTGCTTTTTCCTACTTGCTAAAGTTTCTTTGGGTAGAGATTGGGGATTATAAGTGTTTACTACATTGGCTACTTTCAAAATATAGTTAAACTAAGATGCTTATGGTTTAGATATGAACCTGCTTTCTAGCTCGAGAGCGTGCTGCCGACTCTCTATTCCTGAACATCCTCCGTTGCTTGCGGGCCACTATCACCTCTACTGAGTCAGTTTTTGTCTTTCTTTTGTTACTTGTCTCAGTCACGTCCGATGCACTATTGTTACATTTAACTTTTTCAATGTTGTCAAATTGTTCATCCCCAATTGTCACGCTACCTTGAGTAAACATCTGGTACGTTGACGAACCATTCTCTAGCAAATTATTTCCAGCATAATTTGTAGCAACAGTAGATAATTGATGATCCATCGGCGATCCCATTTTCACTTTCGTATCGAGATCTGGGATGTTGTTCTGTGAATTTTCTAGCAAGGTAGACTTCCTAAGAACCCCGTTACTTATCAAGAAATCCTCCAAGGTAATTTGTTCAACAGTTTCTTGGGAAGAACTTGGGTCATGATTACAACAACTGAGGTGTAGACCTGGAAGTTGTGAATCATTTTTATTGATTTCAGACCACAGTTCTTCTAGAGTTTTAATGCAATGTGTGGTGGGGATGGAAAAAGATTCTTGTCGAGGTAACATTGTTGGTTGGATGACTCTGTTTTCATAGGATGGTTCGATTTGGTTGAATTTTAAAGAATCTTGATTTTCTTCGCCGAAAAATTTATTGAGGAGTTCATCGAAGTTCATGGAGCCATAATTTTTCCCCATTTCGTTCTGAAATTTATCTAGGGTACGAGAGAATTTAGAAGTAGGTTTGTTCAATGAAGATATCGGGTGGTCGTTCATTTCTTCTTTTTGAGGTAGTGCCTCAGATTTGATGACCTTGTGACAACTGAAACTTTCAGATTCATCAGTCCCCATAGTTCTTGTTCTTTTGGAGATGACTATTCTAATTAGTTGTTTTTTCAGCCCAGTTATAGCCCTGCATGAAAGTAGTGAGAACTAATTGCAACTTCAACATGATTACATGAAGCTTTACAAAAAAAGAAGGAACTTTAATATATAATAAATGAATGCATAATACTCATTTTAAAACAAAGTATTAGTAAAAAATTAATGTATGAATTTTAAAGCAAAGTAAGAATATTATGTGTTATATTATACTTTTGCTTATTATCCTCTCTTATGACAATCTTTCTGTATAATCTAGTGGCAGCTGGCAACTCATAAGTAAGCCTACAAACAAATACTTATAGAAAAGGAAAAAAGTAAAAAATAAGCTGATAAAAAAATAATGCAAGCCAGAATATCAATCATAGTTGGAAAGAAAATCAAGAAATTTCCTAGTTAACATCGAGTGTAAAGTATGGAAGCAAAGTGCAATATTTCTGGTAGTGGTACTAAATTGTAATTAATCAAGTAAACAACAAGAAAAAAACTGTCATTTTAGTTACAAACTTGTCTGCACAATATGTATATGCGTGTTTGTCTACGTATTTATATAAGGAATAGCCACTATTACAAGGAAAAATGCTAGGTCCACAAGGTCCTTATTTCAAGAATAGAAAGTGTGCCATATTCTCATGTTAGAGTCAATGTTCTAAAAAGCTAAAAAGCGCTAGACGGCCGGCCGGGGGCTTAGCGCCTAGGGGGCCTAGGCGAGATTTTTTATTTTAAGTCAATTTTAATATTTTATCTTATATTTATCCAAACAAAACAATAATATAAAGCAAAACGATATATAATAAAGATAATAAAGGTCTTTGCTTAAAGTTCAAACACATATCCATATTGCTAATGTCAAAGTTCAAACACAAATATGTAATTGTTGAAAGTTCTAACATATTTTTAACATATTAGTTTTATTCATAAACAAGATTGCTATTAAATAATAAAATTTAAAATTTTAAGATTTTAACTCAATATTAAAACTTAAGAAACTAAACATAAATTTAAGAATTATATTGAATTAAAGTAGATATTACACATATATCATCATATATATAATTTGAAGTTGATACAAGTTCAAAAAATTACAACTATAATAAAATTATCCATTTTGACTTGATATTGTTCACTTCTTATTGTGATTTGATATGCTACAACCTGTATTATGAGTATAGTAAATCATTAGAAAAATAAATATATCAAAATCTGGTTTGGATAGTTATTAAAATAAATAAAAAACCTCTCCGCCCATATCCCGCCTAATTTCTTGGAGGGATTTTTTTACCGCCTAGATGAGGTGCCAGAGGGGCCTAGCACCTAGGCGAGGCTCCAAAGGGGGTCTAGGCGGGACCTAGGTGGGGATTTTTAGAACACTGGTTAGAGTTGACTGCATGGAACTAACAAAATAATTTGTGAAATTAGCCATTTCATATAGTATGTTTATGCATGTATATGATACTCTAAATCTAAAGCTACACTTAAATAGAAAAATAAAAATAAAACGTGAAAAATTCACAATTTTCTGTAAATAAATCTCCATTAGCTACACATTATAAAATAATTTCACAAAATAAAAAAATAGAAGAGGAAAACAGAGCGGTTGAATATCATGCATGTAACAGTAATAAGGTTAACAATGGACCAGATGGAATTAGAATAGGTATATATTCATATGCAAAAAGCTCCAGAGATGTACATTCTACCAAGAGTTCATTCTGTGCACACCCCAAGTAGTGAGTGCGAGTATCTCTGGAAAAATTAAAAATACTGGAGACTCACCTAAACTTGTTTAATTTGGGCTCGGAGCTTCTTCAAATGCTCTTTCCTACATTGGGGATCTCAGAAAGTGTATATGTACGACAGAGACTGAAATGACAGTTTTGCAGAGGACGGTGAGTGGATTTTGGTAGTGCATAGACTGTAAGTGCTCCTATTACTATTATATCTATGATATGACTACAGTGGCCCCCATTATTTCATTATGATTTTGACACGTAAGAGCTTCATGCAAATTTCTTTTCGCATAATAAGTGCGTTTCTATCCCTAATTTGGATTGTTCTGGTGTCGTGGCAATACTCCAACTGGAATCCATGCAAGAGACTACAACTTTAATACGTTTCTTTTTCTGGTTACATACAGTGTTATTGTTCTTGATATATTGACGGTGTTTGAAAATTCTAGGAAAGTTCATATATTTTCTGTATATTAGTATATATATGGTGTCATTGTCTACTTATTGCTCTAGAATGAAACAATTCAGATATAAGTTGCCAATAGGTTGAATTCAGTGCGGATGAATTTGTTATTATTCTCCAGATTTGAATCTGGTGGGTTTTAATATATCATTACTCAATTCAAATTCGATTATAAATCTGGATAATCTGAATTAATGTGATAAACATATAATTATATATAATACTCCCTCCGTCCTAGAATAAAAGTACTGGTTGACTTTTTTCGTATATTAAGAAAGATGATAAAATGACAAAATTGTCAATATTTAAATTCTCATTTAATTGCATAATTTTTTGCGTATGACTAGTGATACTCCATAAATATGCATAGAAATAAAAATATGACAATTAACATTAAGAGTATTATAGGAAAATTATTGTAAAAAATAGATTATTTAAGGTAAGTAGACATTTAACTTGGGACTACCTTAAATAGTAATAAGGACTTTTATCCTGTGACGGAGGGAGTATTATATACTTATAAAATTAAAAATTTAAAAATGCTTAGAAATATCAGTTTCTCATTTATAAGAAACATCAAAAAAATATATTAATTAATTTAAGATAATATTAATTGTTGGTTTCGAATCATAAACTGCTCGGATCATAGCTAACAAATTCCAAGTTTGATCCATATGTAGATGAATTCTCTAATTGGAATTCGGATTTAAATCTTAAATAAATACAAGAATACTAAGTTTGATCCAAAATATAAGTTTTGGATTTATTTTTGCTTCATTAATTTTCTCCATTAATGTTTGATGGTGTTTATATTTAATATGCAGCTTCTATAGCCATGATGTGACGCCCCAACCCGAGTCGCCTCTTGGATTACAGTCAGTTTGCCAAAACTTGTGATTACAACTTGCTTAGGCTTAAAGAAGGTTAATCCTTGAAAAGTGAGATTGTTAAGTTTTTGCTCAACCGCCGATTTTTAGGATTCTTTCCACAAAGCTAAGCAAACTTGGAACTAGGTTAAGAACATCATAACTTTTACATCACCATTGGCCTTATGTAGAAGGCGTCATGTTAAAAGTATATATTACAGACCAAAATAATCACACCCATGATAAAACAAGTTATACATCTATTCAATACTAAAAGGTGTTACATAACAAGTTATAAAAGTCCTTGAGCCACTGCACAAGCATAGATAACACCATATCACATGTTTATTCTCTGACAGCACAAGGATCGACCTCGTCAAAATGCCTTGATAACTCAAGTCAGGCATATGTTCACTGGTGGCCTAGCGAGTATCGTGCACATTTGCGTGTAAAATAATGGTGCAAGTTAATTTTTTTAGAGAAAGCGTGAAAAAGTTCTGAGTAAAAAAATTAGGTGATAAATTTTCTGAAAAGTGATTTTTTTTTGCTAATATCATTTTTTTACTTTTAGTCTTCTTAGGTGGCTCTTCCCTACTCCTGTATAATTGATTCACTTGTGCACTAAGTCATTCTCGTAGAAATCGCCTCCCAATATTTATGACTGAACCTGCCATGACCATCTCCCAACTATAACCCAATAAGTATTTGACCAAGGGATTTAGGTGCAACTAGCAAAACCCTCTAGTCTCTCTAGCTAGCTTATGAACAACCCTTGTCTTAACCAGAATTACCAAATACTCTCACTGACTTGGCGGAACCGTGTATTGGTACTTGCGTACCCAAACACGATAGTCTTATGTATCAATATTCTAAATTTAGCGTACCAAAACATTTCTTTATTATTTTACCTATAATTGCACAAATATCAATATTTTAACTTAGTATTACATGCTCAAACATTACATTTGTCCTAAACTATTTTTTAAACAATTAACTTGTTGATTCAACTAAAAATCTTTTATAAAACTAGATTTATTTCATTTAGATTCTATGACAATTTCTAACTATAAGAACTTATATAAAGGGTACTGCATTTTAACTATATAGCGTACCGCATAATGTTCGAAAAAGTAAAAAGCGGTACGAAACGTTTTTTTCCGGATGAGGCGAGGTGTAAGACTCGTGGCGGAGTGAGGCGGAAGCCTCGATTTAAAAATATATGTTACTAATAAATATTGAATATAGACAAATTTTGTTGTGTTGAATAATTTAGAGAAAAAGATTCAGTTATCAACACTCGACTCCGTCGAGTTATCAAGAAATGTTTTTTTTCGCTCTAGGGACTTAAGTGCAGGAAATATAAAGAAATAGGGGCTGAACTGAAACTTCTGAAACTTTAGGGGCTGAAATGAAAGAAAATGAAACTTTAGGGGCTGATATGTAAAATTTTAAGGGCTATTTTGAAATGTAAGAAAACTTTTGGGACTAAACTAAAAATTTATAAAGACTATAGGGTACCTAACTGTAATTATCCATAAGATATTTACTCAGACGGTAGATGATAAATCTGATACTATTTCTTTTCCTTTTCCAAAAACAGAGAGACGAAGAGAGAGAAAGAGTAGAAGAAGAACTGAACCTGTCACCAAGAAGAAGAACTGATGATACGCTTCGAGGCGCAAGGCTATGAGGCGTAAGCCTCAACTGAATAAAGCCCAAACCTCTCGAGGCGCACGCCTCGATCGCTTTTTCGACCATTAGTACCATGTACCCGTATTTGTACCATGTACTGGAATGAACCACATTCGAGGTAACACCGGACTTAACCTAACTACTCCAAATATCAAATAACCATAAAATTATAATTAAACCATGATTAACAGTCAATTCATTGTCATATAGAGCATGCTAATTTATATTGTATTATACAAGGTCTCCGTTAACTACCATATTTACTTTGCATGGTCAGGCATGTCATTTTCACAAAACCATCATAATTACTTGGCATGTTCTACATATCATTGTGCGAGTCCATGATTCCCAAGTACTAGTTCAGTAGCTACTTAGTTATTAAAAAACTGTTTCATGATTAACAACAAAAACATGTTCAACCATGCTAATATACATAATACATTTTACATTTAGGTCTTAGCTATATGATTTATTTCATGATTTATTCCATGCTTTATTAACTCAATAAGATCATATGATACCATTTATAAGGCCTGATAATTTCACTCGAACCTGACGGGGCCCGATCCCGATCCCGATCCCGATCCCGATCCCGATCCCGATCCTATTCGGACCCAATTTTTAAAATCCTACAGGGTTAGGGTCGGCTATGGGATATACCCCTCACCCCAACCTAACTCGATTTTACGTATATATATATATATATATATTTTAATTAGTATTTTGTATATATATAATTATGTACTTGTTTAGGTTATTTCATTTTAAATTCATAACATTAATAATATAATATGTTGCTAGTAATAGAAATATTGTATGTTTGATTTTGAATTTAAAGTAGTTGTACAAAGTAATATAAAAAGAGTAAAAACTTTTAATTTGGTAAATAACGAAGTAATCGGGTAAATGAGGTGAGTATGGGATATTGTTTACGGGGTCGGGTCAAGGTCGGGTTCGGGGGATAGCTAGTTATTGGCGGGGAGGGTATGAGAAGGGGTCGCCCGGACCATACCCTCCCTGTTACCACTTACCATACCTATTTATAAGAACTTTGACAATTCAACATATATATGCATTGGGTGCTCTTTTTGGATCAATGAGGATCCTTATAATGATTTGAACTTAATAAAAGATAATTCAGACTAGATTAAGAGTTATGGAAGGAAGAAAAAGTAGATTAGGGTAGAATTGACAAAAAAAAGAAGAGATGATTTTCATGAAAATAAAATACATGATTCTCAAATTTTTACTTTTTATTGGCCTTTACTAATAGGAGCCACTAACATGCTCCTAACATTATCTTCAAGCGCTTGCTCACTGCACTCATCACTACTTTGAGGGTGAGGATCTCTAGTGCCAATTAACGTGAATAACTTTTTCCAGGATTCACTTAGAAAAATAGGGTCTTTGTCACTTACTTTGAATTTTCTTATTTTCCTTGCTTTTCCTTCTTGTTATGGACTCTGAGCATGTTTTCCGGAAAAATCATTGAAAAATTCTTTCGTTCTTTTTTTTGATTCTCACCTCCCGGTATGCGGCAACCATTAGGTCTCAACTAATCCAGAATTGAGCTACGGTCGGACCCATAAAGGGAGGGAGGGGGGGGGGGGGTCTCCTTAAAACTGTTTTTCCATTCACAAGACTCGAACTCGAGACATTTCTTAAGGGGCATCAGGCTTCTTCCTCTAGGCCCAACGGATGTTGGTTGAAAAAAATACTTTTATTCATGGCTTTACAATTGGGAGGTTGGGAAGGGCCTTAATGTTGGTTTCTCATCTACTGATTGCCGAAATTTCTATGATGCAGTAACCGAGAATTTGTGGGATTTGAGGTGTGTCCTGATTTGTTTTGAAGCCTTTTTTGGTTTTGAGAATTTATTTGCAGAAAAGTGCCATGTTTTCGGTGGGTTAGGTGGATAATGTGGAGAATTTAGCTTCTATTTGGGTTGTTTGGCTGGTTCTTTTATGATGTCTTAGTGTGCTTTCCTTTTGATGTAGCACAAGGATGGATGAAAGAATAAAGGGAATTCAAAGAAGATAACAAGACTAAAAGCCACAAATCAGAAGATTTAATCCAATAATATCAATGATTCAATAATTAATAATCATAGATTACAACATTTTATATAGGCATAAGAAAATTCTAATACTTGGAGGCTAAATAAAATATTGTGCAACCTATTTAAATAAGGAAATAAAATTCTAGTAATTATCTACTACCTTAAATAATTAATACTCTTGAATATTCTACTAATATAATTAAATATATCCTAATATTATGTACTAAATAAACTAATTACGTTGGAATTATCCATAAATAATAATAACTCAATAATATTAAATTCCTTTTGCTTCCATCCTCATCACCTTTGGTTGTCACTTTTAAATTCGGAGCCATTTGGGATCCAATTACCAAGAGACTTCAAAAGAGGTAACGATAAAAGGGAAATATGACCTTTTTATCTAGAGCTGCTTAGGTCTATTGGGTTGGGCTTGGGCATTCAAGACATAGGGCACTTTCTACCAATCTTTGTTGGGTAAATGGCTTTGGAGAATTTTGGTGGTAGAAATTAGTCTTTGGAGGAGGGTTGTCTTCAGTTGTCTTTCGTTTGGCTGGAGAGAGGGTTTTTGCCTCAGGAGCTTTCCTGTATAGAGGAGGTGTTTAGAAAAACAATCACTACATATTTTGAGTAGTTCCTCAATCTTACTTTGTGGGTGGTGGGATAGAAGGATTAGTTTCTGGTCGCGCTTTGCTGATGTACCACTTGGGGAGCAGTTTCCGTGTTGGATATTGAACTAGTGTTCACTTATGATGACCCATCATGTAAAATCTTGGAAAAGACCTTTTACGGCTTTGCTGCTATATTTTATGACTAATTAGAGAGTGGTGAATTCAGCTTTATTAGCTTAGACAATTAAGTCATTTTTTTTGTCAAAGTATTATTTGGAACATCCAGACTTTCATTGGCCTCAAATAGTGACTTTAGAATTTTTGTTTAGCACGAGAAATTTACAAGGTTTTACTGTCCAATCTGGTTTTAGGGTTCTAGAGTTACCAAATACTTTTATTATTGACCTAGAGAACTATATATTGGTACTTGTGTACCCAAGCATGATACTCTTACATACTAAGGGGACGTTTGTTACAAGTCATTTGAAATGGTCATCTTGGATATGCTGTAATTTGAGTCGGTCATCCTTGTAAATCTTGTTTGTTATCTTGGTAATTTTATATTCTTGGTAATCCTTAGATCTGGTAAAGTGTCAAGATTTTCCACTTGGGGTGGGTATTTGGATGACCAAAAAATAGGTGATAATTTTAAATTACCACATGTTGACCATCTTGATATCTTTATATCGACAACGATATCTCTCATATTTTAGTAATTTAAGCATAAATATCATTATTTATCACAAATACAAAATATTTACCAAGTGAATATTCATATATATCAAATGTACTCTTTTTTATTTTAATTATTTGGACATAAATATCCTTATGTCCTTATTCTCTTATTTTGTTGTTTATTATTATAAGTTTAATATATTTATGTTCTTAATTGACTTAATTAATTAATATTTTTAATTTAATAATTGACTATATTATGAGTTATTATTTTATAAACTAATAAAATATTTAATACGTGTCATTAAATTTTAGTGAATTAATTATTTGGATTGTTTTGATTGTTGAATTCCATTTGGCAAGAGTCCATTTATTGAATTATTTGACATAAATTAGTATATGGGACATTTTAGAAAAAGACGATTGTTAACAAAAAATATACCTTGTAATCTTGAATTCTTACCAAACACTCACTAATAACAATTATTGGTAATCAAATAACTTTCACCAAACGAAAATTGACCAGTTTCCATTACCAGTAGGCAGTAATCAAATACGTAGTAATCTGAGTTTTGACGGGTATCTTTCATGATCTGTAACAAACACCCCCTAAATTTAGCATACCGAAATATTATTTTGTTGTATTACCTATAGTTGCAAAAATATCAATATGTTAACTTAATATTAGATGCTCAAACAATGATGCTGTTTATTAAACAATTTACTTGTTGGTTCAACTAATTTTTTTTATTTAGTTATATTAGATTCTAAGAGTTCCTAAATATAAGCACCAACATAAAGCTATCATCACATACGCGTTTTAGCCTTTGTAGCGCACCTTATACCCGTATCGGTTTTATGAACCGAAACTAACCACGTTTCAGATAACAATTTAGTTACGGGAGTGTGTGCTACACTACACTCTACAATAAGATGAACAAAGCCTTGAAGCTGTAAAGACACGTTATGAGGAAACATCCAAGTGCTATTCTCTTTTGTATTTTGTTCAAGACCAAAAATATAATTATATCCTTATTTGGTTCATCAAACTCTATCCATAAAAGACGACCACAAGCCAATGATTGCCATACTTGAGATACGCAGGCATATTTTTCATGAAAAACAGAAATTGTAAATAGAAAAATATATGCTTAATTTTGTGTCTGTGTGGGAGGGAAATTATGAATAACATTTAAAAGCGATGCTGAGGCAACCAAAAAGTATGGGCTCTTCAGAATTTTGCAAAAAATATCGAAGGAGAGCATGGACAAACTCGAAGCTGAAAAAATATTAGAGGCTGAAGAAAAAGTTGAAGTTGAAGAAATCATCAAAGATTAACGTTGTTAAAACTAAAACCGAAGAAGCAAATGAATGTGTTGAGATAGCAAAATCCTCATTTAAAATTGATATATGAAACATTTAAGCGTTCAACGCATTGGCTTCATCATACCTGACAACTTCAATGAGGAAATGTTGAGAAGACGTATATTTATGGCTTCCAAGAGATCACTGGTTTCAAGCTTTATCTCATATTTGGATTCCATTTTATGGCTTATAGATTCTCCCATACTTTAAAACTCGAGGACGGGTTTTTTTCTTTCTTCTTCTTCATCCTTTTTTGTTTTATAATTTTTTAATACATTTTTTAAAGAAGATAAAAATGATGAGGATGAAACCAAGCAATTAGTTAATATTGTTATTGAATATTTTATGTTTTGTTTAGATATAAAGTGATTGTAATAATTTGTTATCGTCTATTATAGGGTAACATATTGTGTTTTACTTAGATAAGTTATCTAGTAGAACATGCAAACCGACGTGTAGTTTAAATTAGTGAGCGACACCTTTGTAAATATGTTGACATTCAATCAATCAAAAATCAAATGGACATATTTACAAATGTGCCATTCACTAATCTAAACTACGTCTTTTTTGCTTGTCTTGATCCTCTAGATAACCTATCTAGAGTGACACACTATATGTTATTTTCCCTTTATGTTATCAGGTTAATTATTCTAGACTTTTTAATTATAGTAGATTATTATTCAGGATTTGTTTTCCTCTTAAATTTAAGTTACATATATAATATTAGGATTTTTCTTGATGTTCAAGTTGTAGGTTTGTTAACCCCTAGACTAGAAACTGATGTAACTCATCATTATTATTCATTGAATTGATTATACTGGTTTCAAGCCTTTGTGATTTGTGCTTTTTAAGCCTTTTTAAATTTTTTTTTTGTTCTCCTTTATTCCTTCATCAATCCATGTCCTGCATCACTCTTGTTATCTAGTTCATGCTGTGTACATAATCTTGATGCAGTTTGTTTTAAATTTACAGATGTTATCTACTCTTGAAAGATCAGTTTGAAGTGGTTAGTGTTCAGCCAGGGGCAGCGGAGTCCAAGGCAGAAGCAACTGCGGAGGAAGTAATGGAGTGGTGGTCTATTGTGATACAATTTATAAGGTGACTTCCTGCTCCACACAATCATCCAACCAATCAGATTAGTGACCTTCTCTCTATTACCTATAAACTTTTTGTTGTTTAATGAAGCATATATTTGCTCCTACTCGGAGCTTTATTGGATGTACCAAATAATAAGGTTTATATGAACTACTCAGATGGAACTTGTTTTTGTAGGGTGATCATTGTGATCACTTCGCTTTAACTGTTTATTTTAGTTTTATATGTACCTGTCTTTTGGCAATATTTTGCTTTAAGTTTATGGTTTGGTCGTGGTCTTTTGACTATGAGTGTGCATTAATTCAGTACTTTTTGCAAATGTTGGGATATAGAGTATAGATCAGACAAATTTGAATGGCTGATATGTGTTGCTGTTTTTTTTTTCTTTCTATTTGATCACATAACCAGGGGATGGATGTTAGTCGGTATTTCCCCTTCTTTACATCTTTTTGAATAAGAGGTCACTCAAATGTTGTGTGGGATTCAAGATTGTGCTCTCCTTTTTATTAGCTCATGGTCTATTGGTCTGTATCTGTTTATGTATGGGGGTAAATTTATGGTGAATTATAATTTGCGAAATTTATCCATACATAAGTTTCATACACGGGATTGGTAGGAATTATAGGACTTGTTACATATATCTTTAAAAAAGTTGCCATTATCATTTACTTACATAATAAATAATTAAAAAAATCGATATAAACAATCGTAATATATAACATTTTTCATTTGTATGTTGTGGTGTAATTGAGGTCATTAATGTTGGGGTTACCCAATTCATGTAGCTTTACAAATTTCAAATAATTTACACATGGATTATGTATCCTATTTGTGTAAATGGGTTTACAATTATGCTATTTAATATAATAAATTTGTTGATCGATATTAATTTCAATTATACTATTTATACTTATAAAAAATATAGTATATTTGATGAAATTGAAAGAAATATGTAATGGAGGAGATTCAAGTTCGAT
This sequence comes from Panax japonicus, assembly GCA_020205505.1. Lineage (NCBI taxonomy): Eukaryota > Viridiplantae > Streptophyta > Magnoliopsida > Apiales > Araliaceae > Panax > Panax japonicus. The sequence goes on from CM035110.1 coordinate 76,763,694, forward strand.
TGGGCAACTTGTAGGGTCCACAGGGACAAAGTCGAGATTTATTTATTTGTTTTGTAATACAACAATTCTATGACGATATTGGTTTAGGGACAATTTTGGTGATCGGGCCGCCAAAACTGTTCCTAAACCAATGTCGTCGTAGAATTAGGGTTCTTTAAATTATTATACAACAATTAGAAAATAATTACAAGATTAGTGCATCCATAAAATAATTATAAAAAGAGTGCAAAAAAAGTACCTTTTTCACATTCAATTATGGAGCATGCATAAAAAATCTATCAACATAGGGTTCCCTCCCTTCTCTTTCAATGAAAACATTATATATATATATATATATATATATATATATATATATATATATATATATATATATATATATATATATATGGGTATCCATCCACAGCAACCGGTTGTTGGGAGAAACCCCTTTTGGCCCAGCCGCTACAACCTGTAGCGGCTTATAAAAAAAAAATTGTTTAAGGCCGGTACAGGTTGTAGCGGCTAGGCCAAAAAGGGTTGCTCCCCAACAACCGGTTGCTGTGGATGAAATCCCTATATATATATATATATTCTCTGCCTTCCTTGATTTTGCTCTCTCATCAGTCATCACTCTATAATTTTTAAACCAACTCTCTGCACCAGTGTTCTTCTTTTCTTCCTCCTCATTATCTTCTTCCCGGGCCCTGATTAAAGCAGAGGTGGTGGGATTATATTTACTTCCCGCGATTTCTTCATATGGTAGAGGATTTGGATGACGGAGAGTTTTGGCTTCTCCCTAAATTTCTTTTTGAAAACAACTTACTCATGGAATTTAGTAAAATCACAGAGAAAAAAAAATAACAATGGAAATCTTTTTGGGGGAAACAATGACGGCTATAATTTCCCATATGGGTTTGGGTTGTACTGGCCTAACTCGGATCTGAGTTCACCCGTTGAGTCTATAGTGTGCTCCATGGAGACTGAGAGTGATGAGGAAGAATACCTCTATGGGTCTAGTGCATCAGAGTGCAAACAATGTGTTTCAGATTTATGGTTACTAATTAGATATATTTTGATTACTATGGTCACCGATCACAATATTGTATTATTTTTAATGCTTCAATTGTCACAGTAAACAATGGATGTTAACTGCGAGTAACCAATAAACAAACATATGTTAACCTTTTTATTGATATAAGGTAATCGAGATTGTGTTACACAATATTGAATAATATTTTTTATTTTTTTCCTTCTTACATTAAGTAAGAGAAAAATCACACGATCATTCCTTGATTCCATCATGGTTTAACAAGATAAAGAAAATAAATACATGTAACACTTGATAACTGTTATGATTTTTTTATGACTATTCGGTTACTCACAAAAATTAAAATGGTTACATTTGTATGAATGTTTGGCTACCAACTGCACCTTTTTATTGATGTAAGGTAACCGAGATTGTGTTACACAATATTGAATAATATTTTGCATTTTTTCTTTTTACATTAATTAAGAGGAAACTGACACGACTACTCTTTGATTCCATCATGATTTAACAAGATAAAGAAAACAAATGCATGTAACACTTGGTAACTGTTCTGATATTTTTTTTTATGATTACTTGGTTACCCACATAAACTAAAATGATTACCGTTGTATGAATGTTTGGTTACCAATTGCAACATAAACAAATACATATACCGACGACTACCATTGCAGAAATCAATAAACTGTTCATGTTTGCACATGTTGAAGAAAATAAATCTAGCTAACACTTGAAAACTGTTCTTAAATTTTTTATAATTAATTGGTAATCCAATAAAATTGAATTGGTTACCTTTGTATGAATGTTTGGCTACCAATTGCACTATAAAAAAAAGTGTTCGACGGCGACCATTACAGAACCCAATAAAACTGTTCATGGTTGCACATGTTGAAGAGAACAAATTCAGGTAACACTTGGAAACTGTTCTTAAATTTTTTTATAATTAATTGATAATCCAATAAAACTGAATTGTTTACCTTTGTTAGTATAAAAAAAATCTCCTTATTTAGTCCCACAAATCAATAATAAAACGATCAATCAAGTTGTCGACTGGTACGATTCAATCAAACTGTATTTTTTTGTGCAGAAATCGGTTTATAATCGAGCTATAGATTCAATCAAGTTGTTTATTTCGCAAAATGACGATGATCAGAAGTAGTGGAAAAGAAGAGAGAGAAAATGAAGAGAAGATTCGTAGGGAAGAATCAGAAGAATTAGATGAAAAGGAGTATGAGGTAAAGCAGCTGCCTCTTCAAACTCAGCCTTCGAAAAACTGGCAAAATATATTGTCTCACAGGAACGGGAAGCATGATCATTAAAGGGAACAAAACTCCAGCAAGAGGAATCCACGTCATTCCGAAACAGATAAGCAAGTAAGCAATCTGGAATACTGTGAAAAATGCGATTGTCTTAAAAGGTACAATTTCTACAAAAGTGGCATGGTAGTCCAATTATGTTTACAGATCAAGTTTCCTCCATTCATTCCGATAATAGATCTAGATCTCTTTTTTATTTAATGCGTTAATTTTGTAAATAAAATATAAAAATATGTTAATTTTGTAAATATTTTCTGAATGCACTTTTATTATAATTTTTTTTAAATGTACTAGAAAATATAATTGTTCCGATCTCGCTATTTATGTTATAAAGGGAGAGGCCCGAGCCTCAAGAAATGTATTAATTATTTTCTCTTTTGTTCCGAAAAATTTGACAATCTTACACTTTAATCCTTTTTAATTTAATTTTTAAAAATATGTTCTAATTATATTCTCTAAATTTAATATATATATATATATATATATATATATATATATATATATATTATATCCTAATATTAATTGCACACACCATGCACTCTATATGTAAGTCATGATTATTATTAAATCTTAGAAATTTGTAATCCCTTGAAGATAGAGTCGATCTGAATAAACATAGTAAGTTCGAAAGTCTTACATGCTTAAACAAACCCTAATTATTTTGTTCCGGTACATGGCTATGAGAACTTTATTTTTTTAATAATTAAAAGGGAGAATTATTACTACTATATATATATATATTCATTTATTTCCATCAAAAGCTGGAGGTCCTCGTCAGAGTTCTAGCCTTGTTCTGCCTCCTGTGTGCCACCGCCAACCGCTCATTCAGATGCTTCTGCAATTGTTTCTCAATAAGAATAAATAATATTTTTTTTTTGTCAGCAATACAAAATAAAATTTGAGCAAAATTGACAAGCAGTGTTTCCTTAATTTGCAATTGAATAATCAAAAGACAAAGAGTTTGGTTATACCATCAAAAGAAAACAAGTAAATTTTATACTTCCACAAATTGCATGAATAGCAAGTGAGGTCCACCCTCATATGAGAGAATATATAGAGAATATATTGTGAAACTAACACTTTTATTTATGAAAATATTAATTCCCTATATATATATATATGTATGTATTCATATTAGTTTAAAAATCTTTAATAATTATCTTTTTAAAAAGTCATTAATAACGTAGAACAAAGCAATAAGTGTCGTTGTAACAAACTTACAATATATTTTATATGCATATTGTTAAAATGCATTTTTGTTCTTACAGTATAAAAATTATTTTGACATTATTAACCACCTTTTTAAAATTCTTATTAGAATACATTCAATTAAATGACATTAGAATATCCAAGAAGAAATATGCAATAATTATCTTCTTAGAGTCCTTACTAAATATAATTAGCTAGATTACATTCAATTTTCTTCAAAATAAAGCTAAATAATATTAAAACGAAAATGCAAATGTCCTTACCAGATGATACTTTAGCTCTACATTTTCTTCTTTTAATATTTTCAGCTGCGACTCCATTTCCATTGCATATGCCTGCACGTAGAACATAATTTAAATTGTATAATAAACCATTCGACTAGTTTCATTGTTATTCATTTACTCTATGACAAGCTATCTAGTATACTAGCATAGGGATATATAGTATACTTTTTTTATAATATTCCGAGGACTAAATAAAAAGACATAAAAATTTTAAATTAGAAAGGATTAAATAATAATATAAGTAATTTAACTTGCAAGGACAAAAGGAGAAAAATAATTGTTACGACACAGAAGACACTTTATAATATAGATATAGATAAAGATATTAGAAATATATATAAGTCATTCATCCGAGTTATGTTTGTCTGCAATGATTATATTTGAGATAAGATTATTAATTTGTCTTGTTTGTTTTCAAATTTAGACTTGGAACTATTAGTCTTCGGATTATAAAATAACTTAATAATCTTGACATTATAATTATAATCCGGGATTATAATCCTAGGATTAATAGACTTGGTATTATAATCTCATAGATTATAATTCCGGGATTATAATCTATGCAAACAAACGTAACCCTAATTTTAAAGGGTCTTTATAGCATTATACAACTTGCACAATTATAAATATGCTCAAGTACAGGGGCTGAGCCACACTTGGGCTGTGGCGGGCGGTAGCCCGGGTGAATCTGCCGCAAATCACCCCACTCGCTCCTACGTCCACGACGCTAAGGCCATGGCGGCGACACCCGCCGACGCAGGGGCGGAGCCACACTTGGTCTAGGGTGGGCTGTAGCCCGGAAGTCTTGTACGGGTGGAGAGATTATTCAACTGGTACGACATGCTTCAGCAGTGAAAGTAGTAGTGCCGATGCAGGGGCGGAGCCACACTTGGGCTGTGGTGGGCGGTAGCCCGGGTGAATCTGCCACAAATCACCCCACTCGCTCCTACGTCCACGACGCCAAGGCCATGGCGGCGACACCCGCCGACGCAGGGGCGGAGCCACACTTAGTCTAGGGTGGGTTGTAGCCCGGAAGTCTTGTACGGGTGGAGTGATTATTCAACTGGCACGACATGCTTCAGCAATGAAAGTAGTAGTGCCGATGTGTTGTTAATTTGTTATGGCACATGGATTTGAAGCAACATGCTTCAGGGACTATTCGATTGCGGTTGTTCAAGCTAATTCCTCACTCGGACTATTCGATTGTGGTTGTTCAAGCTAATTCCTCATTCGAAGACCAAGGCCAAGTCTTTACTAATCCCTCCGCCACCTACGTCGTCGTTTACGACGGCTAGGGCGGCCCCCAAGCCTCTTGCTTCATCACTAATCAAATCAAGAAGCCTTAACTTTGTTTGCATCATAGTTGATAAAAAATAGAAGTGAACCATTTAATGAATTTCTTGCTGATTTGCATTGAAGGTAAAATTTCTTAGTTTTTACAATTAGTTGGATAAAGTTTGGTTTTGACAGTTTTAGGGGAGTTGGGGCTTAATTTAGTCTATTCAAGTTTGTTATTATCTATTATGATTGTTGGGTGCTTGTGCACTGGTTATTGAACATTCAAACAAGGGAGAGAAAGGGGACAATGCCCTCAAGGTGTTCGATAAAAGTTCTGAGAGTAGGAAAAGTTGATTTTTGAGCAAGTTAGGGGGGTGTTTGACCTGTAATGGTTTGTTATTATTTGGAAAATCTAAATGGCACTTGGTAGCTCAGGGGAAAATAATTTCTGGCTCCGCCCTTACTCAAGTATTATAATGTGTCATCCTAAACGTTTAAGCTACATTAATTTCCTGCTCTTTTTCTTCATTTGGGGCAAGTGGGATTATATTATAGGTTTTTAATATTAGTGTTCACAACATGAAAAAGGGAATAATTAACGTAAGTGAATACAACAACGTATTCAAAATATATGATTCATAAAACTCTTTCAAGTTTCAACATTACTTCATTTTCCTAATTAACAAAATAAAGTAGTAAAATGCTTGCTTAGGGTTGAGATATGGAACCTGCTTTCTAGCTCGAGACCGTGCTGCTGATTCTCTATTCTTAACCATCCTTCGCTGCTTCATGTCCAATATCTCCTCTGACTGATCATTTGTTGCCCTGCGTTTGTTTCTCGGATCACTCACATCTGTCGCGCTACTATTTCCATTTCCATTCTGATCACTCCCATTTTCATTTCCCTTGTCATCACCTTGACTGAATGAAGAAGTTTCACCTACCAAATTATTTGCACCATAGCTTGATGGATCATTAGAGAATAATTGGCCATGGTACCCCATATCCACACAAGGGTTTTGGAAAATTTCAAGCACACTTTTTTGGGAAAAAAACATGGGAGATTTTTTAAAAATTCCAATCTTTACCAAAAAATCCTCCAAGGTCATATTCTCTAGGCTTTCTTGGTAAAATGTTGGATCACGAGTCCCAATATTAAGATTCAAGGATGGATTTTCAGCCTGGTCTTTATCGATATCAAACAAAATTTCTTCAACTGTTTTACCACCAAGTGTTGTGGGTATGGAAAAAGATTCTCGAGGGGCTGATTTGGCTGGTTGGATAGGTGCATTTTGATATTTTCTTGTTTTCATTTGGTTGAGGTTTACACAATCTGAATTTCCTTCGTTTAGAACGTTCAAGATTTCGTTGATGTTCATGGATCCAAAGCTCTTGCCACTCTTGGTTTGAAATTCGTCTAGGGTAAGGGAGAAGATCGAATTAGCCTTGTCGGATGATGCAGTTCGGACGTTCTCCATTTTAATTTTGACCTTGCAATTAATCAGTGAAATTTCAAATTCAGATATCTTTGTATTAATATAGTGATGAACAAGTTGCAGGTTCAGCATTGGTGGGCTAAACTATAAAAATGAACTTTTCCGATAACGAATAAAAATGATTTACATATGTATATATATAGACACAATGCAGAAAGGAAAATCTAGAAGAAAACGAGGAACGCCAAAAGAAAATGAGAAAAATGCGCCAAGTAAATCACAACAAAAGCATGTCAATATTCCACATAAGGCTGTCAAATGAACCAAAAAGTTCAAATTGCTCATGCTCGATTCGAGATCGTGCTCGATTCAATAGCTAAACGAGTCTCAAGCAATGCTCGATAATTTTTTTGAATAAAATATGAGCAACTCAATACTCGTTAACCACTTAATTCCACAATAGTCAAAGATAGATCACATTCCGAAACATAAAAGAGTCGAGATTAATAGAATTACAGGGGCGAATCCAATAAGGAGCAGCATCGACAACTGTCCTTGATGAATTTTTTTTATAGGTATATGGATAGAGGCAGATATGTAAGTGAATAAATTTAAATGAATAAATTAATGGAAAAGTTAAATTTGGAGGAGAAAAAAAATATTCATTCATATTCTAAATACAAGTACAGACAAACGTATATTTATTCTATTTTTGTCTTTTAAATTGTATCTAAATGTTTTTTATTTAAAATTTCTTATGAATATTTATTGCAATCTATAAATATTATTACGATTAGTTAATATTATAATTAGTTTAAATTTTCTTTATTTAACTTCAACAAAAAAATTAATTAAAATCCGTTACTGCTAAATTTTTTTTCTAGATCAACCCCTAATTACAAAGGTCGTCATTTATTTTTCAAGCTAACCAAGCTATTTGGCCCCAAAGAGAGTGTAAAAAAAGAAGATAATTAGTAAAACTAAACTTATCAAGTAAACTAAAAACTAAAATTATATTTAAATTTAATCTCAAATAGAGAATAATATGCAATTTTATAGTTAAAAATTAGGTACATTGATAAAATCATGCATGCAAGGTCAATTGAAAATGACCCCGAGTCAAGTTGAGTTGAACAATTAAGGGTGTAAATGAATTGAGTCGAGCCCGAGTAATGAGTTGTTCAGATTTGATTCATAAAATTTATCGAGTATAAAATAAAATTTGATTGAGGCTTGTTTAGCTATCGAGTCGAGCACGATCTCGAATAGAGCCCGAACAGTTTAAACTTTTCGAACGAATATATATATATATATATATATATATATATATATATATATATATAGAAATTAGATCAGGTCCGGACCTCCCGGACGGGAGAAAATCCGGACCCAAATTTTTTTTTTTTTTGATAGAAAAACTAAAAAAAAATAAAATAAAATTATGGAACTGAAATTTTTCCATAATACATTGTTTTGGGTGTGTTTTTAATACCTACACCAACCAATGTATGTACAGTCTGCCCAGACTGTACATAAATGTTTTGGTATAGGCATCCAAATCACGCCCAAAACACTGTATTATGTAAAAATTTCAATTCCATAAATTTTTTTTTTAATTGTTTCAAAAAAAAAGAGCAAAAAAAGCAAAAAAAAAAGGTCCGGATTTTAACAAAATCCGGGAGTCCGGACCTGATCCGGACTATATATATAGGGAGGATCTAAAGCTGACCAAAAACGCGGACCAATGAACGGACCAAGTCAAAAACACGCGGGTTTCAGGGCCAATCCGGACCAACCCGCGGGTTGGCCCTGAAACCCGCGTGTTTTTGACTTGGTCCGTTCATTGGTCCGCTTTTTTGGTCCGCTTTAGATCCTGCCTGTATATATATATATATATATATATATATATATATATATGATCTAAGTATTAATAGAAAATTACAATTTGAGTAGGTTCGAGTAATTTATCGAATTTTAAAATTTACTCATATTTGAATCATTTATATTTCGAGTCGAGTTCGAATCGAACTTTTATTTCAGTGTGTACGAATCGAACTCGAACTGTTTGCTCATTTTACAATCTTACGAACAGTACCCTACTAAGATTTTATTCGTTTTAAAGATACTTGGATTATTCGTATTCGAATTTGAATAAATTTTACAATCTTTGCTCAAATTCAAATTGGACTCGACTCCACTCATGTTTTAATCGAGCTACACGAATATCATTTATATAATGATAATGTAGATCAAATTAACTCAAAAAGCTATTTGGAATGATTTAAATTTGAACTCTTTAAACTAGATCTCTAGTTTTATAAAAAAAATTAATAAGATGATATATCACTCTTGAATCAATTGATTGATATAAATGTACCGAAAACATAAAAACCCATGCATTCCATTTCTTTAGGTACGTGAAGAATTTAATTATTGAATATTATACACTAAATAAATCGAGTATATTCACTCATGTATACGAGTAAGGATCACGAAAATGTATCGATTGAGTAGGGATCAGTAAGATAAAGAGAATTTGATATTCTAAATGAGTGACCAGCAGGTGGCTCATATTCGACTCGTTTAAGTAAGGTTGTAAAATGAACCAAACAGTTTGGGCTGACTCGATTAAAAGTTCAATTCGAGTTTGACTCGAAATACAAATAATTCAAATATGAGCAAATTTTAAAATTTGATAAATTACTTGAACCTCTTCAAATTATAATTTTTTTATTGATACTCAGATCATATTCGCTCAAAAAATTCAAACTATTTGGGTTCGATTTGAGATCGTCTTTGACTTGGTAGTTAAACGAGTCTCAATTAGCTCTTATTTTATACTCGATAAATTTTGTGAACCAAATATGAGTAATTCAATACTCGACTCAGTTACTCGCTTTATTATATTTAATTACATCCCTACGTACAAGTGTTCGAGTATCAAAATGAATTCGAATTCGACTAGTTTAAGTATTAAATCCGAGTTTCTCTTGAATTTTTTGAGTCGATCTTGAATCTCATTTTGAACCACTCGTGGTCATTTTGAACCTTAAGGCCATCAAGTAGATAAAAAACTAAAATTGGTAAAAGGCGGGAAAATGAGGGGGAAACAAGAATAGTAAAGAATCATGAACGTCCTAAGATTAAAAATTAATTAGAGAACAAGTGAAGATGAAGCTTGAGTAGTAATTAAAGAATTGACATGAAGACATTTTTTTTAATTTTTTTTTTGTTAAAGCTGTAAAATTATTACTTAAAACACTAACTAGATGGTTAAAGACTGTCGATTAAATAGGCATTTTGAATAAGGTGTTACGTAGGGTAGGTTGTGTTTAGTGGTATAAATTAAGATTGTAACTTAATTTAGTTGTTTAAGTATGGATGGTTACAGTGGCCCCCAGTACTTCATACAGATTTGGCAGAGCTAGCGGATCCTCTCTTGTCCATCTAACCATTGACAATTTAATTAAAAATGAAGGAACCGTTTTAGATTTTAATATATATATATATATATATATATATATATATATATATATAGGGAATATATCTTAAGCTCACCCCTTATTCAACTCACCCGAGCTCACCCCCTTTTAACGACGGACACGGCGACGGTTCGATTATACAACCGTCGTCTATACTTTTAGCGGCGCTATATGTTGTCCGTCACTAAAAGTATAGACAACGGTTGTATGACCGAACCGTCGTCGGGTCCGTCGCTAAATAGAGGGTGAGCTCGGGTGAGTTGGATAAAGGGTGAGCTTAAGATCCGGACCGTATATATATATATATATATATATATATATATATATTGTCTTTTAATGGCAATGTAATTGTACGTGGAAATTACATAACTGCGGCCACATATCTTATAGTGAACATAACTATTATGCAATTATCTTTAGTACACACTGCACTTTTGTTGTTGTTGCATATATATATATATCATCCACAGCAACCGGTTGTTGGGGAGCAACTCATTTTGACCAGCCGGTAGAGCTTGTACTGGACTTAGATAATTTTTTTTTATAAACCGGTACAAGCTCTACCGGCTGGCCAAAATGGGTTGCTCCCCAACAACCGGTTGCTGTGGATGGAGAACCTATATATATATATATATAATTTGATTTCTGTGGACTGTGTTTATGCCATTTTTGTCAACAATTAATCACCGGTAAATGATTCCAGAACCGTTACATTAAATTAATTGCCTAAACACACTTCTGATATATACTACAAGTAGCTACTTCTATTTTAGGCTAATTCAAATAACAAAAGAGATATTAAAAAAATAAAAATAAAATCATCATCATCATTATCATCATCGATATCATCTTAAATTGAAAAAAATTCACAATTCTGTAGATAGATCTAGCTAGCTAATCATGCATGCAAGGATATAGTAAGAATTATAAAATCTAATTAAGATCAACAAAATTATATAAATTGAGAAATTAATTAAGAAGCTAGAAAAACAAAGAGTTGTCCTGAAGAAACTTTTGTTATGCATATAAAAGGTATTATTAATAGATATTAAGCACTTACTTAAAAGTAGTTTAGTTTATGCCCCCAAATTTCTTCAAATGTGTGGCTTCTTCGTTGAAATCGCTCTCTTCCTCATTTGAAGACTCTCAAGTGTAAAGATTGGAACTTTTTATTGTCATATTTATAGATGGTTATAGTGGCCCCCACTGTTTTATACATATTTTGGCCATTTATGTACTAGTTCTTCCACTCCATCGTCTCATGCATTAATACGTAATGAATGAATGAATGAATGGTCAACAATTAATTAATTATAATAAATCTTATCAGTAGTAATTCGAGATTATTTTAATAAATAATATGGCGTAGAGGACCGGTCCAATTTTCCGGTCTTCTACGCCTGTCTGCGTAGAAGGACTCTATTTAATAACACGACGATATATTTATTGTCAAATAAGCACACACAACCGATTTATAGATAGTCAAATGAAATTTAATTTATAAAATAATTTGATCCATCAACAATTAATATTATTATTATTATGGTAAAGGTCATAGTGCCTAACAAATCCATATATTAAAATCGATTTTCAATCAGCTATATTTGTACAAGTCCCGAGGTGTGACAAACAATTGTTAATTGTAATCTCAACTCACCGTTTTTATTAGGAAATTGATATTTTTACATATTAAAATAATATTTTTGTATGATTCTCTTTTACATGAAGGTGAGACCTATTCACTATTTATGTGAGAGGTATAATGTAAAAATATCAATTTTTAGGTGAAAATATCAGTTTCCTTTTTAATATTCCCTCTGTCCAAGTTCGTTTGTTCTAATTTTTTTTATTTTAATATTATTTTTGACCTTATCTTTTTTAATACTATCATCATTTAATTTTATTAAAAAATTTCATTGAAAACAACATTACATATATTTAAAAAAGTAACACTACTAATTTTGGCATTGGAAACACAATCACACTTTTTTGTCACTCTCCTTTATTTTATTATTAATCAAAGAAAGAGAAACAAAGAGTTAGAAAATTAACTAAAACAAACAAGATGATAATATAATCGTTAAAATGGGTAATTTAGATATTTTATTTTCTCTTAATAGGTGTGTAATTTCAAATTAAAATAAATAAAATTGGACGGAAAGAGCAATTATTAGACAATAACAGTGAATAATGTAATAGTGTCCATTTTTAAGTGTTCAATGCAACATTTTTTTTTAAAAAAAATGAAAATATATGACTATTTTTACTAATTTATTATTACATATTATTATATTTTATGATTAATTTGTTATTTAATATTATAAATATATTTTTTCATTTAAAAAGTCATTTAATTTGACGATAAATTATAATCTAACGTGAAAAATGGTGTTAACACCTAATTTAAAGTATCCAATAATTTTAAAAATAATAATAAATAGTTCATGAGATTTAATAACAAATAAATCATGCTATAAAATATTCTATACTAGTGTTAAATTAATACATATAATTTTATTTTATTCATTATTTTTATAAATAAACTTAGCCCAAGTGAAAATCATATATTCATTATTAGTTCTCTAACCGCTTCTCTTTGTTTTTTGTCTTCTATCCGGTATTTCAACCCCTTGTAGATAATTATAAAACACTCATCATCCCTCTAATTTTTTAAATAACAATTAGTACCTCTAGTAAATAATATGTAATATTTACTATAAGTTATAGTATAGTTGACCAACTAATATCTAAAAATATTTTTAATATAATGTCTAATACACTATTTAAGTTATAATGTTTAATATATTCACTAAATATAATTTTTATATTATAATTTTTACTTAACTTGATCTAATTAATTAAACTATAAACTTGTGCATAAATAACATAAATGTCAAAAAATAATAAATATTCTTTTTATCATGAAAATAAAATCACACTTTTTGCTAATTAAATTTCTAAAATATTAAAATTTACGTAATATACATTCAAATAATTTTTTGTAAATAAAAAGTAAAATTTTAACACCCATAAAAGTACAAATTAACGCAAAAAAATTATAATTATTTTTCCCAAATATTAAAACTTACGTAAAACAAACTTATTATTACAAAATAAATCTTATTATTCATATAAAAAAGTATTAAAAAATATATTAATTATTTTTCTCAAATATGAAACTAAACATAAGTCACAACATAATTATTTACAGTAAAAATAACAAATGTTGTCACTCAAAAAGAAAAAGAAAAAGAAAAAATATATTGAAAGTAAAATATTTTACAAGATAAAGGTAGCAACATTACATAAAACATAACACAAATTGTATAATAAAAATGTAATTAAAATCATAAACATCCCAAATTTTGACATATACTCAAGAAAATTTAACATATATATAAAAATCATAATATGAAATTAAGAATTCAAATAATAATTTTTGTTATTAAACACCAAAAACTAAACTATCAACATACTCAATAACTCTAATTAGAACAACTCAATTAATAATTTAATTTAAAATTCTTAATATTTGTATAACTTATCGAAAAATATGTGTTTATTAAACAAAATTAGTTTTTTTTATAAGTTATCAATAATTTGATTGAGATAGTTTTAATTACAAATAAAACTATAATTAAAATAAATTATATTAAAAAAATAATAATTAAACATGTGTATATATATATATATATATATATATTATTCAGAAATTAAAATTTGATAACATACAAGAATAAATATGTAACTTTATCTATTTATTCAACCCTAAGAACTCGCAGTGGTAGTAACTGTTACTTATTAAACTAGAGGGGAGGTGAGTGTTATGAAGGTTATCTAGAGGGGGTGTCAGTGTATTTTACTCTATTTATTATTATATTACTATATTACCAATATTATTTACTCTATTTATAAATTATTGAGTATATTTTTTATATTATTGATCTTTTACTAAGGGGGTGTATTCAATTAAGATTTTTAAAGACTTTTAAAGATTTTTAAAAGTTTGGTTGTATTCAATCAAGACATTTAAAGAGTTTATAAAAGTTTAGTGGTATTCAATTACAACTTTTTTAATGTCTTTAAAAGTTAGGTGGTATTGAATTAAGATTTTTATAAAGTCTATAAAAGTATTTTGGTATTCAAAAAGTCATAGACTTTTCAGATTTCTATTAAATGATAGAGTTTGATAGACTTTAGAAGAAGAATTATAACTATCAACCCATATCTAAAGTCTAACCTCATCTCTAAAGATTTCTAAAGACTTCATATCTCATCTTAATAAACTAAATAAATTTAAAATACAATTCACCTGAATCCAATATTTCCAATTACTTCACATGAATCCAATATTTCTAATTACTTTATAATCTAGAATAAGTAATACTTCTTCTGTACCCATAAAAATAAAACATTTATTTTGTTTTTGTAGTCAACGTACAAAATTCAAAATTTTTAAAATTTGAATTTATTTTTTATTTAATAATAAACACACATTATTATTTTAAAAATAAAGTGAGAGAGAGGAAAAATAATTTATATAGGAGTACATACTTTATAGTGATATATAGTTGTATAAAATATATAAGTTCTTCAAGATTTTTATCATAATTTTATTATATGTTACTTTACTAAACTAAAAATTTATTAAAAAGAATATAAATAAAAAAATATTTTTTTATTTAAAAAATAACTTGCTATTTTAAAATATACATGAAACAAGTATATATTATTTTTATTTACAAATTTTGATACTAAGACGAGGTGATATTCAAATATTTGAATGGAAATCGATATATATTGCAAATGTTTATATTAATTTTTTTAATTGCTAGTTACGTAAATAAGTATTGATGACAACTTTTGTAGACTGGAATGAAAAATAATAATTCCAAATAAGCGTACGTATATGCATAAAGTATATATAGCTCAATGAAAAGTGAGCTTAATTTTTGTATTGCGTTTATAGTTTCTAAAGTTTTATTGGTATCCGAGTATCCAAATATATTATGAAATGAGTAGAATAATATGAACGCTTTCAACATATATAAAATCTCATACCACAATAATATAATGAGATTTACTCTAGTTCATAAAAAAAGAGGGAGATGTTGTACACATAGGCTAATTAACAATTAATATAAGTTGCAAGATATATTAGAAGTATACAAGTTTATTACAAATTTCATAGTCTATAAATGTCATTTTAAAAAAGTCTTTAGAGTCTTTGAAAGTCATTAAAATCCTATAAATTCTACAAAAATATGTCACTTAAAAAAACTCTTTAAAAATCTTAATTGAATACACCCCCCTAAAACATTATTGTACTGAACTTTAAGTACTTGAAAGGACTTTTCACCATGCGTATCCCCCATCAACGAATGCAAGCTGTGCGAGCATCAATTTTTGGTACCACCATGCAAAGGTTCGAATCGAGCAATCTTTCTAAAGCGCTGACATGCCTTTTATTAGAGATTTTATTTGAATGATTCTCCCATATGATTATTGTCAAATGTAGTTATCAACAATCATCAATGTTGGGTATAACATGAATTCTTATTGGATTTGGATTTAGGTATTACCTAGAATTTGTTTTGATTTAGGAAAATTATCTTTTCTAACTATACTCAATTTAGTATTTCTAATCCTATTTGGTTATTCATTTTCCTATAACCTATAAATATAGGTGTTAGGATTTTGGAGAAAATACATTCAGACATTCAGAAACATTCTAAGAATTCTCATAGTTCTCTCTCATTATCTTGTACTCTTCAGATATTTATTTAGTGGATTTCTCTTCTGCCTTCTCCGTGGTTTTTCCCGATATGGGTCTTCACATAAAACCTTGTGTTATTGCCTTTATTTTTCTGTGTTGATTTATTGTATTTGCCATAGTTTGTCATAACAAACTGATATCAAAGCCAGGTTATTATCGATCCATACTATGGCATTGAGTTTGACTTGCTCAATGAAATTTGATATTGACAAATTCAACAGGAATATTAGTTTCAGTCTTTGGTAGGTTCAGATGAAAGCTATTCTTATTCAGCAAGGCTCGAAGAAAGCCATTGTAGGGAAGCCAATGAAGTATGTAGATATGTCTGATACGGATTGGGAGACGAAGAAAGCTAGCTAGCGAGATGTCTGAATCAGAATGAAAAATTATGGATGATAAAGCACTTTCAACAATTTAGTTGTGTCTTTCGAATGATGTGTTGCAGGAGGTGTTAGCGGAAACTACATCTGCTGATTTGTGATTTGTGGAAGAAATTAGTGTCTCTCTATTTGACGAAGTCCCTCACCAATAAATTGAGACTTAAACAACGTCTTTACACCTTGCATATGTCAGAAGGTACTCAAATCAAATCTCACATCACTGAGTTTAATTCAGTTGTACGTGAGTTACAGAATATTGATGATGAAGATCAAACCTTATTATTGTTAGTCTCATTACCTCTTTTATATAAGCACTTTAGAGACACTATGATCTATGGTAGAGACACTATATCAATTGAGGATGTCGACGAATCTTATGAGTAAACAAAAATCAGATTCTCAGATGACTTTTTGGAAAAGTGAACGATGTGTAAAAATTATGTACTGCAAGTGCACATGGTCGAATTGAAGAACTGACAAATACAGATCGGACCCACAAAGATTAGATTAATTTTAATGTATCCTTAATATATATTTTAGGCGAATTAGAAATAAAGATTGAAAATTGATTAACTCGAATATGAAAACTAATAATGAGAAAACAATCTAGGAATCCAAATCTATTAAATAATAAACATAACATATAATTCAATCTCTTCTATTTTTATAACTAGCCTATGATTTTGATCTCCCTTCTCTTTAATTTAGAAATTTTAAAATTAACGTTGGCAAGCATAGACTATGAACATTTAAGAATTAACTATAACCCATCAAAATTTATTTGAACAAGTATGGATTATGAAAAACTCATATATTAACAATAATCTATCAAAACCTCTTAATTAATTTAAAATCACATAAGAACTATAAAACGAATTGAAGGTATTTCAATAACGAAACATGAAGGCAAAATCAGTTAAACATAAAAGTATAAATAATAGAAGAGATAAAAAATATTATCAAGAATAATTATTTAATTTCATCATCATCCTAGATTAAAAAAATTAGCTAGACATGAAAAATAATTAAACTAACTAAAATAAAGTAAAGAAGAAGATTAAAAATAAATAAAAAACTCCCTTTAATTAACGATCATCCAACAAACGTACAATGAAGAAGTAATTTAATCTACTCCTACTTTAAACCTAAACTAATACAATACCTAATACTCCTTCTCTCTAAAATAAGAGACCTAATTTATAGAAAAAATAAATTTGTGCCCTAATTTAGATTCATTGAACTTAGACACTTTTATTCCTTTCCCCCCTCTTTTTTTCTTCTTGACTTCAATCTCTATATGGTAATATTCGAAGAGTCCTTTTCCATATTTAAAAGTTGGATATAGATCCTTTATTTGTTCCCCAAGAAAAATAAATGTTATTTCCTACAAAATAAAATAAAATGTATTAGTTAAATAAAATAAGCATATAAAATAATAAATATGAGAATATTAAAATTTATTAATTATGTGTCTATCAAATAACCCAATACTTATCTTTTGCTCGTCCTCGAGTAAAATAAAAATAAAATAAAACAAAAATTATACTATCATATTTTCGTAGGAAACATGATTACACTTAGCATGTGCAACAAGCCTTTAAACCCCAATGTTACCCCAAGTGGACGAGTTTTGTCTCGTAAGGGTTTGCAGTGAATATACCCACAAAACTCAAAAATAATTTTTTTGGTTCAACAAGTCATGAATTTGAAATAAACTTCTAAATATCCATGTGCATTATACATAAGCAAGATTAAATTCAAAATCACACTTTTACCTTATCAAAAATATTCAATCTTCATTTTAGACACCATCCTTCATTAAATCAATTCCATGTGATGCATGCATGTGTATATGATATAACTCTTAGTAAGAATTTTTACCATGAAAATCAAGCACTCATTTTTTTTTTCTTTTTTTTTTTATTTTTTTTCTTGACTTGTGCAATGTCTCATTTTCTTAGGTTTTTCAAAGTTACTCATGTAACGAGTGTTGGACCAATGACTCCTAAATCAACTGGCTTTAGGGCACTAGGTGTAGAGACAACCCTAAGGGCTTACTAACTCGAGTAACAAAGGCCACAAAATTAGACTAGGTAAGATGCTTTTATCAATCACACTTTTAACGTGAATATCTATGCTTCCTAAGACTTGGATACCCATTTATTTCGTTCAATAGACATTAATTGAAGTAGTTATTTATTTATTTTTTTCAACTTTTTTCAAAAAAATTTTTCTATTTTTTTGAAATTACTCGAATCAAAGTTTATACCCCACAACTAAGAATTAGTGCAAACATGAATTACAAAAATACTTGTGAAATCAATTTTAATCCAGATGGTGTTTTGAACTAAGATTTCATATATAATCAAAAGTTCAAGAGTTCTAAATCTTTTAAAATTCTTACTCATGAATTTTTAATTTCACAGACACTTATTAGAATAAATTCAATCCATAAAAAGTGAACACAATTTTTAATTTTTAATTATTCTTTGTTTTTTAACTCTATTTTCCCAAAAAAAAATTAATATAATAATACAAACAACCCCCCATACCTAAATCATGTATTGTCCTCAATGTATACAAATGAAAAATAGATAACAAAGATATGAAAGAATTATACCTTGTACGTGGGGTTTTTATTTTGCAAGAAAATACGGTGAGAAAGAAAATAAATGTTTATATCTACACATTTCATAAATCCTAAAAATTATGTGACTACACATAAATGATACAAATGGGTAAGTGAGTGTGAACTTTTCAATAGTTTCAAGAGGTTTAGGAAATTGAAAATAGTCAAAATTTTCATCACAGTTATACTTAAAATTTAGCTTAAAAAAACTTTCACTAACATGTTCAAATGATGGAAGAATTGGTTCAAATACATGTTCTAGTTTAGTTAACTTATTTGTAGTGGATCTCAACAGCTCATTAACTTTATCTAAATATTCAGATTCATTCAAATTTTGATCAAAGTAATTTAAGAAAAAGTCAATTGGAACTTTTTTAATCAGGAGTCTATTTTCAATTATTTCTTTGGTCATTGACAACTCTTGGATCATATTTACATTAATGTGTTGGTCCAAAAAATCACTAGGTGGTTTTTTAGGAATAAGTCATTCAGGGTATGGAGCTTTAGGCTTATAGACTTTTTCAACCGACTCATCAAATGCAACATGATCAATTTTAGGCATACACTCATAATTTTTAGACTCCTCAAATTCGCTTGACTCAAACTGTGTAGAATTGAATACAAAAATTTTACTTTCCTCATCATTTCCACAACAATCAAAACTTACAAAATTAACCTCAGAGTTACTAGAAAATTCATCCACCTCTTGTTCATTTATTATGGTTGCTAATCGACTCAATTGAATTTCTAGATGAGATGTAATGCTAAATTGATCTTCCAATAAAACTTATGTAGTTTTCTCCAGGGCACTAAGTCTTTCCTCTTCTTCATTTGATAATTCTTGTGGATATTGAGGTTCTGGATTCAAATATGGATATGGATATAGACATAGATAAGAATTTTCATAAGTTGTAAAAAATTGATTTACTCGGTGTGCATTAAAATTTTCATAGGGTTCTTGATTCCAAGCAAAATTATTATTTCAACTATAATAAGAATTTATTTTTCTACAAATTACAAAATAAATATACAACTAACCACGAAAATCACAAAAAATAATAATAAAAAAATAAAATAAAAATCCTAATTCTACGGTTAACCTAAATAAAATCTAAATAGCTCCTAACTGTTCCAAGTTTCACTGCAAGGTCCACCAAATTTGAAATTAATCACACCCCACTAACCAGATAAGTGTAAGAAAGGCGAGAGTCGCTCCGTGGGTACGGTGACTAATTGAATAACCACACATCCTTTATGTGTTTGCCTTTTGAACCACTTGACTAGACACCAATAGTTTGATTAATTTAAAATTTATCCTCCTCTTGGAGTCCCTTGTCCTAATTGAGCTCGAGAGTCCTAGGGGTCAACGTCTACTTGATTTTATTAAGGCATGTTATGCAAAATAAATGGGTGATTTGTGGGCCAAGGAAGGGTGATGAAACCCCCACCTTATCTTGTTACACGTTGTGCCTTTAATGCTAGATTAAATATGAAAAATGCAGAAATAAAAATAATATAAACAAATAAAATGTCCTAAAACTATGTGAATTACGAAAAAGGAGAAATTTTGACGTACCTCAATCCTCCAATAATCACCATAGTTTATATTTGACAAAAAAAATAAAAACCTAACAGGATGTGCTCTACGTGAGTGAATGCATGAATGCAACAATTATTTTTCTAACTAAAAAAAAACTAAACTACTTTTTTTATTTTTGAGTTAAGATACAAAATATCAGGAAAAGCGCAACAATAATCTTGTCTTTCTGTACCGTTGATCCACTTCAATAATCTTGAAAAGTAAAAAAAATATTAGAAGAAGAAAAAAAAAACTAATTTGAATAAATAAAAATTAAGTAGTATAAAATTAAGTCAAGTCCCCGGCAACGACGCCAAAAACTTGATGTGTTAAAATTATGTACTACAAGTGCACAACATCTATTTGAAGAACTGACAATTACAAGTCGAATCCACATAGATTATATTAATTTTAATGTATTCTTAATATCTATTTTAGTCAAATTAGAAATAAAGATTGAAAATTGATTAATTAGAATATGAAAACTAATAATAAGGAAACAATCTAGGAATTCGAATCCATTAAATATTAAACATATCATATAATTCAATGTCTTCTATTTTTATAACTCAACTATGATTTTGATCTCACTTCCCTTTAATTTAGTAATTTTACAATTAACGTGGACAATCATAGACTATGAAAATTTAAGGATTATAACCCATCAAAACTTCTTTGAGCAAGCATGGATTATGAAAAACTCAAATCTTAACAATAATCTATCAAAACCTCTTAATTAATTTAAAATCATATAAGAACTATAAAACGAATGTATTTCAATAACGAAACATGAAGGCGAATATAATTAAACATAAAAGCATAAATAATAGAAGAGATAAAAAATATTATCAAGAATAATTATTTAATTTCATCTTCATCCTAGATAAAAGAAATTAGCTAGATATGGAAAATAATTAAACTAACTAAAATAAAGAAAATAAGAAGATTAAAAATAAATAAGAAAACTCGTTTTAATTAACGATCATCGATCCAACGGACGTATAATGAAGAAGTAATTTAATCTACTCCTACTCCTATTCCTAACCTAAACTAATACAATACCTAATACTCCTCCTCTCTAAAACAAGAGACCTATTTATAGGAAAAATAAATTTATGCCATAAAAGTCACGGGTATTAAGTAGTTAGTCAGACTCATTATTTGAAGAACACTAATATATGTAATATTAATACATTAAGTCAATAATGTAGAAAACGGATAATATAATAATAATTTACGAATGATAAAGATTAACAATAATCTTGAAAAATTGTGAATAATGGATGAATATGTGTGAATCATTATGAATAATTAATGAATAATTAAAAATGTGTGAATAATTGATGAATAAGTGTGAATCATTATGAATAATTAAAAACGTGTGAATAATGGATGAATATGTGCGAATAATTATGAATAAATGAATAATTGAAAATGTGTGAATAATAAATGAATAATATATTGAAAAAGTGTGAATAATTGTGAATAATTAATGATATTTTGAAAAAGTTGGAATAATGGATGATTAATATATTGAAAAGGTGTGAAGAATGGATGATTAATATAAAGATAAAGTGTGAATAATTGATAATATTAAAGTGTGATAATTGTTGTGTGGTAGATGTTGGTTAAATTTTGGCTATAAATAAGGGGTTTAACATAAAGAATTTCGTAACTTTCTTACTTATCTTTCCTTTCACTCTCTAAAAATTGCTTAGTGTAAGTGTCTATTTGAGTGTGCTAAGGCTACCTTTAGTACTAGTGAATATCAGTAAGAGTGTAAGAATTGTTCGAGTTGATCAACTACATAGAAAGTAGTATCTAGTCACAAGCTAAGGTAAGGGATATCTTTTTTCTTAATACTCCTAAATCTAAACTTACTACGGTAAAAAATATTATTCGTTTTTACAGCCTTATCATTAAACGGTGAAAATTCCTAAAATAATTAGATTTTTCTTAATAGTTGGTGTTTCATCTAATATATTTTTACCTTAATCTTCCTATTGAATTTTAACCATTATATTTGAACTGTGAACCTTATATATTATTCTTGAACTCGAATCGATATTTTGGATATCTTGTTGATAATTTGGACATTATTGGATTCTAGAAAAATTAAATTGCAAATCTCTAATATTTATTTTATTATTCTAATTATGTGCGTCCATCCTTTATATCATTGTTATTTGCACTAATCATCAAGACTAAGTTGTTGTGAATGTCTTTGGTTTGGGTGCAAAGATAATATGATTGTTGAGTGTCTTTAGCTTGTGTAGCAAGGACATATGCTGAAAGTTCTCTTTGGCTTGGGTGCAAAAAGGAACTGTTGATTGACATAATCATGATCATTGATGTTACAGTTGATGAAATCTTGATAGTGAATTTTTAAATTGGAGAAGATAATAGACTTTTTGATCTAGTATTTGATTCTTCTAATATATTGCTCATTTCGCTGCAATATTTTTGTTGAAAACTTATATTATCTTTAAATTTTTGATTTATCATTGTTAATTGAATGCTAAGTATAATTTATTCTTTGTTATCTTAGTCATGAGATTCTTTACTGGGATATTTGAGTTCACCCTTTTGTTTCATATTTCATTTCAAAAAATAAGAGTGTAGCCGGGGCTAGCAAAGAGAACAGAGGAATGGAGTGATGGTCCGGGTTAATAGTTGTAAGAGTCCTCACCAAGTTATAAAATTGTGGGACAATAATTTTTGTGAGGACTAGTGTGTGTTGCTGTATATTTTCACGGCATTGTAATAATTTTTAATAGGAGAGTATATGTATGTTCTTTGTATTTTTCGCGACTCAAATTGGGTGGTGTTGACTCAAATTTGGGGGCATCACACCTTACATATATATAAAATTATTTAGCATATTCGAAAGTGAGAGTGAGGTGTTTAAACCTTTGACGTAATCGCGTCCCTACTGTAAGAGCCCAACTTTTTATGAATAAAGATTTAATTTTTTCTAATTATTATTCTAAATAGTAAGGTGATGATTTAATAAATGTTAAAGTTATGGGTGATATGTGCAAAATTTTCAAAGTAAGCAAGTTGTCATAAAATATTTGTTTTGTCGGAGAATATTCGTTTGGTCGGAAAATATTCTTTTTGTCGAGAAATATTCGTACGACGGCGCAATCATTGGTAGACCCCACTCTGTCGGATATAGAAAGCGAGAAAAATAACCTTTTTATAAAATAAAGGAAATTTTTTTATTATTGAACTATTGAAATACCTGGTGATAAAAGTATAGTAATACGCGTTGTTGCACAGTAGCACACAATATTGCATAAAATCTCTGATTATTGATTCTTACGTAAGAAGTCACTCAATTTCATTCAATAATTGCCATAGTAGCAAATGCACAGTATTTTATATTATTGATACGTCACAATAACTCATTTTATCTGATATGATATTATTAGGCTAATAAACATTATTGACAATGTCTAGAAAGTTCTGTCAAGAAAATGGGTTAGTTAATTGCGCGTCGTTTATACGGAAGACCCCCTCTTTCCTAGGAACGATCTAGTTGTCAACATTGTAACTTTATAATAATTATACTCAGAAGAAATTAGTGAGCACTAGTCCACTGTAGCAAGCACATGGATTTAGGGGTGTCACAATAATTGTCATAATATCTCAAATTATTGAACCAATAACTGACATCATATCAAGGGTAGTAATAGATAGTTGCATAATGAAAGTCACTAGTTTTAAATACTTATGTCAACTCATTATTTGAAAAACAATAATATTTGTAATATTAATACATTAAGTGAATAATATAGGAAACAGATAATAAAATGATAATTGACTAATCTTTTTGATAATGGATTAATCTTTTTGAATAAATAATGATAATGAAATAATCTTTTTTGATAACTGATTTATCTTTTTGATAATGGATTTATATTTTGAATAAATATTGATAATGGATTATTCTTTTTGAATAAAATATAGATAATGGATGAAAATGAGTAATTATTATGTTAAAGTATATATAATGGATGAATAGAATATTTATAAAATGTTGGATATTTTGGCTATAAATAGGAAGGCTTAACCTAAAGAAATTCATAACTTCGTTGCTTATACTTCCTTCCACTCTCTAAAATTTTCATAGTGTAAGTTCTCTCAAAGTGTGCTAAGCTACTTTTGATATTTGTGAAGATTAGTAAAAGTACAAGTATTATTCAAGTTGAGCATCCAATCACTTGTTAATTGAGGTAAAAGATGTTATTTTCTTCATATAAAGTTTGTCCTTCGTATTCATTCTTTATTAATCTTTGGGTATAACTTATCTACGCGGATTACCGCATGTTTGGTGAATAACCATTCGTATTCATTCTTTATTAAGTTATGGAAATGATCTGTCTACGCACGCGGATTATCGCATGAGACGAAAATTTATTTGCAGTTTCGTATATTCTTTCATACTCGTATTGAATATAATTTATGTTGTACTCGTCAAGAGATATTATTTTCTTTCATATTTCTCCATTTATGGTACAAAATTATTGTTTGTTTCCATAACCTTATTATTAAATGGTGAAAATCCCTTAAATTAGTAGAATATCCTTAATAGTTTACGCTTCATCTAATATCATTTCACTGAAATACTGGTCTGAACTTTCTTATTAAATTTTAATCTATTTATCTGGGGTACTATTCATTCGGGGTACTTTGCATGACGTGGTACTTTGCATGACAGGGTACTATTTATTCGGGGTACTATTTACGATTGAATTTAGTTTCTTTTTTTTTTCTTGTCCAATTAAATTATCTTTGAAATTTGAATCTTAAATATTATTTTTGAATTTTACTCCACAATTGGTGATCATGTTAACAATTTAGACATTCTTGAACTCTGGATAAATTAAATTATAAATCTCTAATATTTGTCTTTGATCTCACTTGATTCATTCTTTATATCATTGTCATCATCCTCAAGCTTATATTGTGGTGAAAGTCATCTTTGACCCATAGTGCAAAGATGGACTGTTGATTGATATGATTATGACAAGGAATTTTGTATTGGTATAATCATGACCTTTAATGTTACAGATAAAGGTTTGTGATGAAAGTCCTCTTTGACCCGTAGTGCATAGATGGACAGGTGTTTGGCGTGATCATGACCACTGGTAATACAAACGATTATTTTTGGCCCGTAGTGCATAGATATTTCATTGATTGGAAATTATAATTATTGATTGGTGTTACATGAATAAAATATTGATGGACTTTTAAATCATAGAAGATAGTAGGCATCATGCTCTACTTGATTCTTCTAATGGATTGCTATTTTCGCTGCAGTTGTTGATCCAAAACATGTTGTCTATTGTATTCTATCAAATTTTTCTCTGTTAAGGATAATTTATTTTTCATTATCTTAGTCATAATATTCTTTACTGGGTTAGTTGAGCTCACCATTTTTCTTTTTGTTCCATTGTTCTTATCAAAAAATGAAAGTGTAGCTGAGACTAGTCCGAGAGTGGAGTAATGGTCCGAGATAGTTACTATAAAAGTCTTAACTGTGTTGTAAAATAGTGTGATAATAAATATAATGAAAACTTTATTTGAGTTTGAATATTTTTTACGAGACAATCTTTGTATTGAAACTCACAACTTATGTGTTGTAGTATTTTGTACGACAGTTTAATAGTTGTAAATATGAAAGTTTTTATTTGAATTCTGTACCATGTATTTTGGCGACACAAAATGGGGTGGACCTATTTTTGGGGCGTCATACCTACCGTAGGATAATATCAGTGGCCATTGTGTCCCCTCTTCCAGTACATCCTAGCTCGGTGTTAGAATTCGATCACACACACACACGTCAGTAAATAATTAACACAGAGATTTACGTTGTTCTCCAATTTGGGTAGTAAACGGGAGTGACATTATCTTTTTTTATCTGTGTCCATATATAGGGTTTTTGTCAATATAGAATATATATAACTGCTATTTTTATTCTTACCCTAATTCACATTATAACTTAAATATCCATAATGCTACCGTACTATGATGCTGACAAACAAAAGATATTGTAGAGATCATGATTTCATCAATAAGAAGACGTTATGGATTGCAATTGATAAAGATTGTTGGTGGATTAAACAAGAGATATTGAGGATGGTGGTTAGTCAGTTAAGAGACGTGATGAGTTAGACAAAGACTATAATTGAAATTTTAGGGGACAACTTGGTTTTGATGTGGATGGAGCTATATATCACGCGTTAATGGGAAATTATTGAGTTACCATGTGATAATATAGTCTTTCATCAAAAAATTGAAAGTATACATGCTTAAATGAACCAAATCTAATAGGTTAATTTTTTTGGCCAAAATATGAATCTAGATAAATTTATATGGACTTACTATATGCCCAACAGATACCATTAATAACAACTCTGAGTCAAATTAAATATATCACAATGTAATAAGACTCGATCCAACGTTACAATAACATTTTCTGGAATTATTTTAAATTACCAAAAACTCATTCCAAACAAATCATAACCAAATCAATCAAGTACTATTAGTAACTCAATTCCTTTTAAATATATATATATATATATATATATATATATATATATATATATATAAACTTAATAAATGAGACTCTCTAAGTTGTAGTACAATACCCTAGCCAGCTCAATGTAGCCAATAAGTTGGGTTATATATCGACAATGGTAATCAATCAATCTCTAGATTTTGTAGAACTCTTCCTTCCTACTTTGACAGGATATTAATTAATTAATGGACTACTATAAGATTCTATAACTACCTTTACCAAGAAAGAGTGTATCGAGTATATTCAATATTTTCAGGACATTGTAGGAAATAACATGCGACTGTAGAGATCACATTGCAGGCATGCATGCGGTTAAGTACTACTTTACCCTACCCCTCTCATTCTCTCTCTCTATTTAATTCTTTATTTGTTTTAAACGTTAATCCTTTGCCAGGTCCTCGCTTTAAAGCTTACTTAACATACGACAGGTGTTCAAATTTGTAAGGCCTCTCACTTTCTTTTTCTTATGTCCTTACACCTTATATATCTAACATTCTAGTCCACATCTCTCTCAGTTGAGGGGGAAAAAACCTCTCTCCGTACTAAATTATAATATTATTAGTAGTTTTAAAAGTTAGTATGAAGTTTTTTTAAATTTAAAACAATTTATTAAAAATTATAAAACAATAAATATAACTCGAATGGATAGTCTATATTCATGTGTTATGTAGTACTTCCTCATATATACAGCCTGTAGTACTGCTGCGTTCCTTGTTTGTTTGCATCATTGCTATGTAATAGAGTTGGATTGGTACTGCAGCTTCTAGTAATTGTACTGTGCAAGAGATGTAAGATTCTACACACTACGTACGTACCTTATTTAGTTTTATATTTAATATTTGTCGCACTTTTGGAAATAGAAAGAAAAGCAATGTTGAGATATAAAAGTCTCGCATCGGACAATTAAAACTTAAAAACTCAATATATAATTTGAGAGACTACTCTATTCATAATCAATTAATTTTGAGTTGGATATTTCAATAAAGTATATATCAGAGCGGACACTATTCATGCACAGGTCCAATGTCCCACATGTTCTACATCACTCAATTAAAATTATCTACATATTTGAATCAAAATTACGCTGTTTAGATATAAAGTCTCACATTGGACAACTATTCATGCACAGACCAAACGTCCCACATGCTCTACATCACCCAATTAAAACTGTCCACATGTTTGACTCAAAATTATGCCGGGCGTGTTGAGATATAAAGTCTCGCATCGAAAATTATTCATGCGCATGCCCAACGTCACACATACTCTACATCACTCAATAAAAATTGTCCACGTGTTTAACTCAAATTACGTCACACGTGAGGGGGGCGTGTTGAGATATAAAGTCCCACATTGGACAACTATATAAGTCATAAAGACTCAATAATGTAACTTGAGAGGCTACTACATTCATAACAAATTGGTTTTAAGTTTAATGCTTCAATAAACAATACTATAAAAAAGAGTCGTATTTACAAAATTTACAATTTTAAGAATGTATTTTTATTTTATATTTATTTTTAAAATTAAATTGTTAATTAAGAATTATGACATGATAATGAGATTATGATAGTGTGGACCCAAGTGCAAAATTAGGGTTCACATGACCTAATTGAATTAAATGCACAATTAAGGTTCTACGACCTCATTAAATGTGCAAATTAGAGTTCGCATAACCTAATCGAATGAAGACGGAAAAGTTAAAAATAAATGTGCTAGACCCGGGAGAAGCCTCCATGTGTCCAGAGGCAGAAAATTCGCGGAGGCGGCTCGTTTTGGGAATTGATTGAGGGATCGGATTGAATTGGTGGCTAGAAGGACAAGGTAATATGGGTATTATTCTAATGACTAAAGGGTATTTCTGAAATTTCTCTGAAAAACATGTGCCTAACATGTGACTACTTAATTCCAGGAAACTCTATAAATACCCCTTCCATTCTAGGAAGAGGTGGAACTCTTTTGGTGACTTAAGGCTTGGATATTCCACCTAAAAACACTAAAGGGTTTGGAAACTCTCTCTCAACTCGAAGGACTTAAGAAAAAGGCTCTTGTAATCCCAATAACCCTAACACTGTTTCCGAATTCTAGGAGTTCTGTCATGTGTCATTGGAGTAATCGCCCACCTGTTCTTCTCCCCTCTTCAATCAATTTACCAATTTCGTATTATTCGTGGATTTCTGTTCTTCTCAGTCAATATGAAACACTAACTAGCTAGCAAGGTGCGATTTTCTTGCCCACAGATAGAAAACTTAAGAACTCTTTTTGTAAGTACAATGAATTTACGAAGGAGACTATTTTTATGAAGCGTATAGAGTATTTTATATTTTATGCTGAATATATTTTTTTGGCTAGGAAAATATCATTTTTTTTTGCAAATATAAGTTATGTAGCCTTGCTGGAAATTAGATGGGTCGCCTTCATACTTGCATAGTATATCGTGTGCTTTTTGATCTTATTCTTTCTCATCATTAGATTTGATTTTTGAAAGGAAAAAAAAATGGAATACAACATAACTATAGTAAAAGTAAAATTTATCTAGATGATTCGAATAAGAATTTTATTTAAGTACCAAATTGATGGGTTATGATCTCCACCATTATAAATTTTATCTATTTTTATTTTCAAAACACATTTTATGATATAAATATTATTTATAGTGACAGTACCAATAATATAATTATTTGCGACAAATTTTATCATGTCACTAAATATAATTTTTGTGTCACGAAATCCATATCGGGAAATTGGATGAAGATCCTTTCCATTACTTCTTTCACACAATTTCTCCTAGTACACATAAAACGACACAAAAGTTATTTTTAGCAACGACACTAAGAACACAATTCCTTGCAACGAATGCTATTGTGTTGTTAAAAATAATTTTTATGTTGTTATGTATGTGTATTTTGAGAAATTAGATGAAAAGTGTAATGCAAAGGATTCTAATCCGAAATAGATAAGATGCTAAGAGCAGAGTCAAATTTCGTGTCTTGAACAAATTTCGGGTTAAAACTAGAGTTCGAATTGAATCAAAACACCTTAAACCACTAACCTAATAGTATTTTGTTGGGTCATTTTAATCCACCACAGACTCACCCAAAATGTTATGACTGAAAGCCTTCGTATTCCCCTCCGACAATCCGATCGGATGACCCAATCTGAGCTTTTGAGAGACGGCTCTGACACCATATAAAACAACTCGGGTCAAATCTCGAGTATGTAACAAATCTCGGGTCAAATCCCGAGTCCGAATAGAATCAAAATCATCTAAATAAGGTCTTAAATCACATACCCAATAATATCTTTTTGGATCATTTTAGCCCACTACATACTAATCCAAAAGATCATGATTGAAGATAATATTGTTAGTAACTTAATTTTTTATATATTTATAAATTTTTTTCATATCTTTCGATGTAAGACTGAAGTACCACAAATGAATTGCCTAAAAATTATTCGTATGCCTAATGAGGTTGATATATATATATATATATATATATATATATATATATATATATATATATATAGTCCGGATCTTAAACTCACCCCTTATCTAACTCACCCGAGTTCACTTTCCTTTAGCGACGAATTCAGCAACGGTTCGGTCATACAACCGTCGTCTATACTTTTAGCGACGCTATATGTTGTCCGTCGCTAAAAGTATAGACGACGGTTGTATGACTGAACCGTCGTCGGGTCCGTCGTTAAAGGAGGGTGAGCTCGAATGAGTTGGATAAGGGATGAACTTAATATCCGGACCGTATATATAAAATTAAACTCAAAAGTTAAATTAAAAGTATATATCAGGAAAAGAAGAAGAGAAATCCTATGACAACTGACTATGATTGAGGTACAAGAGGAGCACCATTACTGGAACTATGTGACTTTCAACTGACAATGATTGAGGTACAAGAGGAGCACCATTACTGGAACTGTGTGACTTTCAACTGACAATGATTGAGGTACAAGAGGAGCACCATTACTGGAACTGTGTGACTTTCCTTTTTCTTGTATATGGATATCAAAATCTCCAGCTCATATAAATTCAGACCAATAAGAGACCTACAACCATCATAAACCTTTTCGTAGACTGAGACCCTTCTTTTTAGGGGCTTGTGATTTACATGATTACTTGCACGAGGGAACGAAGATATACACTATTATTTTTAGGTAACGTTAGATTTCTCAAAATTTTGGTCTCAAAAAATATCATAAATAATGTGTTATCATAACATTAATTTAATTAAATAGATATCATATAATTGATCATACTATAAATTATTATTAAAATATTTAATATTATGTCATTTAGACATATTTAAGAACTCTAACATTACTTATTATTATTTTTTTTAAGATGCTGATATTATGAAAGTTATAAAAATAATGTTGATAGAATAAATATATATTTTGATGACATTTTTACAACTGCTCTAGTAGTATTTAGCATTTTCGATGACATTATTGATTTGATTTTATATTATTTTTGCTATGATACTAAATTGCAAATTTAATTCTTTTATTTGTTATGTTTTTTGTGAGAGTGTTTGTAACGTCTTCAAAATAGGTTCACACAACTCATTTTGAATCGTCAAAATACATGATACATAATCTAAATAAAAAAAATTTCTTATTTAAAACTATTAAACTGTCGTGCAAATACGACAAAATATGAGCTATGAGTTTCAATACAAATATTATTTTGTAGACAATATCTAAACTCAAATAAAGTTCCCATTACAACTATTATCACACTATTTTATATAATAGTAAGGACTACTATAGTAACCATCTTGGACCATTACTCCACTCCCCGACTAGTCCCAGTTACACTCTTGCTTCCTGAGAAGAACTGTGACAGCCCAAAATTTTAGAAAATCTTGAATGATTAAATTAAAGGTTAAAATTTAAAACCTGGAGTGAAAATAGATGATTTATTTTATATTTTAAAGAAAAATCTAAGGAAATGGTATGTTGAAATAATTCAATGATAAAGTTACGAGAAAGAATAAGACCTAACCTGATTAAGAATGTTTCGGTATTGTGATTCCGGGGACGGAATCTTTATAAGGGGGAAAGAATGTGATAACCCAAATTTTGGGTAATATTAAAATAAGAATTAAATAAACAAAATTCTTATTAGATAATATGTTGTATGATATTATATTGCATAAGTGGGTATGATTATGCAATATGTGATGCTTATGCTTAATAAATATATTGGTATTATATATTTATAAATTGTAGGGGCAATTTATTAAAGGAAGAGAAGAATAGTATACATTATTAAAATGATATTTCGATATCAAAATGAAAAGAAAAGCCAACATGGCTTAGTTATGAAATATTCTTGACATGAAGCTACATTTGTTTATTGGGAATAATTATACTGTGAAATAATTTATTTCATTCAAAAAGTATTATTTGGAAAATGATGAGTACTCAAATAGGCTAATTAAATTACATGGAACCATTATTTTAGTAATGTTTGTGCTAATTACAATTTAGCTAGCCTAAATAAGTGTGGTAGATAAATTTACATATATTGTTATGTGTAAGTGTCCACATGTAAATATTGGGTCAACTTAAATTTTACATGTTTGTGTGCAAGCATTTTAATTTCTTTAGTGTTAAGGGTAGTTGTACTAAGCCCAAAATAAAGTTATATCCACTCTCTCTTAATGTCCAAATTCAGTAGCCCACGTTGGAAAAATAAGGAGTTGATTGCATACTTTGAGCCCAAATACCAATTTAAATCCAGCCCCTTCACTGTACATTCCAGCAGCCATGATGGGAGAAATAAGCTATAAGTCTTATTAATTAGCTGATAGTAGAAACTGGTTCCAAAAAGAGAGCAGTCAGTCAGTTAGTTAGTTAGTTAGTTAGTTAACAAGTTAGTTGACCCCTAAGAGTGCCTAAGTTATCTGTTAGGAGGCTAGATCACTGCAAGCCAATTTAGCTGCTAGGAGTAGACTGCAGCAGAGAAGTTTTGGAGACCAAGTAAGGTAGCTAATGTAGGGGCCAAGTAGGGCATATCAGATAAGGTAATTAGGAGCCAACTGACTTTTGTGTCAGGGGGGCTGAATGAGTCCATAAAATAGCAGGTATAGGTTAAAGAAAGCAAGCAATAGGGCCATGATGACCAGCCAAAGTTCAGCCATATATGGCCACACCATACACCCAAGTTCAGTAGCTGTACAAATATAATAAGAGCAAAAATCAGTAGAAGTTATGTGGTGAAGGTGTAAGCATCCGACTGGTAAAGAAGAAGAGATTCTGACCGAGAAGGAGGGGTGATCAAGCAGCACAACTCAGTTATAATCTTAGAACTATCAAGGTAAGATCCTTCCAATCCCTTCAATTCCATTTTCTTGCTATTAGTGGACTGTAATATTCAAGGGACTGCAATAGAACTAAATGACTGTTACGCTATGGTTGTTGTTATGATAACTGTTATACAAACTCTTACTAAGTTATTTACTGTTATTGCTTGACTTAGGCACAAGGAGATAGGTTGGCTGTGGTTTTATAAGGTGAATTAATGGATTATAGAACAAATCAGTAGCTATGACACCTGTGCTACAAAATAGTGCACGTAGGGTGTTTGTAAAAAGTCCTCTAAGAACTGTTTTGATTAAAAAACCAAGTATTAGGCAAAACTAAAGCTTGGGCTATATATATATATATACCATATATGATGATAATTAAAGACATTGAGCATACTAAGTTAAAGCAAAAAGTAATTGGAAATCAAAATAAAAAGTGAAAAACTAGTATGACCGCTGACCTTGAAGTCCATTTCGGGTCTAGTATATGTTTCCAGAAAATTCTGGGCTTTTGTTATGTTATAGTACACTGAATAAGCTTTCCATAGACTCCGGAACGGACTAATTCCAACTTCGGAGCAAAGAGTTACGATCTTTCATAGTAGTCGCGTCAAAACTGTCTAATCAACTCGGGTCAGTCCCTTTGCACGAAATTCTGGAATTCTGTGTTTTGAATTTGGAAATGGTCAAAGAATGAAAGTTGCAGCCTCGGAAGTTATCTTCGCGTGGGCTTAAGAATCGCTCAAAAATGTTTTGAAACGAAGGAGTTATGACCATTTTAGCGAAGGAGGGTCGTGCAGTTTAAAAACAGAACATTCTGTCCACATAGAGCAGATTTCTGATCTGTTCGGTTTGGAATTTGGATTTGTGATCTGAAGAGAAGTTGTAGTCCCGGAGGTTATCTTCTCGTGGGCTCAAGAATCGCTCAAAAATGTTTTGAAAAGAAAAAGTTACGACTGTTTTAGCACAACAGGATCAGGCTGGAAAAAAATAAATAAATTGAAAACTAGAATGTCAAGTCAATTTTTGAGCGTAATGTTGGACAGCCTAACAAGCCTGAAATGGAGGTTTTATAATTTCTAAAAATACTCCCATATGCTATGTACAATATATCTAAAAATGGATTTAAATGGTCATATAACTTAGAAACAAAAAAATTAGAAAAAATGGCCATGTGGGTGAAGAGCTGCTGTCCTTGACAGCAGCAGTTGCAGCGGGCTGGGCTGGGCTGGGGGCTCTTCTTTGAGCTCTCAGTCGGCATAGTTAGAATGTTTAAATATCTTGTTTAGCATTTTATCTAAATAGGGGAGTACGTTATCTACCATTTTCCAAAAATGTAGTATATTAGAGGGCATGAATTAAGGTTTAGAAATTGTAGAAGGGGAAGCTAAAAGGAAGAAGTTGTTGCTGCTGGCAGCAGCAGTAGTCTTTATTTCCCAACAGCAGGGGCTGTTTTGGTAAGCATTCTGTAATAAATCTAAAAGTATAGATAGAAACTATAAATTGCTAAACCATGTGTCCTTGTGAAATGTAAGGCCTATAGAGGGCTGTTTTTAACAAAAAGCTTAAGGCCTTGCATCTATGTGTTTTAAACCATGAATACATTGTATATAACAATTACAAGATGAAATAATGCTTGTATTAAAAGGCTTGGGGACTGTTATGTTGGTTTAGTGCTAAACCCTACTAAAATGTCTAGTATGGATTGTTTTGGTGTTAGAAAATTAACAGATTATTGCAAGCATGTTAAGGAATATAATGTTATGTAATAATCATGTTTTAAAGGTTGTTAGAGTACCTAAAGGCTGCTTGAATCATACTATGGACTGTTGTGAATTAGGAGCCAAAACTGTGCCTATAAGGGGGCTGTTATGGCCATTTGTAGCTACTGATGTTATAAATCAGTAAGGTATACTCTCGTTGTCCATAAATGTCATTTAAAAGATGTTCGTAAAGTTAGTTGAAGTCTAAGATGGGTATTGTCCAAAAATCATACTAAAAGCTATTAAAGTAAGCTTTAAAGTGTCGACTAACACCCAACTATGGAACTACCATACCTGGACCATGTAGTCAAGTTTCAATAGTTATAATATGGCATAAGTAAGCTACACAAGTTAAAGAAACCAATTCTAAACTGTTTTGGGCATTGGACTTGTTAAAAATCACATTTTTAAGATCAAAAGTAGACTGTTTTGGGTAACTTCTAGTACTTGAACTTATAAGACTGTAATGAACTCATATAAAGTTGTTAATTCATGCTTGTGATGATTCCTAACCATTGCCATGACCAAAGCTGGCAAGAAAACCAATTTAAACTCTCTTTTCAAGCCTAAAGTGAGCTTTGATAAGTCAAAATGAGTTAGATGATTAAATAAAGTGTGGTGATGCTAAAATTAACCTTAAGTAACTTAAATATACATGCCTATACTATCCTAGTGTCCAGAGTTGGAAAAATTTGGAAAAAGTACAAAATCAATTTTGTAAAAAAATAAGAAAATGGCTAAGTTTGAGCCCTGTTTTGGAAAGCCTAATGTACATGAACCAGAATCCTAAACCTTGATTAAAATACCTTGTAGTATGGTCTAGAAGTTGGGCCAAGTGGTTAAGTTCTTGGCTTAACAAAGGAGTCTAAACAAATCACCAAACTAACTTGGAAAATCACTAAAACTGCAGTTTTTGCAAATTTGTCCAAGTATGAAAATTTGAGATTTTCCATTTGGCCTAGAACTTAGTTTCGACACCTTAGACAAGTGAGTTAGAGTTATGCTAGGCTATTCCAAGTGTTGGAATGCTAATGTATACAAGAACTTGAGAAGTTAGTGTGTAAAAGCGTGAAAAAGCTAGGTTTAAAGGGTCAAAACCCAATCTATGCTCGGTAAATCTAAAGGAATGCTAGAAATAGTCCTAACTAGATATAATTCAAGTGTTGGAATGAACTAAGGTGGCTAGAAATGAAATTGGCAATAAATTGACCAAAACTAGTGAACTCTCAAGAACACATGAACCCATTATGTTCTAAATCCTGAATAAGATGTAAATGATAATTTTAAAATCATTCCTATTGCATAATATAAGCATGTCAAACCCCATCAAAGTGAAAGATGATTAATGAGAAAACATGGATGAGGTATTTGAAAAATGTATACAATATCTCAGATATAGAAGTCTATACTACCTCCATGATAACTGAAATTACGTGTTTTGTTATGAATCCCACATACAATGTAGGTTGTGCAAGGAACACAGAAGTTGGTGTAATGGTAAAACCCTGGTACAGGCAAGTTTCTCAGTTTATTTATGTGGACTTATAATTGCTATAGATAACTGTTAACATGATTTATGTTTATAAGTATGTATTACCTATGAACTGCATTATTTGCTTTGTGAATGATGAATGTCAAATTATGACTAATTCTTGAATTGAGGCGGGGAACTCAATATATATGTGCAATGAATGACATGTACAGGACATGCGTAGTATATGCTACGGTACGTATATTGCTACCAGCAGGACATAAATGTGATAATGCATCTGTAATATGCTTGAACACCAAGAATATAAATGCATGAACTGAATGTGAAACTTATGTGCTACGTGATGCATGATAGACTGTTAGACTTGCTGGGCCGTCGTGCTCAATCTTGCTTAATTTGCAGGTTAAAGCTAGGATGCGATCTATCGTGATTAAGAGCGCATGAAAAGAAGGCTAGTGATTTAGTTGAGATTGTGTTGAATCATTTGATGGTGTTTTCATGTGTAAATCACAGATGTGTAAATTGTTAAATTATTCGATAGATGAAGATTATTTGTTCTAAAAAGGGAATATGCTTGAAAGAATGAATTGTATATTTATACTCATATCTACTCAGACTAAATAAATCATATAATATGATTCTAGTATAAAGAAGAATTGTAAAGGTTGCGATTCAGGGAATGAATGAATGGAAAGAAAGAAAAAAAAAATTATTCCGCATTTTTTTTAGCTATTTTAACATTAAATAATATTTTAAAGTTAGAACAAGATAATTTTAACGCACAAGATCGGGAAGGAAAATAGTCTCGATTTTGGGGGCGTTACAAGAACAATGGTACCAAAAAGTGAAAGAGTGAGCTTAACTAGTCAGTAAAGAATATTATGCCTAAGATAATGTAGAACAAATTATCCTTAGTCCTCAACAAGGAAAGATATGATAGAATACAATAGAAAACAAGTTTAAATCAACAACTGCAGCGGAAATAACAATTCATTAGAAGAGTTAAGTAGAGCATGATGTCTACTATCTTCTATGATTTAAAATTTCATCATCAATATTTTATCATTGTAACACCAATCAATAATTATTTTCAATCACCGAATTATCTATGCATTATGGGCCAAAGATATTCGTTTGAATCACCAGTGATCATAATCATACTAAACACTTAACATACCTATTAAAAGTCCATCTTTTACTACAATAAAAAGGCTTATCAGCAACCGCATACGGTCGCAGATGGGTATCAACAACCGCATGCGGTCACTGATATTAGTTGCAGGTAATCTGGTCGCTGGATGGACATTAGCGACCACCAATAGCGACCAACTTATTAGCGACCGCAATCAGCGACCGTAGCCGTCGCTAATCTGACTTATGTTGAGTCATTTGTCAGGTGTCGTGTGGTAGACATGGCAGCGACCGGTAATAGCGACCGCATTGGTCGCTAGTTTCCAAGAAGGTAACGTGGTCGTTGATACAGTGTTAGTGACCGCATGTTGTCGCTGATGGTTTTTTTTTTTGTCGAAAATTTTGTCTGTTTTATAGATCTCCCAAAAATAACCTACTATGTACCTGTTTTCAATCCCAACACAACAGTATATACAAGCATCCATATTAACATCCATCCATGATATAACTACTATATGATAAACATTGATTATCCATGAATAAACATTCATCCAATACAACAAGTCTAGCTCTTCATCCAACACAATACAATTGTAAACATTCATCCAACACAATACAATCGTAAACATCCATATAAACCAATACAATTGTCCAAAGAATGAATCTAAAAGAGTACAAGGCTTTAAAAATCTAAAAAAACAAGTCTAGATGCGCGTTCTTCATGGATCATCCAAATTAGGATCCTGTAATTAACAAAATAATAAAACATATATGTTACATGTGTTGATACTGCTAGTGCTACGACTTAGGGAAAGCTAAACAATAGACAATGTAGTGAAACATATAAGTAAGACATTCAGAGACTATAAACATATAAGACAATGTAGCTAAACAATAAACGATATATATATATATATATATATATATATATATACATGGTCGTCATTCTGATGCTATGTTGCTGCTCTTGCTGCCGCTGCTGCTGTCGCCACTGCCTCCACCAACTCATCAGGACTCAGAGACTGCAAATGCCCGCCCAGTATATGAAGAAGATCACGATCCTAACAGATCGTGTAAGACCCCAACTTTTAGGAATAAAAATAAATTTTTTATAAATATCATTTTTTTAATATTATGGAGTGAATTTGATATAATGTTATAGTTGTGCATAATATTTATAAATTTTACAAAGTACGCAAGTTGTTATATAATATTCGATTGGTCGGGGAATATTCGTTTTAACATGGAATATTTGTACGACGGCACAATCATTGGTAGATCCCACAACGAAATTATTGTCGGATTGAGAAAATGACAAAAATATTTTTATGAAAATAACGACGAAAGTTTTACCGTTAACTGTTGAAACACCCGGTGTCAAAAGTACAGTAATACGCGTGGTTGCATAGTAGCACACTGTATTAATTATTGATACTTACGTGAGAAGTCACTCAGTTTTGTTCAATTATTGCTACAGTAATTGTTGCATAGTATCTCACGTTATTTGATTTAATTATTGTCAATATTTTATATATTATTAAATCAATAATTGAGATAACAAAGTTATTAATATTATTATTTATAATATTAACAATGTCTAGAAGTTCTGTCAAGGAGATGTTTGGTCACCTAATTGGGCGCCAATAGGGAGAAATCCTTATTAGAAAACCTCCTCTTTCCTGGGAACGACCTGGTCGATTAATAGTGTGAATTATAATAATGATGATGAATTTTGTTTTATTATAAATATAATAAAACAGAAAACTTTTTATATAAAACAAAATACTTTTTATAAAGTTTTGTTTTATTTGATTATAAATAGAATATAATATATTTTATTATGCATAGTGTTTGTATAGTAAAATCTTTTTATATAAAACAGAATACTTTTATAAAGTTATTTGTTTTATTATATTATAAATAGAATATATTATATTTTATTATGCATAGTATTTGCATAGTGTCTGCATAGTATTTGCACAGTAAAATGTTTTTATATAAAATAGAATACTTTTATAAAGTTATTTGTTTTATTAGATTTTAAATAATATATATATATTACAAATAGAATATATTATATTTTATTGCATAGTATCCTTTCCATTATCCTATAAATAAGATGCCTAGTTAGAATTGAAAACACACCAGAAATTCAGAGAATTCTTCTTCTACAATCTTGAGCGTATTTCTTTAGAGTTTTAAGAAGCTTTGAGCGTAGAAAACAGTATAAGTTTTCTTCAAGATTATCCTCGCCCTACCAGTCGGAATACTCTTCTTTCTAAGATAAGAGGAATTATTATTTCGTATTCTTAAAGAGAGTTATTTTCTTTGAATACTCGTAAGGGTTGTTATTCCATTCTTTATTATTATGTCGGAATAACCTATCTATGTGAAGTACCGCATACATGGTGAAATTCTTCTGTTATTTCATTCTTTATTATTCTGTTGGAATAACCTATTTGTGCGGTCTATCGCATGCCTGGTGAATTCTGTTGTTATTCCATTTTTTATTATTCTGTTGGAACATCCCGTCTGTGCGGATTACGCATGACCTGGTTCCATTATTTGTTATTCTGTTAGAACATCCTGTCTATGCGGATTACGCATGACCTGGTTCTATTCTTTATTATACTGTTGTAATATCCTGTCTGTTCGAATTACGCATGACCTAGTTCTATTCTTTATTATTCTGTTGGAATAACCTGTCTATGTGGATTACCGCATGCATGGTGAACGATCCTTTGTATTCATTCCTTATTAAACTGTGGAAATGATCTGTCTACGTGGATTACCGCATGACGGGCGAAAATCTATTTGCAGTTTCATATATTTTAATATACTCAGTTGGTTAAAATTTTGGCTTCTATACTCCATGAAATTAGTAGAATATCCTGGATATTTGCGCTTCATCCAGTATCTTTTCATCGAAATATTCTTCTGAACATTCTTGAATTTTACTCTACAAAGCAGTATCATGTTGACAATTTGGACATTATTGACTTCAAGATAAATTAACTTATAAATCTTTAAAATTTATTCTTGAACTTTTTTTTATTGAATTATTATGTCATTGTCATCATCCTCATGTTTATATTATGTTGAAAGTCATCTGTGGCCTATAGTGAATAGATGGACTTGATATGATTATGACCAGAGATTATTCGGTATAATCATAACCGTAAAGTTACAAATGATGTGGTAAAAATCATCATCGGCCCGTAGTGCATTGATAGATAGTTGTTGGCATGATCAGGACCATTGATGAAAAAATTAATATCCTTGGCTCGTAGTGCATGGATAATTTGTGGTCGTGATACTAATGAATATTCTTTGCCGTAGTGCAGGGATGATGTGGATTATTTATTAAGCTAAGTCTCAGCGATAAAAGTGATGAAAAAACCTTTTAAATCATAGAAGATAGTAGATTTTATTCTCTACTTGACTCTTCTAATGGATCGCTTGTTTCGCTGTAGTTAAACTTGATGTTTGTTATATTTTATCAGTTTAACACTGTTGAAGACTAAAGAAAAATTATTCTGCATTATCTTAGTTATAATATTTTTTACTGGGCTAGTTGATCTCACCCTTTTTGCTTTCATTGTTCTCTTCAGGAAATGACAACGTAGCAGAGACTAGTAGGGGAACGGAGTGACGGTCCAGATGATAGTGTTAGTAGTCCTCACTATTCTATGAAATAGTGTGATAATAAATATATTGAGGACTTATTTTGAGTTTGAATACTGTCTAGAAGACAATATTTGTATTAAAACTCAAAGCTCATGTTGTATATTTAAGGTTGTATTTGTATTCTGCACCATGTTTTTGGCGACTCAGAATATGTGATGTATACCTATTTTGGGGGCGTCATCGTTGGTATCAAAGCTTAGGGATATGATCCCCGGCTGAGCAGTTAGACAAAAATTAGGAGGGGAGATACGGGGAATTCCTTCGCTAGTTTGACCTACCTAAGTTTATTTGGTATTTAATTGGTCGGTCAGGGTATAGGGATAATATGTGATATGTTAATTAACCCTTGTTGTGTGGCAGTATTTTAAAATGACATCCGAGAATGTTGAGAATAACAATGGAGCATAGGAGACCGTTGAGTCTCCATAGATCAATAATCAGGATAACGTGTATCAGGAAGGCGACAATCCTCATGCAAACAATAACACTGACCAAATGATGAACGACGGAATGTTCAGAGGCTTTATGCAATTCATGCAACATCAGGCAAGAGCGGCTACTGTCCAAAATACAGGTGGAAACACTGGCAACTATCAGACGGTCACTGCTAAGCAGTTCAAAGAATTGGGACCATCAGAGTTTTTTGGAGAGCCAAAACCACTTAAGGCGGAGACGTGGATAAAGCAGATCTGTAAGATATTTGATGTCTTGGGATTCTCTGAGGAGCAAAATGTTCCCTTTACCACCTTCATGTTGCGAACAAAGGCAGATTACTGGTGGGAATCTGTAAAGCGTACACAACCGGCTGTACTGAAGATGACTTGGGAGAAGTTCCAAGAATTTTTCAACGACAAATACTTTCCCGAAAGTATTCGTCACATGAAAGAGGTAGAGTTCATCAAGATGGAGCAAAACAACATGACCGTGTCGCAGTACGAAGCCAAGTTTATCGAGTTATCCTGATTTGCGTCCCATTTGGTTAATAATGAGGAGAGAATGACGCGAATAAGTCTAAGAGGTTTGAAACCCGAGATACGTTAATATCTTATCTCTCATAAACTGTGTTTGTATTCAGATGTTGTTAATATGGCTCAGTTATTGGAGCACGATAATGAGTCAACCCAACCAAAAGAGAGCAGCCGACAAAATGATAATACCAGTGATAACAGTCATCAAAGCGGTGACAATAAGTGTGGAGGGAATCAACATGCTAGAAATGGTAACAACTTCGGTGGGAATCATGGCCAAAACAATAAGAATAGACATTTCAAGAAGAGGAGATTCAACAATGATGGAAAGACGTCAGCATCAGCACCCGTTGTTAAGGAAAGAGAACGACCACCTATCACATGCTTCAAATGCGGAGGGGAGGGACATATCAGTCCAAACTGTAAGCAGCAATCCAAAACGTGTTATAAATATAGAAGAGAAGGTCACCTAGCTCAATTTTGTCATTCAGGGAAGGTAAGTTCAGCTGGGATGGAGGCACCAAAGGCTATCCCAGAAAAGTCAAAGCCGGTAGTTCAAGGGAAAACGTTTGTTGTGACCTCCTAGAAAGCAAGGAACCCGAACGAGGTCATCACGGGTAAGCTTATCATAAACTCTAGCGAAGTCTATACCTTATTTGATACCGGTTCTACCCATTCTTTTATTTCTCCTAATTGCGCTCAACGTTTAAATTTGACTCTGGAGAAATTAGACTTTGACTTATCTGTTCAAACTCCGTTGGGAGAAACATTTATTACATCCACTGTTTATAAGTCTTGTTTAGTTCAAATCGGCACCTGCACGTTAATTGTCGATCTTATTTCTTTGAAAATACTTGCATTTGATGTGATTTTAGGGATTGATTGGTTAACTACTCATCATGCAAAAATTGATTATTTTTGTAAGGTTGTTAGCTTTCGTATCCCTAACCAACCTATTATGCGAATTCAAGCAACCAAACCATTAAAATCAATCACTGTCATCTCAAGCCATAAAGCTATTCGTTTGTTGAAAAACGAATGTCAAGCTTTCTTAGCTCATGTCACGGATTTAAACAAAAATACGTCAGTTTTGAATGATATTTCTATTGTTAATAAATTTCCTGACGTATTCCCCGAAGAACTTCCTGGCCTACTCCCAGAGCGTGAAATTGAATTTTGTATCGACCTTGAACCCGGTACAAAACCCATTTCCAAAGCCCCATATCGAATGAATCCTATTGAACTTTAGGAGTTAAAGACTCAGCTGTAGGAATTGTTAGACATCAGTTTCATTCATCCTAGTACTTCTCCTTGGGGTGCTCCTGTTCTATTAGTGAAGAAGAAAGATGGGAGTATGCAACTTGTATTGATTATCGAGAGTTGAATCATGTCACCATCAAAAATAGGTACCCATTGCCACGTATTGATGACCTGTTTGACCAGTTGCAAGACGCCAAATTCTTTTCAAAGATCGATCTTCGTTCCGGATATCATCAATTAAAGATTAGAACCGATGACATTCCAAAGAGGGTTTTCAGAACTCAGTACGGGCATTATGAATTCCTAGTAATGTCTTTTGGATTGACTAATGC
Organism: Panax japonicus; assembly: GCA_020205505.1. NCBI lineage: Eukaryota > Viridiplantae > Streptophyta > Magnoliopsida > Apiales > Araliaceae > Panax > Panax japonicus. The sequence goes on from CM035110.1 coordinate 76,807,629, forward strand.
TCCTGCTGCCTTCATGGATGTTATAAACTGAGTATTCAAGGAATATTTGGATCACTTTGTGGTCGTCTTTATTAATGACATCCTCATATATTCCAAAAACCGTGAAGATCATGAGCAACACTTGAGGCTGATACTCTAAAAGCTTTGTGAAAACAAGCTTTATTCCTAGTTGAAGAAATGCGAGTTCTGACTTGAAGAAGTAGCATTCCTTGGGCACGTAGTATCAAGTCATGGAATATCTGTTGACCCGGCAAAGATTGAATCAATTTAAAGCTGTGAGCAACCTAAATCAATGACCGAGGTACGTATCTTTCTCGGTTTAGCTGGTTATTATCAGAGATTCGTTGAAGGATTTTCTCGAATCACTACTACACTAACTCAGCTAACTCGAAAAGATACAAAATTCGGTTGGAGCGAGGAATGTGAGAAGAGTTTTCAAGAACTCAAGAGGAGACTCATTTCACCTGTTCTGATAATACCATCTGGCTCGGAGGGATTTGTCATCTACAGTGATGCTTCGGGCAAAGGGTTAGGATGTGTTCTCATGCAACATGGGAAAGTCATAGCCTATGCCTCACGACAACTCAAAGAATATGAGAGGAATTATCCCACTTATGATCTAGAGTTGGCAACAATCGTTTTTTCACTAAAGATTTGGAAGCATTACTTGTATGGGGAGAAAGTGGAGATCTTTGTGGATAATAAAAGCCTCAAATATTTCTTCACTCAAAAGGAACTCAACATGCGACAACAACGTTGGCTTGAACTGTTGAAAGATTATGATCATACCATCAAATACCACCCTAGAAAAGCGAACGTGGTAGCAAACGCATTGAGTAGAAGATTCCATTAGATTTTTCCCTGTTGCAGACTAACGATAATTTGTTATATATTATCTTAGTCATAATATTCTTTACTGGGCTAGTTGAGCTCACCCTTTTCCTTTTTGTTCCATTTTTCTTCTCAGGAGGTGAGAACATAGCAGGATCGAGTCGGGGTATGGAGTGATGGTTCTAGAAAGATGTTTTAGTAGTCCTCTCTATTTCTGTAAATGTATGAATAATTGTAATGAGGACTTACTTGGGTATGGATATTGTCTAGAAGACAATATTTGTATTTAAACTCACAGTGTGTGTTGTCGTATTTTGCACGACAATTGTGTAATTGAAGTTGTAGTTTTCTTTTTGTACCGTGTATTTGGCGACTCAGAATGGGTGTTGTATACCTATTTTGGGGGCGTCACAAAACATGTCGGTGGACCCCATTTCTTGACTGAAATTTGATTATAGCCTGCAAAATCGCTCGTATGTGGATTTCAGTCAATTTCTGTTTGGAATTTGGAAAAACTTTCTTCTGTAAAGTTGTAGATAATGAAATTTCCTATGGAAAAGACATAAGGTTCAAATTTTTCTGGCAAAGGGGCTATTTATTATGAATTATTGAAGTTCCAGAATAATTGAATTTTAAAGTTTTAAATATTTTTTTTAATAAAAACGTTTTTCCCATTTTGTGGGCATCATTAACATGTGCTAGGGGTTGAATTCAGTTGGCAATGGTGTGCATAGGAATTTGGTTAATAAATATTATTAATTTATTAAACTTTCTACTTTGGTGTTCTAAGCAATTTCCTATAAATAGGGTGCTTAGGTTAAAATTGAAAATCACACTAAAAACTGAAGTTTTCTCTCTCTTTCTCTATTGATATATTGAGCGTATTCTTGTGAGTATTTTGATACTTTGAGTGTCGTTATACAGTGTAAGTTCCCTTCAGCACTATACCCAGTATTCCAGCCAGAAGTACTATTCTTTCGAGGTAAGAGATGTTATTTTTTTTTCTTAAATGATATTATTTTCTTCAATATCATTATGCCGAAATATTGGTTTGAACTTTTAATCAAATTTGGAACTTTTTTTGTCGGGGTTACTATTCACATATACGACACTATTCACGTATACAGCACTATTCACGAATACGACACTATTCATCAAAAAATGAAATTTTTTTCCTTTTCGTCCAAAATATCTATTATGGATACTAGCTTTGATTGTATCCATGTTTTGATCATTCTTGAATTTTACTCCACTATGATTATTTATGAGGTATTTTTGGACATGGATAAACCGAAACACGAATCCTTAATATTTATTCTTTTGTTTCACTGGATTCGTTTTCTTTAAAATATTTTTCATCATCCTCAGTCCTAAATGATGATATTATTGAATATCTTTGGCCTGTACTGCAAAGATTAATGTGATTTTATGATGAATATCTTTGACTGTAATGCAAAGATGTACATGTGTTGAGATGAACATGACCAACTTATGAATATCTTTGGCCTGTAGTGCAAAGATGAATATTTGATTCAAGATGAATATTGATTGATGTTACAGGGATAAAATATTGATGATGGACTTTTAAATTCATAGATTATAGTAGATTTTATTCTCTACGTAACTCTTCTATGAATTATTAATTTCGCTGCGAATATTGATCTAAAACTTGTTGTTTATTATATTCTCTCAGATTTTTCCCTGTTGAAGACTAACAATAATTTGTTTTATATTATCTTAGTCATAATGTTTTTTACTGGGCTAGTTGAGCTCACCCTTTTCCTTTTTGTTCCATTTTTCTTCTCAGGAGGCGAGAATGTAGCGAGTACTAGTCGGGGTATGGAATAATGGTTCTAGAAGTTGTTTTAATAGTCCTCACTATTTTTGTAAAATAATGTATCAATAATTATAATGAGGACTTATTTGGGTGTGGATATTGTCTAGAAGACAATATTTGTATTTAAACTCACAGTTTAAGTGTTGTCGTATTTTGCACGACAATTATAATAATAAAGTTGTAGTTATTTCTGTACCATGTATTTGACAACTCAGAATGGGTGAATACCTATTTTGGGGGTGTCACAATTATTCACCATGCATGCGATAATCCGCGTAGACAGGTTACTCTCGCAGATTAATAAAGAATGAATACGAAGGGTTATTCAACATGCATGCGGTAATATGCATAGACAGGATACTCCTGCAGATTAATAAGGAATAGAATGACAACCCTTATGAGCATGAAGTAAATAACATCCTTTACGAATACGAAAGAAATAATACCCCTTACGAATACGAAAAATAATCACTTACGAATACGAAAAATAATGTCTCTTACCTGTAGGAGATTGGATACTGTAATAGTGAAGTAGCATAATACTCTTTTTCTTTCTCTCTATAGTTTCTCTCACTATAACTTGTGATTATAACTTTGCTCTTCAAATTGGTATGAAATAATGAATGGATGAAGTAGTATTTATAGGCTAGGAAAAGGTGGTAAATTACAATATTAATTATACTTTAGTACCTTCATCTTTGCCTCCATTTTTAATTTAGTCCCTCAAGTATTATAAATCATGCATAACCTCCCCTAATAGTACTTCCATATGAACCAATAGTTCTTTGCATGTGAACCAATAGTTCATTGCATGTGAACTAATACCAATTAATTGCTCATTTATCTGATTAATTACTCGTTTGGTCAATTTAACATCCAAAAATCAACTATTATCGAAATAAATGTCGATTTCCACTAACACTAATATTCCCAACACAATGGAAATATTTTTATCAACAATTTCATCTTTGAATTTCAAAGTTTGACTTTTTACAAAAAAAAGTCAACAGTTAACTTTTTGACCAAAAAGTTAACCCTGATAAATTTTGTGTTTATAGTCTATTTTGACTAATTTCATCGTCCCGGACTCAAATATCTCGTCCACGTCTCCAAATGCAACTTTGAACTCAAATTCAATTTTTAATTTCATTTTTTGTGTTTTATACATACTTTTGCTCGCTTAGTTAGTTCAAACTTTTTAATTAATCTTGACTAACTATTAAATTAAATCTCATCATTTATCGCTAATAAATATATATAACACATTTTTAATCTTTTAATAATTATTCATCATTAATATTACAACTCACAATATTGACAACTAGATCGTTCCCAGGAAAGAGGGGACTTTCCGATAAGGATTTCTCCTTATTGGCGCGCAATTAAATAACTTAACCCATTTCTTCGACAGAACTTTCTAGATATTGTCAATAATGCAAATAATAATATGAATAACTGTGTCATCTCAATTATTAATTTAATAATATAAAATAATTTACAGATGATATTTTGACAATAATGGAATCAATAATATAAGATACTATGCAATAACTACTGTGATAATTATTGAATAAAACTGATTAACTTCTTACATAAGCATCAATAATCAGAGATACTTTGTAATACCATGTGCTACTTTTCAATACTGCGTACCACTGTGGAACAACGCGTATTATTGTATTTTTCTCACCGGGTATTTCAATAGTTTAACAATAAAAGTTTTGTTGTTATTTTTATAAAAAAATATTTTTGTCGCTTTCTACATCCGACAGTTATTCCGTTGTGGGGTCTACCAATGATTGTGTCATCATACGAATATTCTCCGACAAAAAGAATATTCTCCGACCAAACAAAAATTCCCCGACACAACAAATATTTTATGACAACTTGTTTACTTTGTAAAATTTTTACATATCACCCTTAACTTTAACCCTTTTATCAATTTAACCATTTACTGAAAAGAATAATAATTATAAGAAAAATTGAATACTTTTATTTCATAAAATTCGGAGTATTACAATTATGTTGCTAATGTTCCCAAGTCCACAATAAGAGCATGAATCAAGTTCCCGTGGATTTGGCAAAGGTGGCATGTCTTGACAAACTCTAAATAATCTCCTTCCCTTTTTGGCCAGTAATAACCATGATCAATAAGTTGTTTGTTCAACTTAGCTCCTCCTTGGTGTTCATCTTTTTGCATTTGATGGACAAAATCTTTAGCCTCTCCTAACTCCAAACATTGTAAGGGCTTGCCATTGAACCCTCTTCTAAATAATTCTCTTTTTTTTAAGAACAATCGTTGTGATATCCTTTTTATTATGAATGCAACCTTCTTTTCGGTAGGAAAACTTTCTCTTAGTAAAAATTCCACATAAGGGATTCGCCAATCCGCTATGTCATCAATGAAGGCGCATTCCTCTTCCCCGGGTTATTCTTGGCACAAAACACATTATCGCTGAAGTGCATTTGATTCCTTCTTCATTTCGGGCCAATAATACCCTTGGCGCCGCAATATACGATATAGCCAAATATCTTCCATTCGACAGCTCTCTTTATGCACCTTATACAATACTTTATTCTCTTCTTGCCTCCCCAAGCATCGTGTCAATACACCATCTACTTCTTTGTGATACAAGACTCCTTTGATAATGTATTTCTGAATTAAAGCTCCATTGGTGATATTGTTCCCTCTTTTGTTTGCAATTGATGAGAGATGTCACGTCTCCAATCGTCGATCATGTCTTTGGGGAAAAATTCTAGGATCGTGGTTGGGAGGGTTCTCCTTAATACCTTCACATCCAAGTCCTCTACTTGGACATACACTCGAGATGCTACTGTTGTCAATGCATCAGGTTATTTATTTTGTCCTCTTGGCACATATTCAATCACCATCTTCTTGAAAGGCTTCATCACTTTTTGTGCTACAGTTTGTTATGGTGCCAAGACAGGTTCTTTCACTACGAATTATCTTCTTAATTGCAGCAGTATAAGATTTGAATCTCCTTTTACTTTAAGATGTTTGGCTCCCAACTCTTGAGAAGCCAATAAACCTAATATAAATGCTTCATATTCTGCTTCATTGTTCGTGCAGTGTAAATCCAATTTATTTGACAATGCCACTTCCTTCCCTTCTTTGGTGGTCAATACCACTCCTGCCACTCATTTTCCTTCTGTAGATGACCAGTCAAAGGCCAAACTCAACCATTCTAGGTCTTTATCCATTAAATCAATTTCTTCCACTTCTCCTCCTAGAAGATCCTCGAAGGGAGGTTCATACTCTTCATTTAGAAATTGAGTTAGCAAGTCTACCAAGGCTTGAAATTTGATCGCCTTTGGTGTCACACACTTGATGTCATACTTTAAAAGAATCATCATCCATCTAGCAGGTCTTCCTACCCATGCTGGACTAGTCAAAAAATATATGATTGGATCAGTTCTTATTGCGAGCTTCACTTCATGCACCAAAAAATAATATCGCATTTTCTGCGCAATAAACATCAATGCTAAACAATGCCTCTCCACCTGTGAATACATGGTTTCTGGTCCTCTGACTATCCGACTAATGTTACACACGGGTTTTTCCTCTTCATCTACCTTTTGCGTGATCAATCCACCTATAGACTTCTTGGTATATATGATGTACAACTGCAATGTTATTCCTCTCTGTGGCACTACCATCATTTGTTTTGAAGCCTAAATTCCTTTTAGCTTCTCAAAAGCTTGTTGTTGGTCTTGGCCCCAATCCCATTCTACCATTCATTTTAGAAATTTCCCAAAAGGTTTCATATCTTCTTTCAATGCTGGCATAAATCTCACCAGGTAGGAAACCTTCCTTAGAGAGCTCTTCAACTATTTTTGCGTTTTTGGTGGGGGCATCTCTATAATAGCTTTCTTCTTGCTTGGGTCTACCTCCAGACCTCTATTATGCACTAGGAAACCAAAAAAAATTCCAGTTGTTATCTCAAAGGCACACTTCTTCGGATTCGTCTTCAACTTGTACCTTCGGCACCGCTGATAGACAAATAATTCATACATTTTATTATCCCTAATTTTGTCCTTTTAATTATATTAGTTTATTTAATTAATATGCTTTTTATGTAGAATTTAATATTTTGTTGCAATAAAATTAAAATCTTGGTGATCAAGTGATATTTAATGATCTTATTCATATAAAGAAATATCCAAGAAGAATCCTACAACAGAAAAAAAGAGGTGGAACAATCTCGGTGTGCAAGTTAAATCCAGCAAGAGAGGGGAAAGTCTATCTAGAAGATCTCTTTGAGAAGTTGATTGAAACTAGGAAGTTGAAACCTACATGAAAAGAGACTCTTGGGAGATTACCATGTAGAGATTGAAACCAAGAAGGAAAGAAGAGGATAAAAGGGAACCAAAACGACCAAGTTCAATGAATCTAAATTATTGCACAAATTTATTTTTCCTATAAATAGGTCTCTTATTTTAGAGAGAAGAGGTATTAAGTATTGTATTAGTTTAGGTTAGGAGTATTAAATTAATTCTTCATTCTACGTTGGTTGGATGCATGATCGTTAATTAAAAGGAGTTTTCTTATTTATTTTTAATCTTCTTCTCTTTTTTATTTTAGTTAGTTTATTTATTTTCTTGTCTAGTTAATTTTTTATATCTAGGATGAAGATGAAATTAAATAATTATACATGATAATATTTTTCATCTTTTATATTATTTATGTTTTTATATTTAATTGATTTCTCTTCCATGTTTTGTTATTGAAATACCTTCGTTTTATAGTTCTTATGTGATTTTAAATTAATTAACCGGTTTTGATAGATTATTATTAAGATATGAGTTTTTCATAATCCATGCTTGCTCGAAGAAGTTTATATGAGTTATAGTTAATCCTTAAATTTTTAGTCTATATTTGCCCACGTTAATTGCAAAATTACTAAATTAAAGGGAAGGGAGATCAAAATCATAGTTAAGTTATAAAAATAGAAGATATTGAATTATTATTGTCGACGTTGGGAAAATTTCCTTTTTTTGGAATTCCTCTTTTAATGATTTCTTAGCCTTTATGTTTTATATGTGTTGAATTTCGTATGAAAGGGCGAATTTGAAAAGAGACCCACACAAAATGTCATCGATTTAAAAATTTAGAGTCGACAGTTGGTAGTAGTGAAATAGTTGTACTAACTCAACCGAATTTGAAAAGTTTTGCAAAAGGCCCAATTATTGGACTCTGTTTAACAGGCCTTGAAAATAGAGATTCATAGAGTTCGGGGGCTTGATTAAGCGGGGGAAAGGTGTTAGGCACCCCCCGACTTCTGTGAAAATATGGTTACCACGCCTTTTCAATTCCCTATTTATTTGAAGTGTGTGTAGTAAATTGGGCCTAAGTGAATTATTTGTATGTAGTGGTATGTCTCGTTTGAACCTATATACAAAAGGTTTGGCTTGTATAAAAGTTCAATTTTAATACAAGGCATATAAGATAATTTTTTGAAAACAGGTTTTCAAACCCTTATGCTCACATAGTAACTGAGGCCTTTGATACTTCCATTTTATTCTGTATTCTGCTTGTTTTGATTTTATTCTCGAGATGCAAAATATCTTCGACAAAATAATATACATATAAGTGTCGGGCTCCTTATGGGTATGAAAGTCATCGAAAAATGTCCAAGCACCACACATATGATTTGCAAGCTAACTATACAACTAAAAAGGTCCATCATGGGAACCAGATCTCGATCCGTCAGCTGGATCTTAGATCTCGTGGCTCATAGGCTCACATAATATCATATGAATAGCCTTCATAATGAGGATACTAAAATAAAATAGATATTTAATCTAAACAATGCAAAACAAAGGATTCATCAGTTAAATTCCTACATACGAGTAGCCAAGCTTCCCGTTCCCTCTAGATACAGATCTGAGGTCACGTAGTTGCTTAATATTTACAAAAAGTCTTAAAATAAAACTAGATTTAAATAAATCTAGTCCACAAACATTAATATCGCAACTTTACATTAAATAAACAGTTAAAACATATATTTTAATCGTAGTAAACAATTAATATATATATATATATATTAAAGCAATAAAAAGTCACGATTTTAGAATCCAAGCATAACTGTTAAATATATTAAAGAGGTAAAAAGGCCATGAATTTAGAATCCAGGGCAAACTGGTAAATATATATATATATATATATATATATATATATATATATATATGTGTGTGTGTGTGTGTGTGTGTGTGTGTGTGTGTGTGTGTGTATAAGCAAGTAAAACCCACATATTTTCGATCCAGACTTAACTGTTTGATTCAAATATATATATTCAAAATTTCTCTCTTTCTTCTCCCTATTGCCCGAGTTTTGACTAAAAATCTGCCAAAGTCACAGTTGTCGTCCTCTTGCCCTTCCATGCAACTGTTCGATTCAAAGTCACTGTTCGATGCAACTCTTGAGCTCAATTAGGACAAGGAACTCCAAGAGGATTCTAAATTCTAAATTAATCAAATCACTAGTGTCTAGGTAAGTGGTTCAAAAGGTAAACGCCTAAAGAACATGTGGTTATTCAATTAGACACCGTACCTATGGAGAGACTCCCACCTTTCTTACACTTACTTGGTTAGTTGTGTGATTAATTTTGAATTTGGTGGACCTTAAGGTGTAACTTGGAACAGTTAGGAGCTGTCTAGATTTAGTTTAAGTTAATCGTAGAATTATGATTTTTATTTTATTTTTATCTTCTTCTTTTTTGTGTGATTTTCGTGGTTAGTTTTTTTTTTGTGATTTGTGAAAAGATGGATTCTTATTATAGTTGGAATAATAATTTTTCTTGGAATGGAGAACCCTATGAAAATGTTAATGCAAATCAAGTAAATAAATTGTTTCCAACTTATCAAAATTCTTATCTAAGTTCATATCCATATTCGGATCCATAATCTCAATATCCACAATAATTATCAAATGAAGAAGAGGAAAAACTTAATGCCTTAGAGAAAACTATGGAAGATTTAATGAAAAATCAATTTAGCACGAAACAAGTTATATCTCGTTTAGAAATTTAAATGTGTAGATTAGCCACTATAATAAATGAACAAGAGGTGGGTGACTTTTCTAGTAACTGAGGATAATTTTGAAAATCTTGATGGTTGTGGAAATGATGAAGAAAATAAAATTTTTGTATTTAATTCTATACAGTTTGAGTCAAACGAATTTGAGGAGTCTAAAAATTATGAGTCTATGCCTAAAATTGATCATGTCACATTTAATGAGTCGGTTGAAAAAATTTATAAGCCTAAAGCTCCATACCCTGAAAGACTTATTCCTAAAAATCTACCTAGTGATTTTTTGGACCAACCCATTAAAGTAAACATGATACAAGAGTTTTCCAAGACCCATGAAATAATTGAAAATAGACCCTTAATTGAAAAAGATCCAATTAATTTTTTCTTAAATCACCTTGACAAAAAATGGAATGAATTAATCTTAACATTTAGTTAAGGTCAATGGGCTGTTGAGATCCACTACACATAAGTCAACTAGAACATGTATTTGAACCAATTCTTCCATCTTTTGAACATGTTAGTGACTATTTTCCCGAGGTCAATTCTAAATACAATTCTAATGAAAAGTCTGACTATTTTCAATTTCATAGACCTCTGGAAAATTATGAAAAGTTCACACTCACGTACCCATTTGTATCATTCATATGTAGTCACGTAGTTTTTAGGATGTATGAAATTCGTAGGTATGTACATTTATGTTTCTTCTCACCACATTTTCTTTTAGAACAAATGCCCCACATACAAGTTACAATTTTTTCATTTCTTTGTTCTCTATTTTTAACTTGTATACATTGAGGACAATGTATGATTTAGGTATATAGGGAGTTTATCTGTATTATTATATTAGATTTTTTTCCCTTTTTTAGGAAAATATACTAAAAAAATTAAAAAAAATTGAAAATTTGTTTGATTTTTTATGAGTTGGATTTACTCTAATAAGTATTTGTGGAGTAAAAATTCATGAGTAAGATTAAAAGATTTAGAACTCTTGAACTTTTGATTATATACAAAATCTAGTTCGAAACACCATCTGGAATAAAATTGATTTCATAAGCATTTTTTGCACTTCATGTTTACACTAATTCTTAGTTATGGGGTATAAACTACGATTCAAGTAATTTCAAAAAAAAGAAAAAAAAGTTGAAAAAAATAAATAAATAACTGCTTCAATGTCCATTGAACGAAATAATTGGGTATCCAAGCCTGAGGAAGCATCGATATTCATGCAGAAAAGTGTGATGGATAAAAGTAGTTTGACTAGTCTAGTTTTGTGGCATTTGTTAGTCAAGTTTGTAAACTCTTAGGGGTATATCTACACCTAGTGCCCTAAAGCCAACTAGTCTGGGAGTCATTGGTCCAACGCTCGCTCCATGGGTAACTTTGAAAAACCTAAGAAAATGAGACATTGAACAAGTTAAGAAAAAAATAAGAAAAATAAAATAGAAAAAATAGAAAAAATGAGTTTGATGAGTTACATCACATACACAATGCATGCATTACATGAAATTAATTTAATGAAGGATGGTGTCTAGAATGAAGATCGAGTATTTTTAAATATGTGAAAGTGTGCTTTTGAATTTGATCTTACTTATATATAATGCCCATATATACTTAGTAGTTTTCTTTCAATCTCATAATTGGTTAAACTCAAAAAGATTTTATTTTATTTATAATTTTATGGGTATATTCACTGCAAGCCCTCAGAAGACACAACCCGTCCACTTGGGGTAACCTTTGGGGTTTAAAGGATTGCTGTACATGCTAAGTGAATTCGTGTTTCCTACGAAAATGGGCTAGTTCTAGTTTTCTTTTCTTTTATTTTACTCGAGGACATGCAAAAGCTAGGTATGGGAGTATTTGATAGACACATAATTCATACATTTTATTATCCCTAATTTTGTCCTTTTAATTATATTAGTTTATTTAATTAATATGTTTTATTTTTATTTGTAGGATTTAATATTTTGTTGCAATAAAGTTAAAATCTTGGCAATCAAGGAATATTTAATGCTCTTATTCATATAAGTAAATATCCAATAAGAATCCTACAACAGAAGGAAAGAGGTGGAACAATGTTGGTGTTCAAGTCAAATCCAACAAGAGAAAGGAAAGTCTATCTAGAAGATCTCTTTGAGAAATTGATTGCTACTAGGAAGTTAAAACCTACATGGAAAGAGACTCCTGGGAGATTACCATATAGAGATTGAAGCTAAGAAGGAAAGAAGGGGATAAAAGGGAACAAAAGTGACCAAATTCAATGAATCTAAATTAGGGCACAAATTTATTTTTCTTATAAATAGGTCTCTTATTTTAGAGAGAAGGGGTATTAGGTATTGTATTAGTTTAGGTTAGGAGTAGGAGTATATTAAATTCATTCTTCATTGTACATTGGTTGGATGATCGTTAATTGTACGTTGGTTGGATGATCGTTAATTCAAGTGAGTTTTCTTATTTATTTTTAATCTTCTTCTCTTCTTTATTTTGGTTAGTTTATTTATTTTCATGTCTACTTAATTTTTTATATCTAGGATGAAGATGAAATTAAATAATTATACATGATAATATTTTTCATCTTTTATATTATTTATGCTTTTATATTTAATTGATTTCACCTTCATGTTTCGTTATTGAAATACCTTCATTTTATAGTTCTTATGTGATTTTAAATTAATTAAGAGGTTTTGATAGATTATTGTTAAGATATGAGTTTTTCATAATCCATGCTTGCTCGAAGAAGTTTTGATGGGTTACAGTTAATCCTTAAATTTTTATAATCTATACTTGCCCACATTAATTTCAAAATTACTAAATTAAAGGGAAGGAAAATCAAAATCATAGTTAAGTTATAAAAATAGAAGAGATTGAATTACTTACTATGTTTATTGTTTAATGGATTTGGATTCCTAGATTGCTTTCTTATTATTAGTTAGTTTAATTATAGTTAATTAATTCTCAATCTTTCTTTCTAATTCGCCTAAAATAAATTTTAGGGATGTTTTAAAAAATTGATCTAGTATATATGGTTCGACCTGCACTTGCCAAATTTACAATAGACGTCACACACTTGTAGTACATAAATCGTTCAAACACCTTTTTTAAGTCCTCCACGTGGGTTGTCGCCATTTTAAAATTTACCACTATATCTTCCACATAGTCCTCCACTATATCGTGAATCATGTCATGAAATATAGCGTGCATTGCCTTTTGGTAAGTTGCTCCCACATTGTTCAACTCGAATGACATTACTACATAGAAGAAATTCCCAAATGGGGTAAGAAATGTTGTCAACTCTACATCTTCTACGGACATCTTTATTTGATTATAACCTACAAACTCATCCATGAATGACATCATCTCATGATTGGCCATTGCATCTACCAAAGTGTCTATATTGGGTAGCAGGTACATGTCATTTGGGCATGCCTTGTTCAAGTCTCTAAAATCTAAACATATCCGTAACTGTCCCTTGGATTTATTTACTGGTATAATACTGGATAGCCATATTGGATGTTGAATTATCTTGATAAACCCTACTTCCAGTAACTTCTTAATTTCTTCCTTTATTTGGGTTTCAACTTCAGGTGCATAGTTGTTAGAAGCTTGCTTTACTGGTTTTATTCTCGGGCTTATGTTTAGATTATGCTCTACTAGCTCCTTGTCAATCCCAAGCGTCTCATCGTAATTCCAAGTAAAGATATTCCTAATCCCTGTATTCTCGTAGTAATTTCACGAGCTCTTTCTTCTTATTAGTATTCACCTATTTTTTGACATAAGTTAGTCTTGGCGTTCCTCTATCTGTTGCCAAATCAACTTCCTCTAATTTATTTTGTTAAGGTTTTGGCCTATCCTTAAAGCATTCTGGAGTTGGTTTTACCTTCTGTTGCACAACTTTTCCCTCTTAATTACTGCTGAAGTGGAGGATACCTCATGAGCCCTCAGGTTTGACTGTTCCCTTAGACTCTTTCCCATTATACCGTTACAAGCAAAACAATACCTTTCCATCGGGTTTAACAACCCTATCCCATTTCGTCTTCTGGACATCTTCTAATTATGTTGTCCGCTTGGATTTATTTTGTTCCTAGCATCTTCAGGGTTTGCTAGCCTCTTCTTTTTTCCTTTTCCTTCCTTCTACAGATCCACTACCACAAGTTTTCTTGTTCTTGGAAAATTCTCCTTATTTCGAGGTTTTCTTATTTTCTTTCTTTGCAGGTACGTACTTATCCTCCTGCACTTACTCCTAGCTTACTAATATTAGGGAGTCAGGCTTTACAATCTGGTTCTCTCCCTCTTCAACGACATCATCAAAAAAAGTTACTTCGATGATGTTTGCCTCCTCTGGTTCGAAGGGATTTCTTGTTGCTAGTACCTTCACTTCTATCCCTTTCCAAATAGCTTTTAGGCATTGGTGAAAGATGTAAGACCCTAACTTTTTATGAAAAAATTTTTAATTTTTTCTAAATGTTATTTTGAATAATATGGTGTGGATTTGATATAATGTTATAGTTGTGAGTAATATTTACAAATTTTGCAAAGTAAGCAAGTTGTCATAAAATATTTGTTTGGTCGGGGAATATTCATTTTATCATGGAATATCCGTACGATGGCACAATCATTGGTGGACCCCACAACGAAATTACTATCTTATATTGAAAGCGACAAAAATAACCTTTTTATAAAAATAACGGCAAAACTTTTACCGTTAACTGTTGAAATACCCGGTGATAAAAGTACAGTAATACGCGTGGCTGCACAGTAGCATACGGTATTGTACAATATCTCTTATTATTGATTCTTACGTGAGAAGTCACTCCGTTCATTCAATTATTGTCACAGTAGTTGATGCATAATATCTCATATTATTGATTCAATTATTATCACAGTATCATCTGCACAATATTTTATATTATTAAATCAATAAATGAGACGACACATTTATTCATATTATTATTTTTATTATTGACAATGTCTAGAAAGTTCTGTCGAGAAAATGGGTTAGGTCATTTAATTGTGCGCCAATAAGGAGAAGTCCTTATCGGAAAGCCCCCTCTTTCCTGGTAATGATCTAGTTGTTAATATTATGAGTTATAATATTAATGATGAATAATTGTTGAAGATTAAAAATGTGTATATTGAAGACAAGAAATAAATAGAGGGGTTTTTCATGAAGTATTTGTTGGAAGTTTGGCTTATTACATGGACCCCATTTACTCATTTTTCAACTCAGTTTTGTTTTATTATATATATATATATATATATATATATATTATATAAGTTTTGTTTTATTATTATTATAATAGTAATAAAATAGAAAACTTTTTATATAAAACGGAATATTTTTTATATTATATATAAAGTTATTCATTTTATTAGATTATAAATAGAATATATTATATTTTATATAAAGTTTTTATTTTATTAGAATATTTTATTACACAGTAATGAATAGTAAAAATTAGAATTCTCGCCCGTGAAATCGTCTGAAATTTACTGTGCAATCCGTGATTATTTTCTTAAATAGTATCATGACATTCTCCTATAAATAAGATGCTCAATTAAGAAATAAAAATCACACCAGAATTAGAGAATTCTTCTTAGCGTATTTCTTTTGAGTTTAAGGAAACTTTGAGAGTAGCAAATAGTACAAGTTTTCTTCAAGAATACATCTGCTATATCAGTCAGAATTACTCTCTTTTTTAAGGTAAGGGGTATTATTTATTTCATATTCATAAGAGATATTATTTTTCGTATTTGTACGAAATATTATTTTCGTTCAATATTCGTAAGGAATATTATTTTCGTTCAATATTCGTAAGGGATATTATTTTCGTTTAATATTCATAAGGGATATTATTTTCGTTCAATATTTGTAAGAAATATTATTTTCTTTTATACTTTATAGTATGTCAGTAATATTATTTCATTTCATATTCTTAAATCTACACTTATTTTGATAAGTATTGCTTCTATAATCCCTGAAATTAGTAGAATATCCTTGAATTTGCACTTTATGTAGTATCATTTCATTGGAATATTGGCTGAACTTTCGTATTAAATTTTAATATTTTCATTTGAGGTACTATTCACAAAGTACCATTCATACATGCGGTACTATTCATGGGTACTATTTATTCATATGGTACTATTCATGACCAAAATTTATTTTTTTCTGTCCAAATTATTTTTGATACATGAATATCATTCTTGAATTTTACTCCACAATTAATTATCATGATGACAATTTAGACATTCTTAAACTCTAGATAAACTGAATTATAAATCTTTAATTTTTTATCTTTGATCTCACTTGATTAATTTCTTTATATCATTGTCATCATCCTCATGCTTATATTGTGATGAAAGTCATCTTTGGCCCGTAGTGCATAGATGGACTGTTGATTGGTATGATTATGACCAAGAATTATGTATCAGTATAATCATGACATGTAATGTTACAGACAAATGATGTGGTAAAAGTCCTCATTGGCCCGTAGTGCATTGATGGACAGTTGTTTGGCATGATCATGACCACTCTTGATAATAATGAATATCATTAACCCGTAGTGCATGGATAATTCATGGATGTGATACTAACGAATATCTTTGGCCTATAGTGCATGGATAATTCGGTGATGTGGATTATTTATTGAGATATGTTACAGAGATAAAATATTGATTATTTTAAATTATAGAAGATAGTAGACATCATGCTCTACTTGACTCTTCTAATGGATTGCTTGTTCCGCTACAGTTAAACTTGATGTCTATTATATTCTATCAGTTTTTTACACTGTTGAAGGCTAAGGATAATTTATTCTACATTATCTTAATTATAATATTTTTTTTACTGGGCTAGTTGAGCTCACCCTTTTCTTTCATTGTTCTCTTCAGGAAATGAAAATATAGTTGGGACTAGTCGGGGAATGGAATGATGGTCCAAGATGGTGGCTATAGTAGTCCTCACTATTCTATAAAATAGTGTGATAATAATTATAATGAGGACTCCATTTGAGTTTGGATATTGTCTATGAGACAATATTCGTGTTAAAACACTCAGCTTATGTTTTGTCGTATTTTGCATGACAATTAATAATTGTGTAAATTAAGTTTGTATTTGAATTATGTGTCATGTATTTAGCGACTCAGAATGGGTTGTATGGACCTATTTTGGGGGCGTCACAAAAGACTGATGGTATTATCCCGTAATCATTTTGTCAAGCCCTTCATAGCAAGACATGATATGTTGTATCCACCTTGACTACATGGAACATCACAGGGTCCCCGGATCTTCCCAACTTGCATATCCACCTTGATGTGTCCAAGGGTTCTTGTTCTTTGGTTATTGAACCCAGTAATGTTTGTTTTTTTCCTTAACAATCTTCTTCTCTGGCAAGCCTAACTATTTAAACACAATGTAGAGCATAATATTTATAGACACTCCATTTTCAATGAATACCCTCCGCACTTATATGCTATTGATTACTGTTGTCACATACATCAACATTTTGTGCGGGTATCTTATCTCTCTATCAACTTTAAAGAAAGATATCTTATTTTCTTCTTCTATCTTCTTCACGAATCCTTAACTTACAGCCATGAAGGTTTCCTACGTCTCGTCAGCTTTAATGATTGTCTTGGTTGCTTCTATTCTTGCTGGCCAATCCTATCTGATCGAAAAAATTCTGAATTTGGCTCCATTCATTAACCTCGTCACCTGCAAGCTTAAACCATATTCCTCTCTTTCTTCTGACATTTTTGAATTTTCCATCATCTCAACTTTCGAGACTGCACCATGGGTAATAGAGTTGCGCATTTCTTTTTTTTTTTTTGTGATTTGGTAGTGGCTTATCATGTACGCTTCTTTCTTTTACCAGTTCAATTTATTCGGTCGCAAGCTTTTCATAGTATATCCTCCGCAGACTGTAACAATCTATAATGGAATGTCTGCGTATTGGTGATATACACAGAATTCCGGTCTTCTTTTCATCTCTTCCCTCGCAACAAATCTAAGCCTCGAAGGTTTCACCACTCCGTGCTCAACCCATTGTTCGTCTAGACCCCTGAATGCCTTTTCACTGCATGTAATAGCCTCCGGGACTGACTTTCTTGCATATTTGTCCCCAGTTTTTCCTCTGCTCTATTCAAAATTTCTCTATTTCTTCTCCCTCTTGCCTAGGTTTTGACTAAGAATCTGCCAAAGTCAAAGTTGTCATCCTATTGCCCTTCCATGTAACTGTCGCATGGTTGGTGGGTAGTGTCATGATTCCTCCCAATTCTTGTGAAAAAGACGAGAGGGTCGCAAATAAATCATAGACCTTTGTAATGAGATGGGGCTTGAAGGCATCTAAAGCACTATTGTAACATATGTTCACCAAAAAATTTTCTTCAATTGGTTTTACACACTTCTGTGTTTGAGCCCTAAATTTGTCAAAATAATCTGACAGCTTCTTGTTCAGCTTCTACGTACAATGGTTATCGGTTTCTGCACATAGAAGAATTTCTTAAAAACTGTAATTTGAGATCATCCCAATCATGGACCGACCCTTTCTCTAAATTATAGTACCAACTGAAGGCACTATCCTTCAAAGTCTTTTTGAATTACCTCATCAACAGATTGTGATTGTTCGCTTCATCATATCATAACAACAGAGACATCGATTCTACAAACCTGGTAATATATTCCCTGGCATTTCCAGCTCAATTGTGATTGTGATTGTCCGCTTCAGTCCCTGCTCGAAATGTCTTGCCTTTCTCTCGTCAGTATGCACTTGATATGTGGCGAACTTGGCCAACTAGTTGAATCCTGCCGCATAGTCTACTACAGACATATTCCCATGTTTCAACTCCATAAACTGAACCTCCATTTGGTTCTGCGAGCTGGTCAAAAAATACATCTCGAAGAACATCTCCTTGAATTTCTCCCAGGTTATCACACCTTCTCCTCCCCGTACTTTGTTTGCCTGCCACCAATAACTGGCTTCGGATTTCAGCATGAATGTTGCGTATGCAGTTTTCCGGTCTTCTCTTACTCTGACGACATCAAACACCTTCTCCATCTCCATAACCTAGGTTTGAGCTTCTATCGGGTTCATGGAGCCTTTATACTCTGGCGGTCCCACCGTCTTGAAATCCTTGAACGCTGTATTTGGTGGAGCTTGAGGTTGATTGTTAATTGCTGCAGCCAGTAAATTCATCAACTGCTGAACGAGGTAAGCATTGGTGTTGTTGCTGTTGTTATTCGTTGACCCTTCCTGGGCTGGTTGATGATTTGGTCGTCTTCTTGGCAATATAATTCTGTTAAAAATATACACTTATTAAGTCTTTATTCAATCCCTTAAACATTTAAGGCTTAACTAAAACATTTAATCATAATCACTTAACACATTATATCAATAAACTCTTATATTTATTCAAATTGAAAGTTTTAACATCAAACGATAGCATCACTGCTATTTACATCGATTATCCCAAGATAAAGATTCTACAGGATTTAAAACATTAAAATATTCCTTTATTCATAAACATATCAAAATTTACATCTTTAACTACCAGATAGATTTTCACATAATTAAACTAATCTCATCACTGCCTGTTAAGGCGCTGAATAGCCTTGCTACGTTCCTCTTCCATGATGCGGGACATCGTCCTGCAATCTAACATATACGATGGTAGACCTTCAAACGGGATTGGATACCTCATAACTCAATCCTGGGCCGCATCCATTGCATTTTAAAGTGTAGAGTACGTCTCCCCAACAATCCTCTTCGCACAACAATCCTCTTCTGCAAGATCAGCATGACATGACTCTCTTACCCAGCCCTCCTCTACTATGGCCAACCTTTCTGAGCTCTCTTTCAGATCCTTCTTCAACTTTTCTATTTCTTCGGACTTCTCCTCGGTTTGACCCTTCTCGTGAACCAAATCCCACTCCACGTTTCCTAAACGTGTGTGAAGAGTCACAATTTCCCCATCCTTTTGCTCGATGGTAATCTGCTGTATAACAGTCAGCTCCTTCAGCTCTTGAACAGTGTCTTGTAACTCTATGTTATGATCATAAAGTGCATCATACATTTCAGCATCGATGGAGTTCGGTGGAAACTCCTCTTCCTCCTCTTCTTCATCAGAATCCTCCTCTGGATCAGTCTCAGGCTCAGGCTCCTGACCAACAACAGTGATAAAAGGAGATGGCTCTCTCTGTACCAACTACTCCCTGACGACATGAATGTCTCGGGGCTCCTCCTCTGTAGGTATTCGGGGTTCCTCCTCCCCAGCTCGACTAGCTCCTCCAACATCTGATATCCTGACAATAAAATTTTTAAATTTTAGTAACTAATCCGTACTAGCGAGCACATAATTTAACACATAAGCACATAAAGTCTTTTATTATCTTCAATGAATTAAGAAATTCATTTCTTAGAACTCGATAAGAGTTTACCACCACTATGTTCTCGATCTCCTACAAGGCTACTACCTATGGTTGTTCCCCCACCTAAGGTTCATAACCTACGACTTTGATACCAACCTGTGACACCCCCAAATTCGGGTACTTCAATTCCACAAAATTTGGTGTTCACTATACAAATATCATCTATCTATCTACCCATAATAAATGCAAACCATGCAATAGATAGAAATAAATCCTCTCCTTAAGGAGTTACATCATCTGAATTAAATACATAAATCCCAGGTCATACTAACCTTAAATCTCAAATGCGGAAATATAAACAAATAATAGTCTTACACAACATTAACATAAGTCTGAAACATAAATACATAATCACATAAACAACAAGTCTTCATCACTTGTTAATCTTGCCCTTGCCTTTACTAGTAGAAGGCTCGTCGGACCTTTCGTTCTTAACTGCAATGTTATTATTATGCAAGAGTGAACACGATTGCCCACAAGTATAATAGTACAACAATAAAATAATAACATGAGAATGAATCAAAGACTTCTGAAATAAGAAAACTAGGCTTTTGAATCAAGAATGAATTAATACCAAGAATCAAAAGAACTTCTGAGGGTCATAAGACCTTGAACTATGTCCTAGGTTGTCAAGTGTTTATACTTGAAACCTTTAACAGTCATAAGACTATGGACTCTTCTTCTCTTACTTAGGGGGATCAGCCATTAGTACCATATTGTGCACAATATCTTAACACTAAAGCGTAAATAATCCTCTATTAAAGGGTTGTTCATCTCAATTTGACATCGAAGTCTGCACCAAAGGAAGTTTGGTTTAGATAAGCTCAATAAAAGTTCTAGAATTTATAACGCTCATCAACTATGGACTAGTCGAATCAATAAGGGTTCACTAGTCTTACAAGGTTCCACAATAATTGATATTCAATTTGAATAATAAAATTCAAGATGTATACAATCGAATAAGTATTGTATAACAGGAATCGTGTTTTTAAAGAACGATAAGATCTAATATGAAATCTTGACTTGAACAATAGTAAACAAGATAGAATAATGAACTTGCTTTATGTAAGGAATCAAGGTTTAAGAACTTACCTCGTGTGTAGGCTAAACGATTACTACTTCCGTTCACCACAAGCCCTACACACATACCATATGTATTCACGACATTCATTAGTTACATTTTCACTTAATTATTTAATGTAAACTATACTTTATTTAACAAATCATTACCCTTCTAATTTAATTACTTAATTAAATTAGAATATTTTTATTCTCTTACTATTATTACACTCTAATAAATTATTTCATAATAATTTCCATCGAATATTTATTTTATTCCATAAATATCTCAATTAAAATATTTATTTTATTTGATAAATATTTTAATTAATTATTATTATTTAAATATATATTTTTTTGCCCACCGGGGCGGGGTAATTTAGTTTGGTAACACCCGCCGGGGGCGGGGTTACCTAGACTCAGTTTTTGCAGTTTTTGCAGTTCACACATAACAAGGTTGGGCCAAAAAAAATCTCCCAAGTTCACCCATATGTTCTTGTGAAGAACACAAAGAACATGACCATAACTTCCAATTTTCTTGTCCATATATTAATTTAAGCATACCCAAATACTATAATTCATATATGATCATTACCCAACCTTTCTAACATTATTTTAACAACTTAATTTATTTAATTACTTGAATCAAAACACATAATTTCACTGTTATTGATGTTCTAGAAGGTTTTGAACATAAAACATGAAAATTAACACTACGGATTCGTTATAACACCAAATCCATTCATCCAAGTTTTGTTTTCTTCATTTTAGTATGCATAATTATATACAAGTGGAAATTTTACAAAATAATTTATGTTTGACATATTAAATTCACGTATAAGGGCCATATATATGGCCATATTCTATACTCTGTAACCATATATTGTATAACATTATGAAACTGATGATATGGAACCATACAATATATATGAAAACACATTATAATAATGTCTTAACACATATATGCACATAATCCTTATTCTTTCCAATTGTACGAATTTAATAGAACTTGAAAGCCAAAATTTAAAGAACGTAATTTGAAATTTGGGGAAGAAGAGTTTACCCTTGATTACTCTGCTTGGATTACACAGGGTGATAACAACTCCCAATTTTCTCACACTTCTTCTCCTTAATCTTACTGATTCTCAAAACTCTCTATATTTTTGCTTTGCCAGACTTAGAAAATAAAAGACTTAGAAAAATAAAAGAAGGAAAGCGTATATAATGAAGAACTGACGCGTTGTGGAGGTCAGTTACCCATCATGGGTTAACTGCTCCCAACCTCCACTAATGCCATGTTTGGCTAGCCTTAAAAGGCTTATACCCAATTAATTTAATTAAACTTTTATCATATAGTTTAAATAATGTCACAGCCCTTTATAAAATAACTCCAATATCTTATTTAATTTATTTTAAATAGCATATAATAATTTCTCATTAATTTACATAGTCACATAATTAAATTTCTCATTTATTAATTATGTCAAATTATTAAATCTCCAATTAATTATTAAATTAATTAAAATAAAATTAGGCTTATTAAATATTTCTTTTAATTCAATATGCTCACATAATTACATACTTCGAATAATAAAAATTCTCCATATTAATTTAATAAATATTACACATATAATTAAATTAATCTACCACGACCCACGACCTCATCAATTAATTATTTAATCTAATAATTAATTCTTTGAAAAAAAATATTTATTTAATCCAATAAATATTAAAATTAAATTACAAAATCTCGGTTGTCACATATTTCCCCCTTAAAGGATTCTGTCCTCAGAATCACAACTTAAATAATTCGTCTCGTTACATTCTCCCCCCTTACAAAAATTTGCTTCTTCAGCGTTGTGGTTCCTCAAATTACCTTAACAGAAGGTATTACTTTATTTCTTAGAACTTTCTCTTTTTGGTCGACAATCTGAACAGGAATTTCTTCGTAAGATAAGTCTTTGTCAAAATATAAGGGTTCATATTCAATCTGAACATGGAAGACGTTGTGGACATTCTCTAGAGCTGGAGGTAAGGCTACCTCATAAGCAACTTCTCTGACCCTTCGCAGAACTTCAAAGGGTCCAATGAATCTTGGGCTTAATTTCCCTTTCTTTCCGAACCTGATCTTTCCCTTCCAGGGAGAGACCTTTAAGAACACATAACTACCTGATTCAAACTCAACATTTTTACGGTGTGGGTCGGCGTATTTCTTCTGTATATCTTGAGCTGCTATCAATCTTGTTCATATCACTTTGACTATTTCTGTTGTTTGTTGTACCAATTCTGGGCCTAGTAATTGTCTTTTGCCAACTTCATCCTAGTATAACGGAGTTCTGCACTTTCTGCCGTATAACGCTTCATAAGGAGGCATGCCAATACTAGCGTGGTAATTTTTGTTGTAGCTGAATTCTACGAGCGGTAGATGATCATCCCAATTTTCTTTAAAGTCCATTATGCAAGCTCTTAATATGTCTTCTAATGTCTAAATTATTCTTTCACTCTGTCCATCTGTCTGAGGGTGATATGCCGTACTCATTAGCAACTGTGTACCCAAGCATTCATGTAGACGTTTCCAGAAGTTTGATGTAAAGCGCGGATCCCTATCAGAAACAATTGACACTGGAACTCCATGCCTCGAAACAATCTCTTTCACATATAACCTTGCCAATTGATCTAAGTTGAATCTGATTAACCAGCCCTTTATAAATTAACTCCAATATCTTATTTAATTTATTTTTAATAACATATAATAATTTCTCATTAATTCACATAGTCACATAATTAAATTTCTCATTTATTAATTATGTCAAATTATTAAATCTCCAATTAATTATTAAATTAATTAAAATAACATTAGACTTATTAAATATTTCTTTTAATTCAATAAGCTCACATAATTACATACTTCGAATAATAAAAATTCTCCACATTAATTTAATAAATATAACACATATAATTAAATTAATCTACCACAACCTCATCAATTAATTATTTAATCTAATAATTAATTCTTCGAAAAAAAATTATTTAATCCAATTAATATTAAAATTAAATTACAAAATCTCGGTTGTCACATCTTTCCCCCCTTAAATGGATTTTGTCCTCAGAATCACAACTTAAATAATTCATCCCGTTACAGAAGTAATGCTAGTTGTCGGTGAAACTCTTCCCGTAGTTCTCCCACTTCGAGTTATGGGCATACCTTTCACAAATTCTACGTACACCTCCCCAGCAGAGTCGCCAAAGAAACGTGGGCGAAGAAAATGTACATTGCTAGGGTTAGGGTTTCGTGTTGGCTAAGGAGAAGAGAAATTCACGAAGAGTACGAAATTTATTGATGAATTGAAGAGGGGAGAAGAATAGGTGAGCGATTACTCCAATGACACGTGGCAGAACTTTTAGGATCCAAGAACCTTATTAGGGTAGCAAGGATCCAGAGAACCTTCTTAAGTTCTTCGGGTTTAGAGACAGTCTTCAAGTCCTCCAAAAGTTTAAAAGTCCCTTCTCAATGGAATGGAAGGGGTATATATAGAGTTTCCTGAAAAGTGGTCATGTGTCAGGCACATGACCTTGGAGAAATTTCAGAAATAACCTTAGTCACCATAGTAATGTCCAAATCGTCCTGTCTTTCTAGCCATCAATCTAATTCCTCAATCAATTCCCAAAATGAGTCGTCTCCATATGTTTTCTGCATCGGGACACGTGGAAGCATCTCTCAGATCTTGCTTATTTATTTCCTACTCTTCCGTCTTTTCATTTAATCATAATGCGAACCCTAATTTGTGCGTTAAATTCAATTAAATCATGTGAACCCTAATTTGCACTTATCACCACAACTGTTAAAGTCCATCTTAAAGCTGAGGGAACCCTTAGGCTTTTCCCAATTGTTATAGATAACAAAACAAGCTATGAAAGTTGAGACAAAGCACAATTTAAAGAAAAAAAGATATTAAATGACTCTCATCAAGGGAAACCAAAAAAAGAGAGAAAAATAATGACTCTCATTTTGGAACTAACACAAGTAGACCATTAATCATCATATTCTTCATTCATCAAATCAAGATTAATACAAATAGGTTACATTGCGGTTATTAGTGGGTGTATTTTAAAGTTGCACCCACAAACTTATTCTAAAATACCCATTAATCAATTTAGTAGCAAAACCACAATATACATATTTAAATATAGTTGTTCATAATTAACTAAATTTTAAATTAATTATCAACGCCTTCTAGCTGCGGTTTCCCTCTGGCAATTGAAGAAGACAGCAGCAACAGGGGAGCCAAGCTCATTTTCTTCTGCAAACTTTCTAGTATTGAATCGATCCTTTGAAGGAGGTGCAGTCACTGTCTGTCTTCCTTTCTGCTTGAAAAGAAGAAACACAAACCTGTGGATTCCTATATTTGGCCTCGGTATCTCATAGCTCACCACCTCTCTTCCTGCAGCGGTTATAAGGTAGAACCACCGGTCAATACACACACAGTAGGGAATAATGTAGGTATGTGGCAGGATCCAAATTCCAGATGGTTTAAAATGAGTAGTCTATTTAGGTCATCTATAGAAACAAATTGCATTTATATAACAAAGATTTGTAATTGTATGATCTTATATATCAAATGTCATTTGAAATGAAAGTATAATGCAACTCGTTTTTATAAACTGTCTAAATACATTGTCCATACTGAACGACCTGAAATCAGAAGCCCAACTGGTTGTGGCGAAGAGATTTCACTAATGACAGTTTTGTTCTTTGTCACAAGTATATTAATCAAAACTACATTTTGCCAATCAGTTATGACAATAGCCAGAATCATATTTTTTTCAACATATATGTAGTTATTGTATGGCTATAAGTGGAAAAGGAGGCATACCAAATGAAGAATTTGTTGTGCCTGGGATGTCTGTGACTATCCTGTAAGAGAAGTCGAATCTAAGTTATAAATGTTAAGTTGTAGCTTGCTAAATATGTATGTATAAATTTTTGTGCTAAAGCTTAGCTATTGAGTTTTTCCACTCCATCAGTGAAGCAAGATATATAGCACAAAAATAAAGAAATTATATGGAAAACAACTTATTGGAATTTTCCATACAGTTAAAAAAAAATCAATTTGATGCATTGGTTATCTAATAATATACTAAGCATGCACACACACACACACACACACACACACACACATACACACATATATATATATATGTTGTGTTTGATCAAATTCTAGTTTCAGATCCCTCTACTAAAAGTGTGCCGCGGTCAAATTAAAGAAAAAGAAAAATGAGTTTAGTGCATGGTAGAAGCGAAGGACCGATAGTGATGAGAACCTAAGTCAGAAAAAACTACAGTTTTGGTGTAATGCGATTTGGGTTTTGTGAGAGATCTACATACGATTTGTAAACTCCACATTCTAAATAGTGAAATTCTCCTAGGCCTCCTTAATTAGTTTTTTCCGATTTAGTTTTTCACATAAATTTTGTGTTATTGCATGCTATTTATTTTTATGATTTTGCCATAGTATGTCATAACAATATATATGTTGTTATCAAAATGATTAATAATTCATGTAAGAAACATGTCATGTAAAGCCCAAGGCTAGTAAATTATTTACCCTAATAGACAGTTGGGTATATTATTGATGTTAGTACTAAAGTTTTTTTTCTTCCCAGATGTGGATTTTCTTATGAAGGATTTAATTAAGGATATACCAGTGCAGGTGCTCTTTCAGGTATGGATCACTAGGACCAGGAACATCTGGGTCTGTCATGATCTACAAAAAACATATATAGAACTAGCTTGGATTCAACTCATGAAATTAATAATGTGTTTGTGTGTGTATATGTATATGCATAAACACACATATACGGATGTATATGCAATATACCAGTGTGAAGAAGGACCTCATGTCACCACCATGGACCTCAACCTTAGGTTTGAAGGTGACTGAGGAAGGAAAGAGCTCATGGCCATTGTAGACCTGCTTGCTGGAGTTGTAAGTGACACTCATTTTGACACTGGGACTTATATAATCTACAACATCTCCGACCACTCTCCCTATTACCAGAGGATCTGTTGACATTCTTGCCATCTATCTATTTATCTATATATAATATAATATAATATAAAAGAAATATATATACTAAATTAAAGGGTGAGAAAACTAATGTTCTGTTGATATTTTGTTGGGATGATTTGAAGTGCAGAAATTAAGCCCATATTTATAGTGCTAAAAGAACCAGTACCCAAATCATCAAACAACTTCAAAACTCAACAGGGGAAATCAAGAGGTAGGTAGTGCTATCTTTTCTCTCTCCTCTGTCATCTCTCACTTTGTGGGGGTACATTAATTCTTTTTAGCTTAGTAGCTAGAGAATATAATAAAACAAATCTGGTTAGCATGAAATGAATTTTATGGTAAGTTCATTTTATACTCAATACAGCGCTAACACACAGGCAGGAGGGTGATCTCTCCGCCTGCATGTCAACACTATATTGAGCATTAAGTAAACTTACCATGAAGTTCACTTCATGCTAACCACTCCCTAATAAAACTAAGGCCGGATGTTCTAGTAAAATACAATGAGTCCTTCTAGGGCGACATTCTTGTAGACACATTCATGGGCGGAACCAAAAAGAGGAGGGCTCACCAAAATTTTGCACAGGCTATATATTAATAGTCAATAGTATACATATATTAATAGTCAATATATATATATATATATATATATATATATATATATAATAGTTTATAATAGCAATCTAAAAATTTTCTACATGCGCTCCATAAATTAAAAAATTGAATAAATTTTATTTTACAATGAAAATCAAATGAAAGAACTTAAAACACAATCAAATCTAGGTCGCTACTTGAGGTTGAAGAATGATCACAAAAATAAGTTCTTTATTTACCAAATTATTTTCTACAAACATTTTATATTTTTAAACATTATTAATTTACTACAAAGACTCTCCCCTTTGTTGATTTCTTTCTGAATTAATTTTCTTTGTTCTATATAGAAAATTGATATTTCATATAAAAAATAATATTTCTACATGAATCCCTCTCACGTATTTATACGTGAAATAAAAAAAAATATTTCTACATAAATTTTGATATTGGCCAAAATTTTGAGACATTTTCAAACTATACATAGTCGCAGGATACAGTTATCTCCTCGTAGTCGTAACAGTCGAAAGAAAAACTCAAAGCGTCAATAAATAAAAAAAAATTACTGATGTATTTTGACCCCTCCCCTTTAAAAACGTTCTGGTTCCGCCATTGGAAACATAGCGACTTTTTTTTAGTAACTCTAAAAAAATGTATAGTGTTTTATACAAGAAACAGGGTTGTACAGTCTGTACAACCCTGTTTTTTGTATTTATCCAAATTATACTTAAAAAATTGTTTTCTGTAAAAATTTCAGTTGGAATAAATACTACTCCCTCCGTCCCAAATTAATTACTCAGTTTTGACTTTTTTAAGTCAAATTGACTATTTTTAGAATTAATAATTAAGCATATATAAATATATTTTTAAAATTATAAAAATTGGGGTTAGTAATAAATTGTATATACTTTCTTTTGGTTATAATATCTTCACTTATATTTTAGCAAAAATAGTAAAAAAATTAGTTTTAAAAATGATTAATTTGATTTTAAAAAGTTAAAATTGAGCAATTAATTTAGGACAAATGTAGTATACATTTTGTTAGAGGTACTAAAAAAATCATCAAAAAAAAAAAGTCACTAGAAATGGGCATTCAAGGGGTAATATTAGACCCAATTGTTGCAATGCAAATGGCCATTCAAGGACAGGTATGTGAGTGCATCTGATCCTGTCGGACCTTATGGTATTTAGTCTGATATTAACTAAAACACCACATACATTACATACAGATAAAAGAAGAAATATATTAGATGAAAAGAGAGGGAAATAAATTATCCCCCACTTTATAAAAGGTTAAAAAAATACAAACAGAAAATAATAAATAAAAAAAAGTATCTCTCTCTATAAAGATCGGAAACAGAAAATCCCCTAAAGGCATTCAAATATTAATTATAATCTATTCAACTCAATTTTAGTCATTGAAAAGTTTTTATAAGAAAAACTTATGACAAAAAAAATATCATTTTCATCGTATATTTGACAAATTATTTAGGAAAATATTATTTTCACATAAATTTTTAATATTTTCACATGGTCTCCTCACACATAAAAATATGATTCACTTTCTTATCATGTGAGAAAGAACTATATAAAAATATCAAAAATATCAATTTCTATTATTTAATTTATTATTTGAACTAACAACTAGTTTATCTAACAAGCTTTATCGGACCTTTCCCGTTATTCAGTGAACCAATGGACTACAATTAAAGTCCAATTATCTAGCTTCAATTCTACCCAACTTTTCATGTTTTCCTGTCCAAAAAAAATATTAAAGCTTAATCAGTTGTATTTCTTTTTCCTTTGTCAAATATATATATATATATATATATATATATATATATATGGGGAGCGATCCATAGCATCTATATGCTATGGAACAATTATTGGCATATAGGCTCTAAACCACACGTTTTATTGATTAACGGCTGGGATTTAATAGGGGGAAATACCGTCCGCTAGTTTTACTAGCGGATGTAATTAGTATAAAATCCGGACAATTAAGCCCCTCCCTCGTTACTGAAATTAACTATGAAAGGGCATGCTCCGCTAGTATTAGTAGCGGATATAAGACAGTAGGCAAATAGCGGATATAATTTTTGGGACCATCTTTCTGCAGTCTTCCCTTCCCGGACCAAGACAGAGATTGTTAGTTATTATTTCAATGTCTTTATGCTGCGAAGAAGGGCTCAGCAGAACATATGTGATTCAATGAACATTGATAGTGATGATGATGAGTGGCAGGAGAGTGATGGTGAATTTGAAAGTTCAGGCGAAGATGACGTTTCGGAGGAAGATGAGGACTCTGTGGTCGAATTGCCAATATATCAAGGTGTTCCTGGTTGGAGTGAGATCCATGATGACCATTCACATGAATATGTCAATGGCATTGTTAGCACTGCTTCTCATCGTTACGATTTGGATTTTATTGGCGGCACTAAGGGAATCACTAATGTTTTAGAAACATTCCCAGAGAAGGTGCTTAATTAACAATTACAGAGCCGATCCTATGTTTCAATCCTCTGAGCAAACCCTGTTGCATGAAATTGGGGATTATGATATAAATGATCACTCGTGCACATTCATCGACTTGGGGTCTGAAGACTCTGAACCACAAGCTAGCCAATCAAGGGTAGAATATAGCAAAAGCTTTACAGCTCCTTTTAATGGGGTGAGTGCTGAAGGTGGCCATGAATTTCTTTTGGAGCCCTGTGATGCTAAAGTTTGGGATGTTGGGTATTTTACCTGCCCAAGGAATGATGTTGAGTTTTTACCCACATGCAGTATGATTGAAGAGGTATTTGGAGTTGGATCTTGGAAGTAAGCTTGTGTAGTGTAGGAGTACTGAGTACACATCATCTTTGCACCCGAAGTGGTCGTGGAAAATATTAGGTTGATTCATTAATAAGTGAATTCCTTTTGATGAGTCCTTCTTTTGGACTCTGGCAAGCTCAATTTTCCACTATCCGCTAGTAATACTAGCGGACCATGTGTTCTGTCATAATTAATTTCAGTAACGAGGGGTTTAATTGTCCGAATTTTATACTAATTACATCCACTAGTATTACTAGCGGACGGTATTTCCCCCTATTAAATCCTAGCCTTTCATCTATAAAACGTACGGATTAGAGCATATATGCCAATATTTGTCTCATAGCATATAAATGTTATGGATCGCTCCCCTATATATATATATATATATATATATATATATATATATATATATATATATATATATATATATATGTATGTATGTATCGGTAGAACTTCTAGTCGCAAAGAATTTTTAATTAAAGAAGAATACAATAATTTTTTGAATCGTCAAAAATAATAGATGTGCAGATTCTTAATGAGATTAAAAGTATTATTTAATTTCAGCCTTAGACATGATGAACGGTATTATAGAAGTAGTTGTTAAAATAATACTTTCAATGGAAATCATATATATATTTGAAAAAACAGAAGAATAAGAAGTAACTGCAGTACCAAAAATGATGACCCACAAAATAAATCTCTCTTATATGTGTATCACAAGGTCCAGGGCAGCAAGGCACCCACAGAATATTCTTTGATCAAGGTATAAACCCAAAACCAAAATTCCATTATTCTTACAACGATGATGATTGTAGTGATTTCAATTATATTAAACACAAATCAAATTAAGAAAGGCAACTAAGTAAACTCGTTTTGGTAATTTTAAAATTATTAAAGTTCGATTGTTCTTATGATGGTCAACATCATGATAAATACCTTGATTGGAGTTCAAAATTTGAAGAGTATAATACCGAGTGTTCATTAGGAAAAAATAACAATAAAAAAAGAAAATAATAACAAAGTGGCAATTTCAAAATTTCAAGTTATCAATAGAGTGAGTTAGGAGTGAGTATGATGCAGTTTGATGTGATTCTAAACAAAAATTACATATGAAATCGTTTGATGCCGTTTGTTTAAATTATAAACCACAACATAAAACCGCTTGAATTGATGTGATTTCTATGACTTGAAAACCAATTCAAAAAAATAATAATCATGTCATACCGAACTTCAAATAAATTTCAAATATTGTTGACTTGTTATTGTAAATAATACCCAACTATAAAAAGTTAATTGTTTGAAAATTAATTCCAAATTAGATAAAAAAAATTTATTCTTTAAGTTGAAAAGTTAAAGTTTAGTACCATACAATTTTTAAATATACAAAATTATATATTTCAAAATTAAATTTGCAACTATATTTAAATAGAATTTAAAGAATTCCTAAAACATAAAAAAAATATAAAAAATATTAAAGAACTTAGAATTCTAAACGGGTGCAGTTCCTTAAGTGATGTGGTTTCTATATCAAAATTGCAACCGCAAGGGATGCGGTTTCTTATAGAAAAATCACAGTATGCCACCAAACTATTGGTACAGTTTCTTTGATACGATTTTGCATGCAATTTCAGTTGTGAAACGGTTCCTACTCACCCCTTTATTATCTAGTTTTTCAAAAGGAATAAACTTGGAGTGATTAATATGAAATTAACTTTGGTCAATTGATTAATACAATATCGATATGCAGGCCGGGAGGTGATATCTTCTTCTGTATGTTAGCACTGTATTAATCAATTGACCAACTTATGATGAAGTTAACTTCATAATAACCGAATCTGAATAAACTGAACTGATGCACAGTATTGCCCCCACATCCTTGTCAGGGTTCCTTGTCGTGAGTAACAAAACAAAATAATAATGGGTTGGCATTCAGAACTCGAACAAGTATTTTAAGGACATAGCCACCTAATTTTCTTCAGAAAACACCCACTGAATATTGTAATTTCCATGAAGATCACAACAACTAGATAAGCTGGAAAAAGTCCTATTCTTTTGTATAACTTATAAGGTCCAAATTTGTTCAATTGTCATATATCTGTCTCAAAATGATATATATATATATATATATATATATATATATATATATATATATATATATATATATATATATATATATATATCTAATAAAATACAAATGACTTTGAATTTCCCGCTCACTCAATAAATCATCTGGGCCGTCCAAAGTTTGAGATAAATCTCACCGTTCATACATCTATCTAATAAAATACATCTATCTATCTAATTATCTAATAATAATTTAATAAAATACAAATGACTTTAAATTTCTCGCTCACTCAATAAATTATTTTGGTCGTTCAAAGTTTGAGATAAATCATATTGTCCATACAGTGCCGGAGGCACGGGACCCAGCTAGTATATATATATATATATATATATATATATATATATATATATATATATAGTCCGGATCCAGTCCGGGATCCCGGACTCTATTAAAATCCGGACCTTTTTTTTTTTTTTTTGAAACAACTAAAAAAAATTATGGAATTGGAATTTTTACATAATACAGTGTTTTTGGCGTGATTTGGATGCCTATACCAAAACATTTCTGTACAGTCTGGGCAGACTGTACATACATTGGTTGGTGTATGTATTAAAAACACACCCAAAACACTGTATTATGAAAAAAATTTAGTTCCATAATTTTTTTTTAGTTGTTCTACAAAAAAAAAAAAATTGGGGTCCGGATTTTGATCCCGGACCTGATCAGTTTTCTATATATATATATATATATATATATATATATATATATATATATATATATATATATATACTCATTTTTTCCAAGTTTTTGAAAACACAGCAAAGGACAAGGGATGTGCGGAACTGTTCACACGTATTTATTATTTCTTAATTCATTTTGTAAAATAACTATATGCTAACTAAAGGACTATAAATTTTGGAGTAATGTTACTACTTTTATAAAATATAGATTATAAAATGATGGGTCAACGACAACATATATATAGATAGGCCCAATGATCATAACCAATTACAAGAATATACATTATTTAATAACCATTTTTAATATCTATTTTTTAGTAAGCAAAACACTATTATAAATTTTGATAGGTCTCTTGTAATGAAAACTTTTCCATAAATTAAAACTTTTACTATCAAAGATTAAATGTGGCAATTTGTGCGAGACAGATTTAGTAATATACTCATGTTGGTTATGCTTAAAAATTATTTATGTAATTTTCAATTTAATTAGGATTTATTTATGTAACTACTAATTTAATTGGTCTTTTATTTTTGTAACTCCCAAACGATCCTTTAAAAACTCCAACGTTCTCTTGAACGTTATTATCCGAAAAATGTTCTTTTTCAACGTTCTTATTTTTCTTATAAGTACCAATTGTTTTTCGAAGAATAATATACACAGTAATACACACAGCAAAATATACAATACAGTTTCTTCTTCTCCTTATCTCAAAAGTCTGTTCATATATACTCTGTGTTAACTGTTAATTGGGCAATCCACAAAGACAAGTCTACAGTCTCCTTCTGTGAGTACACACGATCGGAGACTTCACCGTTGAATCCTGGAGAGTGACCGTCGACAGCCCATTTGTACATGTGATTATTATCAGTGAGAGCGAAATCACTTTTTAGGACAGTAGTGCTGCTATGCCTCGGTTTTCGGCTAAGTTGTTCTAATTTTACTTTCATTCGACAATTAGTCTTGTTAATATTGCTATATATTTTCCAACAACTCCTTCCCTTCCAAAAATATAAGAAGGTTAATATTATTTTTATAAAAATTAATTTAAATACATTTTCAAAATCAAAACTGATATGAATTCATTTAATTTTTATCAATACAATTATTTTTATCAAAAAACAAATTTAAAAGTACAACTAATTATTTTAAAACATTTAATAAAACTTGTCTATTTTACAATTTAAAAAGATTTCAGGATAACTTCTAAAAAAAATATTAGTTTAATAATTAGCACTTCTAAAAGGAAGAAGTTAAGTGTAGCAATAGCATACCTTGAACCTTCATTATCAATTCATCCCAGCAGCTAAAAAGCTATCCAGTTAAAATCACTCAATACACCAAGCAGTTTCAGCAGTTAAAAATGGTCATAAGCTGCCGGAGGCCATCTAAAAGTCAAAAAGGTGAAGAAACCCAATAAGCCATTCATCCCTGTATAAACAATACACCTCAAAAACTTCCTTTCTTTTCTTTTTCTGAAAATGTAATTGTATCAGTCCATTCAATTGCTTGATTCATTGATTTCCTGTTTGGCTTTTTCCCTCCAGAAATGGTTTTCAGGAAAATCTTAGTTTCCTTAATGGGTTGTCTTGGAATTAGTAATCAGCCCACACAACTTGCTCCTCCAGAGAGTTCTGAATCTTCATCTGATGACCCATTAATTATTTCACCAAGAATCAGACTCAGTGATGGAAGATTCTTGGCTTACAAAGAGAGAGGCGTCCCAAAAAGCAAGTCCAGTTACAGAATCATCATGGTTCATGGATTTGGTAGCTGCAAAGATATGAACTTTCTGGCCCCTCAAGTGAATCTCTCAACCCTTTTTTTTTGCTAAATAATCTCTCAACCTTTTTCTTATATTCATATGAAGTTTTTTTTCTCGCAAATTTGTTAAACTAATTTGGAATCTGTTCAAAATTGGATATCATATGAGCAGAATGAAGACTAATTCTCTGAATTTTTTTCTGTAAGACCCAGAAGCTACAAGATCTCATATATCTAATTTAAACAAATTAAAAAAAAACCCAGATCTTAAAATGCTAGATAAATTCAAAATTTGTGATTCTTGAGCATCTCATTGTCGTTTTCAATTAGTATATTTGACTCTATCTGGACATCAGAAAGGTTACAAAATCAGTTTCTCACAAACTATTGTGAAGACTCTGTACAAAGGGCATAATGCAACAATTTTAAGCACATTTTGTGTCACCACAAGAAACTTAGTTGCAATATGAAAATATCGAAAATT
Organism: Panax japonicus; assembly: GCA_020205505.1. Taxonomy (NCBI): domain Eukaryota; kingdom Viridiplantae; phylum Streptophyta; class Magnoliopsida; order Apiales; family Araliaceae; genus Panax; species Panax japonicus. Next base: position 76,843,356 of record CM035110.1, read on the forward strand.
GGTTAGGCTTCACTGGAACACCATCACTGCATTGGTATGAAAACTTAATGGTTTTTGCCTTATTTTCGGATTAGATTCGACTTGAATCACAAACATAACTTTCCTACAATCTAGGATTTGATGTGCAAAAAGTTCCTTATTGTTTGAGCATCTAAATCAAAAACGTTTCAAGGCTATAATGGTCTGATGTGGGACTTTAAATTCTCAACCTTTAATTTGCTTTGTTCAATCATCATTCACAATCCATATGTCCAAGCATCGATACATAAAAAGAAAATGTAGTGTCAATGGAAATTGGCAAATTATGTAATGTGAAATATATTCAACCTCACAATAGTTTAGTTTCTCAGGAAGTATTGGAAGAGTTGGGGGTATACCTTCTGCTATTCGATCGAGCTGGATATGGAGAAAGTGATCCGAATCCAAAGCGCTCAATGAAAAGTGAAGCTTCCGATATTCAAGAACTAGCGGATCATTTACAGTTGGGGACCAAATTTTATGTAATTGGAGTCTCGGTGGGAGCTTACCCCACCTGGAGTTGCCTTAAGCGTATACCACACAGGCAAAAAGAGAACTCCCTTCAGATTTTAGCTTGCCTGTTATCCCAATGTTGACTAGAAATAAGTTGATCACCTCAATAACTGTACTTGCAGGCTAGCAGGTGTGGCTCTGGTGGTTCCGTTCATCAATTACAAATGGCCTTCTCTTCCTGATGATCTAACAAGGGATGATTATAGGAAGAATCTTTCGCGATGGACAGTATGGGTTGCACGTTATGCCCCTGGACTACTACATTGGTGGTTGACTCAAAAAATGTTCCCTTCATCTACTGTTCTTGATAGAAATCCAAGATTTTTCAGTAAAAAAGATTTGGAAGTCTTGAAGAATACACCAGGCTATCAATTGCTTAGTAAGGTAATGCTTTCTTTTATCAGCACACGCATATGGTTGATATGTTGAGTTGTAAAAGTGAAGTAGTGTACTATGTTTGGCAACTCAGTTCCAAGCTTTGGAATTGAAATTGAAAGTACACTTGAAGTGCATAGAATTGAAATTTAGTTAAAATTTGGCGCTCAATTCCAATTCCAATGCTTGGAATTGAGTTGCCAAATATAGATTAAGGAACTCTGGCCTTGCTTCATTGATTCATGAGTCTTGATCCATTATAAAGGATACTAATGCTTATAAATTTTGTTTCTTGCAGAATAAGCTAAAAAAGCGCGTTGTGTTTGACTCAATTCGTCAAGATTTTATTGTTGCTTTTGGCAAGTGGGATTTTGATCCACTGGATCTGAACAATCCATTTTTGGGAACTGGAAGTGAAACCCCTGTTCACATCTGGCAAGGTTTTGAAGACAAGGTTGTGCCTTTTGAATTACAAAGATATGTATCGAAAAATCTGCCCTGGATACATTACCATGAAGTTCCTGATGGTGGGCATTTGCTTGTGTATGATAGTGCTGTGTGTGAAGCTATTTTAAGGTCTCTTTTATTGGGAGATGATACTCCATTGTATAAACCTAAATATGGGAATTAGTTATTTATATCTTCTTGTTGTCATCAAATTGATGACCCCTTCATTGTATTGATTCTTAGATAATGAAGAAACCATTTTATTTTATAATTTTCAGAAACTTCCAGTGCACTATCCAATGCCTTTTCATAGTGAAGGTGTGTACTTGCAGTATCATGGCATCATAGAACATTATATGATGCTGCCAAATGCAATATGAAATCTTGCATTTAAAATATGCAGCACTGATCGTATAGAAATTTATTGACAATTTCATAAAATCTCCTACAAAACTAGACAATTCATCTACTTTTGTTGGGGCTAGATCAGAATATATACCGATGCATTCAATTTGTAGATTGTTTTTTCTCTGTATATTTATTTAGGGGGCTCAGAGGGGAGCCTGGAAAAAGGACCAGAAAAGGAATTTTGGGAGTGCAGGGGAGGGGGAGGGGGAGGGGGAGGGGGAGGTGGAATTAAGAGAAATATATGTAATAACCCGAATTTTTTGTCAATAATTAAATATTAATTTGATTTTTCCTAAAAGTGTAATCGAATTAAAAAAGTAAGTTACTAATTTTATTATTTATTTTTTTTCCTTCCTTGTTTCGTTTAGAAAATTAAATTAATTAAATTCTTTTAGTAGATAATTTAATAATTGATTTTATTAAAATTAAAGAGTCCATTATGATTTTGATAAATACAACCTATCGTTTCCTTGTTTTCTTGTTATATTTAAGGAGTGCAGATTTAACCATAATCATATTCTAATTTGGTTAGTTGAATTCTCGAGTAGAATATTTGTACATTGCAATTGTTTAGAAAAATCATAATCTAGTGTTGGAATTGAGTGAATCCAAAGTCTGTTTATTCAATTTTTCGTCATCTACAATTATGAAGAGTAAGAGAAGTTATTTGACTTCATATCCATACCTTAAATTGTTGAAAACCGCAACCTAACTTGATTTCCATGCATTACTATTTTTAGCTCTAATTTTAAAAATTCGTAATATTAACTCCTAATCGAGTGATTCTTGAGCATATTTCTTGTATATTTTCGAGACCTACAATTTTCATGAGATATGAAGAGATTTTGAAAACTCTAAAAGACCCGAAAGTCATATTCTTTATCAAAATAGAGATATGGAATTAGAAGTCATAATCCGAAAGAGGTGATGAATTTATATAAAGGAATATAATTTGATTGAATGTTAATGTTAAAATCTGAAAATCAAATTTTATATTTTAAGGTATATTGTGTGGATTTATCTTTTAATCCAACTATTGGATCGTTATAATTTTTAGATATGTTATACATATAAAAGCTTAGAATATATTCACCAATTTTGAACCATTAATGATTAATGTATGATTTGTTATGACTTTTAAGAAATAGCTAGTCTGGATTCTTCAAAGCATATTTTCAGTACTTAGTTTTTATATTTAAAAATTGTATAACTTAATGATTTTAAATTTGATTTGAGTGATATTTGAATCTAAATTAGAGTATTTGAAATCTAGTTTCAATTAAAATTAATTAATTTAGAAAATAATTATAAATCATATTTGATATGATCCATACAATGGACAGAGGTTTTAAAAACAAATTGTTATATTATGGTATTAAGATTTCTTAAGTTTTGTTATTGACTTTTAAGTTTTGGAGTATTAATAGTGATTTAAGGTGATAATTAAAGGCAACTTGAATGGATTATAAATTATTTTAAAATTATTAACTTGGATTATATATATTTAATTTGAAGTGAATATGTTTAAGTGGTGAATAACATTTCGTATTTGATATCGTTGACATTGAAGGTATGATTTTGTGAAGTGTGTTATAAGTAGATTTGAGTAACAAGTACATATTTCGTACTCCACTCATTTAATTATTATTGTATTCTCTATATATCGTTATATCTCACCATTCGTAAGCTTTTTCTTATATTTCCGTTGGCATTTTTAAATAGAAATTCGATCTTTGGTACATTGACTTTATTTTGTATATAATTTGAACTCTTTTCCTTATATTATAATTTGAACATATTTAAAATTTCTTCAGTGATACTATCATTATGTTAATTTGTTTATACTGTTAATTGTTCAAAATTTGGTACTCGTTTAATTGTTGCGCTTCTAGTCAAATCCTTATTTTGCTTTGGCTTGGTCTAGATATTTTGAACTTGATTCATATTTTGTAATCTTTTGAATTTGTGTTTCATGCATAAAATTTTATTGATCTTTGTAAAGCGATACATGTTACATTACTTTGGAGGTATTTTGTTTGTGATTTGATTTTGTTTGACATGTACATTTAGAATCTTTTTGTTGGTATTGTGTCGCATGTGTTGTGACACCATATCTTTGATAAAATGTATCGTAAAATATACATGAGCTATAATCACATGTGGGGGTACCGCAGACATGTAATCTTGGCACCGAGGCATAACATTTTTTGTGGTAATGTGATCAGTGCACAACATATTCTTTTATATGTTGCTCTATGTGTGAGCTTTGACCATTTGATATACTCCCTCTGACTCATGATAAAAGTCTTAATTTATTACTATTTTAGGTAGTCTCAAGTTAAATGTCTACATATACTTACCTTAAATGATCTATTTTTTACAATAATTTGCCTATAATACCCTTATTATTAATTGTTATATTTCTATTCTCTATGCATATTTATGGAGCATCACTAGTAATGTGCAAAAAACTATGCAATTAAATGAGAATTTAAATATGGACAATTTTGTCATTTTATCCTCTTTCTTAATATGTGCAAAAAGTCAACCAGGATTTTTATCCTGGGACGGAGGGAGTATTTATTTAGGATGTGTACGGGTCGACCCTAGTTTTTGATTTGTTTTGCGTATTTGTGATATTTGTGCTAAACACACCTTCCAATTTGCATGCATTTGGATTCACGGTCCGATGTGTGATTTGACTAGGTGACATTGTTTTGACTTGTTTGTGTGGTAATATTCTGTTTTGTTTTGAGTTCGATATGAAATAACCACTTAGCCACTTTGATTCAACATTCTGTTTGTTTCACTAATTTTGTTGATTCAATTATATTTTGTTCAGACTTTGGAGATTATATTTTCGCTTGTATTTACTTGAGGTTTTACTCAATATTTTGTTTAGTTAACTTTGTATTTCAGTTGTGCTTCTTTTGTATATCTTTATCCATACTAAGCATTTTTTGAAGAGAACTACATTTGACCTAATAAGTTTATTTGATGATTTTAGATTTTGATTATTGTGCAAATTTTTGCAGAACTGTTTTTAGTTCGATATTTATGACTTTTTAACTATTAAATATCTTCAAGTTGTTAGTGTTATGTTTATAGTTTTGAGATTTGTTGTATTTTGCATATGATCTCTTTTTTATATTCGCGGAGGGGATGTTACAATATACCTTTTTAATTTTCAGCTCTGTAACTGGATTATCAAATTTGGTCCAACTTCAATAGTCAGCTACATTTTAAGTAGGAGTAATAAATAGTAAAATACAAATCAAACATCCAAGGTATGAACCAAAAATAAATATTAGGAAAGCTCACAAAGTAAAGGTCGAAGTTTCTTTTTTGCTAGTAGAAATTGAATACTCCCTCCGTCTCAGGATAAAATTCTTGGTGAACTTTTCACGCATATTAAGAAGAGGAATGAAATGACAAAATTACCCATAATAATAATGTCATTAATTATTTTCAATGTAGGTGAGAGAGTGACTTTTTAGCTATTAAATTCAAAATATTCTATCTCTATACTTATTAAATATGAAGAGAGAATTAGAATATGAAAAGTATGAGATATTTAATGCTACATGCTTATGAGAAAAAATGTGTAAAAATTTAGTTATTAAAGGAAAGTGAACATTTAACATGGAACTACCCAAAATAGTAATAAGAACTTTTATCATGGGACGGAAGGAGTATGTTTTTGTTTTCTGGGTGGATATAGAATGCCTTCAACGGTTCAACCTTTAGTGACCCAAACCCTAAACCTTATTCACCCTTTATCGAAATGATACCTACTTTTATAACCAGCTTCAGCCAAATATAAAGCCACCAACCTTTAATTTCAAACAACCTACCTTGAAGCACCTAACATCTCATAATTCAAAAACAAGCTTCTTTCTTAAGAAAGAAAATTATGTAAAATTTCCATAACATGTGATCAGAATCAGATCCACTTAAATTGCTAATTTCTCATTAGTTCATGACAATGTTTACTAGTCCTCGTAATTTTCTTGACTACAAAAATTTCAAGATCTTTTTTAATTGCGGCCTACCTGAATACAATTCTTAGCTGTGGTAGTTAGAAACCAACTTAAATGATCGATGCAGGTGTAGGACTGATTATTAAGGACTAATGGTACGTGAAAATAATAATAATAATAATAATAATAATAATAATAATAATAATAATAATAAATCATGTTAAATAGGAAAGAAATCCAAGTATAAATGGAAAAGGTAGCACAACTCATGACTCATCTCATAGACCTTTGGAGCCTTCAACTTTCAGGTCTGCCTTTGGAACGTTTGGAGCCAAACACATCTTTGTGTTTGTAAGTCAAGTTTAGGTCACTAATGGCCAAAATTTCGTTTTAACTACTCCTTTCCCCCAATGATAAAAATCGTGGTTATTTTTTTGTACATATTAAGAAAGATGATAAAATAACAAAATTGTCTATATTTAAATTCTTATTTAATTGTATAATTTTTTGCACATTACTAGTGATGCATAGAGATTTGAAATATAATGTTAAAGGGTGTTATAGACAAATTATTATAAAAAATAGATTATTTAAGGTAAATAAACATTTAACTTGAAACTAATTAAAATAGTAACAAAGACATAAATATTAATAATATGTGTTATAAAATTATGGATGTCTAGATACATTCTCCTTATCTTTGATTGTAACTCCCATGTCCATTTAGTTTTGAAACTCATGTCCTTTGAGTTTTGTAACCTCCTAGTATTGATGTTCTTATATCTATAAATAAGAGCATTAATTGTAAAGTGATTGAGTTATACAAAATATTATGAGAATACTTTCTTTTCTTCTAATCATATTTGTTCTTGATTTTAGTAATATTTTATAACACGTTATCAGCACGAATTGCTTCTCACCTTCGTCTTGAAGATAATCATATTTTATTTGAAGGAGAAGGTATATTTATCTATTATTATATATATATATATATATATATATATATATATATATATATATATATATATATGCGGGAAGGATCAAGAGCATAATTCTTAAATAGCATAATGCCTTAAGTAGCATAATTTCATCAAAACGACGTCGTTTTCATGGGACGCGGTGGCATTTTTGTAAATACGCGGTGGCATGGTATTTACAAAAATGCCACCGCGTCCCATGAAAACGACGTCGTTTTGATGAAATTATGCTACTTAAGGCATTATGCTATTTAAGAATTATGCTCTTGATCCTTTCTGTATATATATGGATACATAATTTTTTTAGTATAACATACTGTATGTTATTCCATTCATAAGTTATTATTTGAATTTGTTGTTCTTGGTTCAAGCATGTTAATGACTGTCATACTCATATGTAAGTCATCGTATCACTCTCTGCACTTGAAAAACTTATATTAATATTCCTACAGCTTCACAAAGATTAAAAAAATATATATTATCACACCACCATAAAATTGTCTTGCTATTATACGGTGAAATGTCTAACCTCAGTGTATTGTAATTTTGCATGCAACATTCAGCTTATGAGTTGCATGGTTATTCAACTGCTGGGATATATTTCTTTTGGCATGATAGTATATTTGATATATTTCTAATGATCTTTTGATATATTTCTTTTTGGTATGGTATCATATTTGATATATTTCTAATGATTTTTTTGATATATTTTTAATTTGTATGAAGTTACAATGACATATATACTTAGTAGTGTTGATTTGTTATTTAGTTTTAGTGGACAAATTTAGTTTCGTGTTTTACTGCATTTCTATTAATTGTTTCATTACAATTAAATATGAACATATATAATTATTTAATTTGATGGAGAATATGTTTAGTTATTTAATATTCAAATCTTATAAATTTGAATTTGTTGCCCTTGATTTATATCGAGCAAGAATTGTTTGTAATGGAATCTTGATGCTGAGATTCATATAAAGGCAAAGAACCTTGGAGATACAATTAAAGTTGGCAATCATGTATCCCTGCAGGATCATGCAAAATTAATGATTTTTATTCGCTATCATCTCCATGAAAAATTAAAATATGAGTAAATTACAATAAAAGACTCACTTGTCTTATGAAATGATTTTAAAAGAAAGATATGAGAATAAAATATTTGTAATTCTCTCAAAAGCTCATTATAATTGGTTGTACCTGAAGTTGTAAGATTTTAAAAGTGTTGAGTGAGAAAAAATCTACATTTTTTTTAAAAAAAAATTCACTGTTAAAATTATGTGAAAAAAAATATTAATGAAGACATGTTAGAGAAAATATTTATTATATTTCATGCCTCGAATATGCTTTTGCAACAACAATATCGGGAACGAAAGTTCACAAAATATTTTCTGAAGCGATAAATGAAACTATGTTCCCAGAAGTGAAATTATGTCTTCTAGTAGCTGTAAAAAATAATGAGTTTTTGCTGAAAAACCAACAATCTCGTTCGACCGATTATATTTCATTCCCTGAAGTGAATGGAACCTCATTTGATAATCATAGAGGAAATTATTATTATGGTTATGGTTTTGGTTGTGGTACTGGACGTGAAAAAAAAAAACAATCAATATAGAAAAGAGAATGTAATTGTTGTACTCCTAAACATTTGGTAGATTTGTACCAAGACTCCATAAAAGAAAAGGAAATGGAATTGAAATAAACTTTATTGATCATAATGATCCTGAAGATCCCATGAATTATTTTAACTTTATTGATAATAATGATCCTGAAGATCCCATAAATTATTTTGACTTTTAAAATGGAGTAGATATAACTAATTTTGATATCTATGGTTTCCTTGATGATATGTTGATAGAAATGTTCATACCAATTAATTGTTTTTATTTCATTATATTATGACATTATAATAAGTAATTTTATTATATGTTTTATTTATGTTTCAAGTAATAAATTTAAATTTATGTTATATATATATGAAGTTGTATAGGCCAGAAGCTCATCAAACTTAATTAAAGGCTCTAGAAGAGCGATTATTCATTAAACATAATTGAAGACTCTTGAAGACTGATTATTTGTAAGACCCCAAATTTTACGAAATGAAAGTATTCAATTTTTATAATTATTATTCTATTTAGTAAATGGTTAAATTGATAAAAATATAGTAATACACGTGGTTGCACAGTGGCACACGGTATTGTACAGTATCTTTGATTATTGATGCTTACGTGAGAAATCACTCAGTTTTATTCAATTATTGTCACAATATTTTATATTATTAAATCAATAATTGAGATGACAAGTTGTTCATATTATTATTTGCATTATTGAAGATGTCTAGAAAGTTCTGTCGAGGAAAGGGGTACGTTAGGTTATTTAATTGTGCGCCAATAGGGAGAATCCTTATCGAAAAGCCCCCTCTTTCCTGGGAACCAATCTGACTGTTAATATTGTGAGTTATTACCTCCGTTCCTAAAAGATTGTCGTTTAAGGTTTTGGCACATAGATTAAGAAAATATCATTTACCAAGTAAAATTTATTTGAAATTTCATCACTACCCCTTTATGGGAAGTTAAAAATTATTAATACAAGAGAGAGAATTTCTTGAGACAATGAGAGAAAGTAGGGGTAATATAGGAAAGTAAATAATTTATTCTCCTTGAAAATTGTAAACGACAAATTTTTTGGAATAATTTTTTTTTCTAAAACGACAATCTTTTAGGAACGGATGGAGTATAATATTAATTATGAATGTTATTAAAAATCGAATTTGAGCTCGGAGTTGAATTTGGAGACGCGGACGTGATATTTGAGTCCGGAACGATGAAATTAGTAAAAATAGACTATAAACACAAAATTTATCGGGGTTGACTTTTTGGTCAAAAAGTCAACAGTTGACTTTTTTGAAAAAAAGTCAAACTTCAAAAAATTTAAAATAAAATTATTGATAAAAAAATATTTCCATTGTGTTGGGATTATTAGTGTTAGTGGGAATCGGCATTTATTTCGATAATAATTGATGTCTGGAGGTTATATTGACCAATCGGATAATTAATCGGATAAATGAGCAATTAATTGTTATTAATTCACTTTCTTATAACTATTTGTTCACATATATGTACTATTGATTCACATGCATCTACTATTAGGGAAGGTGGTGCAAGATTGATAACACTTGCATGACTAAATTAAAAATAAATGTATAGATGAATGTATTATACTGTAATTATTTTTTTCACATGCAATACTTCAAAACAGTAAATAGACAACGCAGAAAAAACGTTGTGGTTTCAGTAAAAAAAACGTCGTGGTTAAGGGTGTTATCTATTTGACACCCTTACATAACGTTTTTAAAAACGTTGTAGTTAAGCACAGTACACAACGTTTTTTAGGAAAAAAACGTTGTAGATTTATTTTCAAATAATTAGCAGATACTTAAAAACGTTGTAGAAGGTATGATTTCACAACGTTTTTTGGATAAAAATGTTGTTGTTTAGTATATCAGACAACATTTTTTAAATGTTGTAGATAAAAAAAGAAAAAAATGATGTGATTCACCTATATTACCAATGCACCTGCAATATGCTAATGTCATGATATATAGCCAAAATGTATCAACCATTCAAAATACATCCCAATAATACCATTCGTTTACAGTTTCAAATTACTACATCCACAAAATATGTACCAAAATGTCCATATATACATCTCAAATTCACTTTTCAATCCACAAAATAAACCACAATCACCAAACTATTCATAAAATTAAGCTACTACCTAACCAAAGGAACACTAGATAGCCCATTTGAGGAGAGATTAAGTGTGCATAAAGTTATTGTTGTGATCATACTTATTGGCCCTGTAAAATGTAGTAGAATGTGTGAAGTAGCAAACAAAAGTATGTAAGACAAATATAACTATAAGGTCCAAGAGATCCTGTAAGTTAGTTACCACTAAGATTTAAGTACTTAATAGTATCTGAAAGACCAGGTAGAAACTTCTGCTGCTGAGATTTAAGTACTTATAGTGTATCAAGATTGATAATTCTCCCCAACTCAACAGGTATGTCTCCCTTAAATTCATTAGAAGAAAGATTCCTAAGGTGTTATACAGAAATTAATTCACCAAAAGTACAAGAGAAAGGTACAATTCTGATGCATAAATAAATGTAAATCAGAAATTAGCATCAGAGCTGATAAGAACATGCAGATACGTTAGGCTCTCCAGATTGCGGATGACCATTCGTCTCACATTTTGGCCTCGTACCACAGCTTGAAGCCTCACCACTCCCTTCAGTGCCCTCAATGTTTTCCTTGCCTGCCAATGTCAATCGCATTGCTTATAAATATCTAATAATTGATTTGGCCAAGTTATATTAATGCAAAATTGAACTTCAGGGTAAGAACGAGAAGCTCACAAGATATTCACGAAAAGAGGCTTGGATTTTAATTACAGCTAAATTGCGATTTCTCTTTTCAAATCCACTAGGGACACTTGTAAGACGGACAACTTTAGCTGCAGCATGGGCAGCAGTAACAGCAACTTCAGCTGCAGCAGCTGTTGCGATGGCAACAGCCACAACATGCTTTCTCTGCATTACATGCATAACTTGTAACCAAATTCATAACGGACTATATATACCAGAGAAAATATGATAAACTCACCTCGACAAAAGATAGAAGCTCAATCTCATAGTAAACAGTCGAGTTAGGTGGGACCTGCAGGGCCAATTTCTGCTGTGATCTAGATGAACCAAAGGCACATTCTGGTTCAACTGTTACCAGTGCTACCTCCCCCTTTTTCATTGTCATCACCGCTTTATCAAGCCCATCTATAATTTGCTCTGTTCAACGCAAACCTCAATAAAGTAAGAAACAAGCAACAATATGCCAACTAGATTCAAAATCAAATATCTGGTAAACTCTAACACCTTCATCTGTCTGAAACTGGAAAGGCTCCTCATCACCATCATGGCCCTTCTCATAGAAGACAGTACCATCTGCAGCTTCCTAATCGATAACAATTCCTTCATTCAGTTTCTCATATCCCTCCCATTCCTTTAGGATCTTCTTAATAACTTTCTTATCATCACCAATATGAGAGACAGCCTTCCACGATACTAGCTCTAGAGTAATTTGCAACATGGCATTTGGCGGAAATTGCAGCTGCATTGCCTTTCTCTCCAAACCCATCTGCAACCACAGAAAGAACAAACACAGGAAAATTCAGTATAAAAAAATCTTTGCTTTCAAATACACATCTCTTTATGGAAACAACTTGCATACAGCAAATCTACTCACACAGAGGCTTCACTGTAAGGACCTTTTCACCTTTTTTCATGGTTTTACAGCTTTGACCAAGGCAGGACAGAAATGACCTATAACAAAAGAAAATCGAAAACATCCATAAAATATCTAAACATTGAAAAAGTAGATTTTAGATGGACCATAAAAAAACTTACCATCTTGCACAGTGAACTCTACTGCATCAGACTTTGCAATCAAGGTTCCATCCTTTTAGCCGAGCCTCAAAATTGACTACATTAATAGCAGCAACGGACAGGGTAAGCAGTGACTCAACAGAAGGATCCACCGTCAAAACTGTAAGCATTTCTAGAGAAATATGTACAATGTACCTAACACTTCATTGAGGTTCTTAGGGTTCTCCCATTTCTCCCTCCTTAATAATTTTCTTGAATATTCCACCATCCTTGCAGATGTCTTTAAAGTTAATCCAAGATAGAAGTTCAACATCAAACGAAGAGTTAGCTTGCAAAAAGTAGATGCAATTACATTAATATTTTTGGAAGCCAATACAGAATATAAGAAGTGTAATTGCTACTTATATTCTTGATTTAGCTGTTTCAAGTTACTGATGTGATGTTTACCAAATGAAATCCAACATGAATAGAAATAGTACCTGATCCATAACATATGCCATAACAAGTGAAAACACATAGTAAATTGTGGATCCATCAATTTCATTTATATTATCGTGCCCATGAAAACACATTAAAAACAATATCGAATTGCCTATATTGTTAAAAATATTGAACATCTATCAGTACAGGACTTTTAAAAATCAACCACGCAAAAGACGATAAAATTCCAATTCAACCAGCCAAGTAATAACTATAGTAAATCTAGCATACGATCTCAATTGAATCATAAAATCCAATTACCTGAACAACACTAACAGGAGCTGGATAGGAACTCGCCATTCTCGCTATAAAACAATAACAGGTCTAAAGGATCCCAAAATACTAAAGCTCCCCTTCCCCAAATGAAGAAGTGCTCTACTGTAGGGTTTATAAACAAGTAGTAATATTTTAATTGTATATTGAGTACAGTCTATATAGGATTATATCACAATAGACAGGTTAATTATATAAATTAGTGGAGTATATATATATATATATATAAAATTAGAGGCGGCCAATTGGAAAAAGAAATTCGAGAGAGAGAAGATAGAAGATAGAAATTATAGGGTTTTGGTACTTGAGAAGAGAAATCCACAACAATGTAAATAAGGGCAGAAGTGATGGATTTTATGAGAATGGGGCGAGATTTAATCATCCCCAAATACCACCCCACAACCCAATCTTTGTAACAGGCGACGCCATGGACGAAAAGGGTGAGGATAGTATTGAACTAGGAACCAAAAAATCCAACTTTGGAAGGGTGTTTTGTCACTATCATACAATATGTCTAATGATAGACGACTTCGTGTTATCATAAGACATGGTTGTTCACATGCACTTGCTGATTATATCTATGAGCACTACCTATATAATCTTGGAGTTTGGTTGAAATATAATTCTCAATTTGAGACAATGGAGATAATTATATGTCAAAAGAAGATTCACCATTGGAAAGAGCATGACAGTAATCTTCTCATTTTTCCTTGGGGTCTATTGGGTCAACCAAGGTTAATTCTCGAGTCATATGATATCTATCGTAACTTAGATGCATGGCCTCCCATGTGAAGGTTTTCTTGAGCATTTTTTAAAGATTTTAATTTCTAAAATAGTTATTGACTGTACTTTTATGTAAAGTACCATTGTAAGGAGTTGTGGTCGAGGCACCATGAGAGTTACATATATTTGTATTAAAACTCACAGCTTATGTGTTGTCGTACTCTGCACGACAGTTCAACAATTGTATAAATGAAGTTTGTATTTGATTTCTGTAGTATGATATCTGACGACTCAGAATGGGTCGTGTGGACCTATTTTGGGGACGTCACATTATTCATCAAACTTAATTAAAGTCTCTAGAAGAGCGATTATAAATAATGTTGTCAAAGGGCACAAAACTTTGTATTGATGATTCTTTATATTCTTCTGAGGCAAGTAAAAATTTACTCAGCTTTAAAGATATACGTTATAATGGTTATCATATTGAAACCAATATTGAAGGCAGTGAAGAATTTCTTTATATTACTTCAATAGTATCGAGCCAGAAGCTCATATTAGAAAAACTGTATATTTTCCCTTCTAGGTTATATTATATATACTAAAATGAGAATAGTAGAAACAAATGTTGTAATACACCAGAAATGTGCAGTACACCAGAAGTGTTTGGATCTAAATGTTTTTATGATTTGGCATGATCATCTAGGATCAATAATGATGCATTGAATTATTGAAAACTCCCATGAACATCCCTTCAAAAACCAAAAGATTCATTTACATGTTGATTATATCAAAGTAAATTAATTACTAAACTATCACATTTAATTATTGTTATTTGGTATTCGTCTTTTTAATAAAGAATTCAGACTGATATTTTTAAGATATATTTTGAGGATTGTTATTTTAATAGTCTTTCCACTATTAGGGAGAGAAAAGTTGTTGCCTGAAGCACGACGTGAGATCATTGCCTGAAGCACGAAGGGAGATTAATTGGAATGTTTCAACATTATTTAATTTTGATCCTTATACAAATCAATATGAATTAGAAGTTCAAAGGATTATTCACTTGCAAATCAATTACCAGAAGTATTCACCGATAATAAGAAAATAGTGATATCTCACATTCTAGCTACTAATACTCTAGCAGGAATTGAAATCCCCGTAAGACAATCAATTAATATAGCAGCAAAGTGAATCAAAGTCACACCTGAAACGTGGAAGAATGATCGTTGTTAAAGATAAAATTCTCCAGAAGAAGAAAGTACAAAAAAAATAAGTTGCAGCCTATAAAGAGGCTATACCCATGAAACAGGCTATAAAATTTATCGATCTATCCAAAACTTATGAACAAAAATCTCCTGTAAATAAAACTCTTGAAGAGTTATTAATTGAAGAGGATGAGTTATCCCCTGAAAAGGATCAAGTACCTGAAAATAATGAGATATTGATACATTATGTATATACAGGAGACAGATATATTGGATAGAAATAAAATTATTATCGACAACATGTTTTTATATAAAGTTGTTCTTTATATTACCAGAAGTAATGATCATGAATATAAAGCACAAATTGTTGATGAATGTTCAACGTAGAAATGTTTGGCCAATGTGGAAAGAGGTGATTCAAGCAGAATTAAATTCACTAAGTAAATGTGAAGTTTTTAGACTTGTAGTTCGAACACCTAAAGGTGTAATGCGTGTTGGATACAAATGGGTATTTGAAACAAAATGAGAAAAACAAAATTATAAGGTACACAACGCGGCTTGTAGGACAAAGGTTTCTCGCAGAGACATGGTATTAATTATGAAGAAACATATGCTCCTGTAATGGACGCAATTACATTCAGATTTTTAATTAGCTTGGTAGCAAAAGAAAATTTTGATATGTGATTAATGGATGTTATTACATCATATCTGTATAGATCATTAGATAATTATATCTACATGAAAATCCCTGAAGGATATAAAATGCCGGAAGCATATAATTCTACATCTCGAACTATGTATCTATTAAGCTACAAAGATTTTTATATGAGTTAAAAGAATCCAGATGCATATTGTGGTATAATCGCCTGAGTGAATATCTTTTGAAAAAAAGATTTGAGAATAATCTAATTTATGCATGCATTTTTATCAAAAGACGATCATAATCTGGATTTGCTATTATTACTGTATTTATTGATGAAAGATTTTTCTCCAGAAGAGTCGACAAAAACAACAAATTTGAGATGAAAGATATTGGTAAGATAAATTTTTGTCTTAGCCTACAAATTGAACTATGAATTCTAGTTCATCAATCAACATACACAAAAAAAGTCCTGAAGCAACTTTACATGGATAATATAAATCCTTTGAGTATTCCAATGATAGATTGGTCACTTGATATCAAGAAAGATCCGTTTTGACCACAAGAAAATGATGAAGAAACTTTTGGTCCTAAAGTACCATATCATTGTGAAATTGGTGTTTTGGTCATAAAGTACTATATCTTAATGTAATTGATGCCTTAATGTATAAAGCTCATCCATCGAGTACCCCAATGGTTGTTAGATCACTTGATGTGAAAAAGGACCCTTTTAGACCTCGTGGGGATAATGAAGAATTACTTGGTCATGAAGTATCATACATGTGACGCCCCCAAAATAGGTATACATCACCCATCTTGGGTCGCCAGATACATAGTACAGAACTCAACTACAAACTTAATTATACAACTGTCGTGTAAAAATACGACAAAATATAGTTGAGAATTTAAACAAGAATATTGTCGTTTAGACAATATCTACAATCAATGAAGTCCTTATTACAATTATTATCACACTATTTCATAGAATAGTGAGGACTACTAAAGCCACCTATCCTGGACCATCACTCCATTCCCTGACTCGTCCCAGCTATATTCTCATTTTCTAAAGAGAACAGTGAAAGAAAAGGGTGAGCTCAACTAGCCCAGTAAAGAATATCATGACTAAAGATAATTTACATCATCAATAGCCTTCATCAGTAATAAATCAGAGATTTAGAACATATGGTAGATAATAAAACTTTTCAACCATAGTTGCAGCGGAACGAGCAATCCATTAGAAGAGTTAAATAGACCATCAGATCTATTATCTTCTCCATGTTAAAAGTCCATCAATAATATTTTATCCCTGTAACATCAATCAAAAATTCATTTCCACAATCACATGAATAACTCATAATCATAATTGTGATTCTAAATTCCTCTTCGCACCCAGGACGAAGATAATTTTCTTCACCTATCTTCACCTGAAACGTCAAAAATCATGGTTATACCAAATCATAATTTCTGCTCATAATCAAACTAATAAATTCATTTTTGCACTACGGCCAAAGATATTCATTAACAATTCATCTTTGCACTACAGGCCAAAGACATACAACTGTATTTTAGAAGAGTCAAGTAGAGCATGATATCTACTATCTTTTATGAATTAAAAGTGTATAATCAATATTTTATCGCTGAGACTCAGCTTAATAAATAATCCACATCATTGAATCATCCCTGCACTACGGCCAAGGATATTCATGTAATCATCAATGGTCATGATTATACCGAATAATCCCTAGTTATAATCATACCAATAACTGTCCATCAATGCACTACGGGCCAATGAGGACTTTTACCACATCATCTATAACATTACTGGTCATGATTATACCGAATAATCTCTGGTCATAATCATACCAATAAACAGTTCATCTATGCACATAAGCCAAAGATACTCATCAATCAATAGTTCATCTTTGCACGTAAGCCAAAGATATACAACTGTAAAACCAATAATCAACCGTCCATCTTTGCACGTAAGCCAAAGATATACAACTGTAAAACCAATAATCAATAGTCCATCTTTGCACGTAAGCCAAAGATGACTTTCATCATAATATAAGCATGAGGATGATGACAATGATATAAGTATTAATCAAACGAAATCAAGGATAAATATTAAAGACTTTAAATTTATCCAGTGTTTAAAAATATCCAAATTATCAACATGATACTGCTTTGTGGAGTAAAATTAAAGAATAATATTCATGTACCAAAAATAATTTGGACAGAAAAAAAATATTTTTTGGGTAAATAGTACCCCGCAATAGTACCCTATGAATAGTACTTCATGAATAGTACCTCGTGAATAGTACCCGACATGAAAAGTACCCCAAATACCTGAGTGAATAATATTTGGATGAATAGTAATTTGGGTGAATAGTAACCCGTGAATAGTACTCCGACACGAAAAGTACCCCGAATACCCGAGTGAATAATACTAGAGTGAATAGTAATCAGGTTAATAGTAACCCGTGAATAGTAACTCGTAAAAAAAATACCAAAAAAAATGATATTCCATGACGAGTACAAAAGAAATGATATCTCATACAAGTATAATAGAATATACGAAACTGCAAATGGATTTTCACCCGCCATGCAGTAATCCACGTAGACAGATCATTTTCATAATTTAATAAGGAATGAATACGCAGGATCATTCACCATGGATGCGGTAATCCACATAGACAGGTTATTCCAACAGAATAATAAAGAATAAAATAACAAAAGAATTCATCAGACATGCGATAGACTGCACAGACAGGTTATTCCAATAGAATAATAAAAAATGGAACTAGGTCACGCGTAATCCGCACAGACAGGATATTCCAACATAATAATAAAGAATGGAACCAGTTCATGCGTAATCCGCACAGACAGGATATTCCAACAGAATAATAAAAAATGGAATAACAACAAAATTCACCAGACATGCGATAGACCGTACAGACAGGTTATTCCAACAGAATAATAAAGAATGGAATAACAGAAGAATTTTACCATGTATGCGGTACTTCGCATAGACAGGTTATTGTAACATAATAATAAAGAATGGAATAACAATCCTTGTGAGTATTAAAATAAAATAACTCTATTCATGGATACAAAAGAATAATACCCCTTACTATAATAATAATATTCCTTACCTCAGAAGAAGACTGGATACTGGAATAGTGAAGTAGCAAACTTCGCTTCTTCTTTCTCTCTATAGCTTCTCTCTCTATAATTTCTCTATAATAATTGCTCTTGTGAGACTTAGTGAATTGGTGAAAAATAATGAAAGAATGAGCTTCTATTTATAGAAAAATATAGTTTTCATAATTGCACATTTTGGGGCTCAAAATATTACAGTATAATACTATCATCTTTTCCTTCATTTTTAATTTAGTCATTCAAGTATTATCAAACTTGCACCACCTCTCCTAATAGTAAATCATGTGAATCAATAGTAAATTATGTGACTCAATAGTTCTAAACATGTGAAAAAATTAATTATAGTATAGTACCTTCAACTATACCTCCATTTTTAACTTAGTCATGCAAGTATTATCAATCTTGCACCAACTCCCCTAATAGTAAATCATGTATATCAATAGTACACACATGTGAACACATAGTTATAAGCATGTGAATTAATAGAAATTAATTGCTCATTTATCCAGTTAATTACTCGATTGATCAATATACCCTCCAGACATTAATTATTATCGAAATAAATATCGATTTCCACTAACACTAATAATTCCCACACAATGGAACTATCAATTTCATCTTTAATCAACACGAACTTATTCATCATTAATATTATAATTCACAATATTTAACAACCAAGTCGTTCCCAGGAAAGAGGGGGCTTTCCGATAAGGATTTCTCCTTATTGGCGCGCAATTAGGTGACCAAACCTCTCCTTGATAGAACTTCTAGACATTGTCAATATTGCAAATAATAATATGAATAACTTTGTCGTCTCAATTATTGATTTAATAATATAAAATATTGTGACAATAATTGAATAAAACCGAGTGACAACCACGCGTATTACTGAACTTTTATCACCGATTATTTTATGACAACTTGCTTACTTTAAAAAAAATTCAAATATCACCCTTAACTTTAACCTTTTATCAATTTAACCTTTTACTAAATAGAATAATTATAAGAAAATTGAATACTTTCATTTCATAAAATTCGGGGTTTCACAATACCTCAGTGCAATTGGTGCGTTAATGTATCTTGCTAATAATACACGACCTGATATAACATTTGCGGTTAACATACTAGTAATGTATAGTTATGCACCAACTCGAAGACATTGTAATGAAATTAATCATATTTTACGTGAGATTATTGATTTGGGATTATTTTATCTAAAAGGTGATAGAACCAAACATATTGCACCAAAATTATTTTATACACATGAGCCCCAGAAGAATGGCAATATTGATATCAAGCATATATGATCATGTGATATTCATTAAGTCATTACCAACTATGATTTTTAAGAAGATGGTGCACAATATTGGCATACTTCGACTTGATGATATTTTTACAATGAACAATGGAAATTCTATGTATTTATGAAGGGGGGTAAAAAGGATATCTGCTGATTGTACTCTTTTTCCTTCGCTAATGTTTTTTTTCCCAGTGAATTTTTCTTTGCAAGGTTTTAATGAGGTAATCCCAAGGCACTAGAAGTTATACAAGAATATTGTACTCTTTTTCTTCGCTAAAAATTTTTTCACTGGATTTTTATTTGGTAAGATTTTTAACGAGGCATATTCTTATAAAATTGCTACAAAAGAACTCCATCCCTTCTGTATGAAGACAATGCTGCATGTATAGCTCAATTAAAAGGAGGATACATCAAAGAAGATAATACAAAGCACATCTCACCGAAATTCTTTTTCACACATGACCTTGATAAGTGTGGTGACATTGAAGTTCAGCAAATTCGCTCAAAAGATAATCTAGCAGATTTGTTCACCAAAGCATTACCAACTGCAACATTTGAAGGATTGCATCGCAATATTGGAATGTGAAGGCTAAATGACTTAAGGATACATTCATGAGGGGGAGCTAATACGCGCTGCACTCTTTTTTCCTTAATCAAGGTCTTTTTTCCATTGAGTTTTTCCTGATAAGGTTTTTAATGAGGCTGCTTTTAATGCGTATAGCTATACAATAGATATCCAAAGGGAAGTGTTATAAAATTATGGATGTCTTAGATTCATATAATGGATGTCTAGATACATTCTTCTTACCTTTGATTGTAACTCCCATGTCCATTTATCTTATAGATTAATAAATTATTCCCCAAAAGCAAAAGCAAAAGTAAAAAGTAAAATAAAATAACTGCTATGTCACGTTATAAGGGTATTTTGAGGAGAAGGAAGAAGCCAATTTAAGTCACTTGCTTGTTGAAGTCTGAGAGGTTGAAAAGATGAATAAAGGTAAATGGTGGCAGGGAATCGTACACTGTATAACTGTAGTAATTAATAATAATAGTATTATATTATATATTACAGGATTATATAACTCTGTATATATAATCTTCTCCTGAAAATCCGGTAAAATTATTATATTTTGTCGGTGAAGTTTTTCTAGAACAAGAAATGTAACAGATATGCTCAGCCTCAAAAAGTTAAAAACATTTTATGGCTTTGCTTAATTTGGTGAAGCACCGTCATGCAGAAATGAATACAAGAAGTATACTATATGCAAAAATTAACGTAGTTCCATTTCAATTTTCGAGGTTATGATGTTATTTTTATTTCATTTATCTTTTTCTCGTACAAAAAATTAAAAATACTTATTGTTAACGTCATGATCTTCTACCATGTCTTAATCACATAAGACGCCCTGATTCTGCACAGTAAACACGAAAAACACCACAAGCTTGACGGCCGTACCGCCGGAGGATAGCTCAGGCGTGAGAGTGAGTAAACGTGTTCACAAGGTTAACAATGGAGGAATGTAATGTCTAGTGTATTGAGAGAGATAATAGTTCTGTTTTGTGTATGTGATTATGAATGAATACATACCTGTTTGTGAAGACTTCCTTGCTAGGATATACTATAGGACCTGATTTACTGTGTCACTGACCCTCCTGATACCTGTTAATCCCATCCCCTTTGTCCACCGCTGGCCAACTGTCCAATCCTTATTAATGTCATGTAAGATATCAGTCGGCCATATCTTTGTAATTATAACCGGCTCAGAACCCCAGTGAAGATATTTAAATATATGATGGGTCGACCCAATGATTTGGTCCGATACTATAAGGACTTAACAAAAATAATAAAGTGACTAGGCCCAATAATGTCAACACCCAATAATGAAGACCCAATGGACTAACTGAATAAGTAGGCCCAATCTATTCGGCCCAATAGGAGAAATATCACTACCCTACATAAGATATTCGGACCAATATATTATATCAGAAAAAGTGTTATCTCCGATAAAATTAATTCCGACCGAACGAATTCCGTCAACTTTAATTTAATTCCGACTGAATCTTACGTCAATATTAAATTCATCGACTTTCTTTTATCCCCGACGGACATCCGTTAAAATTATGACATCTCTTTGGCGCCAAATTGTCCCGTCAGCGCGAGTATTAAGGTCGACGGAGTCATAAACTTGTATACTTGTAATAAAACATTAGGGTTTTGAATAAGGTGGGCAAAAGGACACTAATTAAGCAAAAACTCGTCAAAAATAAAAAAAAAATTGTTTTTCAAATACTCTTTCCGGTATTAAACTAAGAAATTAATTAGGACATTTTAATTTCAATTTGGGATTTTCAAACTCAATTATACATTAAAATTAAGCTCATTAATTAATTTACTTTAGGCTGAATAAACGTTGATATGTACACACATATGTAAGTAGCTCCCACTCAACTAAAGGCCATGCAATAGAATTGGAACGCGAGGAAAGTTGCCTTGTCGTAGTTGACTAGAAGATAAATTTTGGAGCACTAGTTGTTTCAAAAAAATTGCCCTTTGGTATCACGTAGGGACTAGGGTTATATAATTATTATTCTCATATATACGAATTAGTATCTTAACATATATGTTAAATTAATACGCTACACTAATTATCTTAATATAGTCAAATAATTAACAATTCAATAGGTGAAATGACTAAAACTCAATCGATCAATAATTAATGATATGTATACCACTACAAAAAATAGGTCATTGACGACGGCCTCATTAGCGACGGTAGCTTATCCGTCGAGAATGACCTCATTAGCGACGGCATGACCGTCGCCAATGTGTCCCGTCGAGAATGACCCTTCCCGGGTCAAAATTTGGTGAGAATTATTTCGCGCGCGTGAAAAAAGGTCATAGGCGACGGCCTTGCCGTCACTATTGAGTCAAATCGTAATGCCGTCGAGAATGAGGTTATATTTAACTCCTGACTTTCATTTTTCTTCTGTTCTCTTTCTCTCTTTCTCCCGCTCGACCCTCTGCACCTCACCATCGCCTCTGCACCTCTACCGTCGCCTCTCCTCCATCCCTGTCGTCGCCGGCGCCATCAACGTTGTCGTGCCTCTACATTTCTTCCTCCCACCTACTGGCCTTCCCCTTTCTTGCTCCCCTTTCCTTGGCCTGTGCAACCTGCTGCTTGTGATCTTTTTGTCCCTCTTGGTTCTGTTGGTTCTCCATTTCTCAGAGAACAACAATTAGTAAGTTAATTTTTTTTCTTAGGCTTTAATTTGTATGTTCCAATTTATTTATGTTAGGGTTTAATTGGGTCTTCAATTTTCTTATGTTATCATGCTTCTATTATTGTCTTTCCTGTTAAGTAATATATATTTTACCTTTTTTTGAGCATTATTCATCTCTATTATATGTTAGCTTACAGTACTAGTGTAGAATTAATTATGTGTTAGCAATTTATAATTTGTGTTGTGTAAAATGGTTCTGCAATTTGTAATGTCTTTGAGGCTTTGGTGACTGTGTATTGGCGTATGTGTATAGTGGTAAAGTAAGGTTGTTTCCGAAGCTTACTGTACACTCCATGATTTCTCAGATAGAAAAGACTTCAATTATGGTTAAGTAGCAATTTATTAGCAGTTTGTTATTTAGAAAAGTAGAAACTGTATTGGATTTTTGCTGTAAAAAAAGGTAAAGATGAAAGGTGAAATTGTATTGCCTTTTTTGTTGTAAAAAGTAGAGGAAGTATCTTGAAATGTGACCTACAGAATGTTAACTTAAGCTCTAATGAAAACGTTTTACAGTTTTGGTGGTGCATTAAAGCTTTCGAGCATTACCCTGCTATTAAAGATTATAACTTGATTAATTTGTTATATATAGTTACTATTGTTTGCCTCAATTGTCTCAACTATGATAGTCTGATGGCAAAGTCTAATTGGTCATGACTTATCAAGAATAAAATAAAGACTAATTCACATTGACCAACAAAAGTTTTCCAACTTTTTCATTGACCTTGAATTAGTTATAGTTATGGCTTGCAATGAGATCCTCTGCTATCTAGTTTCGATATTGCAAATAATTCTTTCCTGAAAAGTTTCACCTCTTCATTAATTACAGAGTCACCTACTAGACCTTACGACCCTCGTTGGTTAAAGCACTTGCAAGCAATAGTAACCCATCATAATTAATAATTATTCCCTATATAATGTGTTTGCTTGTTAATTTGAGTTCTTTATTTTCTTTTCTTTGTATCATATTCAAGTTTAAGAAAGTGATTTAGTATCTTCCAATGGCAGAGTTACAATATCCAGGTTGTTTCTACTGCATTTGATTTGTCCTTATACTTTAGTGTTTGTCGTGTTGTAAACTTGTTTTAGGATCTGTTGTCTGTTTTCCTTTTCCTAGGTGAGAGGTGTATACTTGGACTAACATGATAGCTGAAGAAAGGTAATTGATATACTTTATGGTTTTGGCTAAAAATCGTATCTTTTTGGTTGAAATTGAAATATGTTTTTGCATCTATATCTTCATGCCCTCTCTTTACATACAGGCAAATATTAGTTTGTTGCGGAGAGATTTGATTTGAGTTTAACTGATTTATATGTAAAATGTAATATATAGATGGTCCATTAAATTGCAAGCATATTCAAATTCTCAATTTATTTGTTTTTTTCCTATTTGAGGGTGGGTTAAAAAATTTACCAGCTCATTATACTTTCACACGTGCATATTTTCATATAGTTTAGGAAGCTTAGAAACCCGTTTGATTAGACGCGATGCCAAGGAACACGTTGCTTGGGATCGTCCGCAATCGATTCTCCAGCCTATGGATGAGGTGGGCGGATGTGGATGACTGCACACGTGCGCTTATTATTACTGAGTTTAGGGTAAGAAGTCATTCATTCATATGTTAGTTTTAATTTGTGCTTTTAAATATTTAATTACCACTTTGCTTTATGTTGTCTACTAAGTAACTGCTGATATTCATATGTTGTACTGCAGAGATATTATCGTTTCGAGGACGGGCAGGAGGCCCATGGGATTACTGTTCTCGGGAAGTATCTTGAGATGAATTAGCACAAGTGGGTGTACGACTGGAAAAAGAAGGCCCAGACCAAGATGGCTGATGGACAAACACTTAGAGATGTCCGGCCAGATTTCATTGGTGCTGCGGTGTGGGACAGATGTGCGATATTTGGAAGGGCGAGGCGTTCAAGAAGATGTCGACACAATGTACAGCTTCCCGACAGCAGAGTTGTCTCCCATACTGCAATGGGAGTCAGTCGTACGTCCTCTATAGGGAGAGACTTGAGGTGAGTCTAAAGTACCGACTTTCCCACCTCGAGTTTTAGTGGCACGCTCACCAGAAGAAAGGTGACGATGGTTATATCTCACCTGAGGCAGAGCGTATTGCGGTAAGTAATTTAATTATTTCATTTAGTATATATTTGATGGCTTTGAAATTCTTTTGAATTTTTTTGTGTAATACTTACTTTTAATCTATTTTTGTGTTTTTTCAGACACGGTTTGAGGACCTTTTTGTGGTCCGGATCACCTAGAAAGGTGACACTCCAGTGGATGATGCTGAGCGTGAAGACGAGGAGATGGAGGACTGGCTAGAGGCTACAAGGGGGCCGAAGAAGGGTAGAGTTGTGGGCATCCCCCGTGTCCCAGCCTACACTATAGTCCCTGCTGCGAGATCTCGACGTCGCCCACCCACAGGAGGTAGTGGTGCGAGTGGAGCGAGTGGATTAGGCGTCGGCCCTTCATTATCTGACGACTTCGTCAAGCGGATCATAAAGGGGTGCATGGCAAGCAGTGTCGTGCAGTCAGGCACACCATCACGTGAGCGGATCTACCAGCTTGCTCAGGAGGTTTTCCACGGCTCCATAGATCCTGCAGCTGCCGCTGATGATCTCATGGGTGTAGTTCGGGAAGAGGCCATCTGTGTATGTGCATTTGTCTTGGCCTACATCTTTCCTCCACATATTCGACTGGTAAAACTTATTATTGATGTATTTCTTTATTTATAATTATATTGCTTATATAAACTGTCAAATAACTAGTTAATATGCCTAGGCATAGGCAATAGACACACGTAGCACCGAGTAGGTATTAGACATATATTAGAACTTACGGAACTCGATTTCGATATACAGAATCCGAGTTATCGCCCAGTTTATAAAACTCGCCAACACTTAGGTAAAAAACTGAAAAATAGGTCAAAACCCGCCTCGGTCGTCCGAACGCCACACAAACATAAACATAGCACCGAGTAGGTATTAGACACGCGTTAAAACTTATGTGACTCGATTTCGATATACGGAATCAGAGTTATCGCCCAATTTGCAAAACTCACCAACACTTAGGCAAAAATTCGAAAACAGGTCAAAACCCGCCTCGGTCGTCCGAACGTCACATAAACACACACGTAGCACCGAGTAGGTATTAAAAATTCGTTAGCACTTACGGGACTCGATTCCGATATACGGAATCCAAGTTATCGCCCAGTTTGCAAAATTCGCCAACACTTAGGCAAAAAGCCGAAAACAAGTCAAAACCCGCCTCGGTCGTGCGAACGCCACACAATCACACAAGTAGCACCGATTAGGTATTAGACACGCGTTAGAACTTACGGGACTCGATTCTGATATACGGAATCTGAGTTATCGCCCAGTTTGTAAAACTCGCCAATACTTAGGCAAAAAGCCGAAAACAGATCAAAATTAAACCCGACTCGGTAGTCCGAACACCACACAAACACACACGTAGTACCGAGTAGGTATTAGACACGCGTTAGAACTTACGAGACTCGATTCCGATATACGAAATTCGAGTTATCGCCCAGTTTGCAAAACTCGCCAACACTTAGGCAAAAAGTCGAAAAATAGGTCAAAACCCGCCTCGGTCGTCCGAATGTCACACAAACACACACGTAGCACCGAGTAGGTATTAAACACGCGTTAGAACTTACGGAACTCGATTCTGATATACGAAATCCGAGTTGTTGCTCAATTTGTAAAACTCGCCAACACTTAGGCAAAAAGTCGAAAAATAGGTCAAAACCTGTCTCGATCGTCCGAACGCCACGCAAACACACACGTAGCACCAAGTAGGTATTAGACACGCGTTAGAACTTATGGGACTCGATTCCGATATATGAAATCCGAATTATCGCCCAGTTTGCAAAATTCACCAACACTTAGGCAAAAAGCCAAAAAATAGGTCAAAACCCGTCTCGGTCGTCCGAACACCACGCAAACACACACTTAGCACTGAGTAAGTATTAGATACGCGTTAAAACTTAGGGGACTCGATTCTAATATATGAAATCTGAGTTATCGCCCAGTTTGTAAAACTCGCCAACACTTAGGCAAAAAGCCGAAAAATAGGTCAAAACCCGCCTCGGTTGTCCGAACGTCACGCAAACACACACGTAGCACCGCATAGGCAATATACACGTGTTACAACTGACGGGACTCGATTCCGATATACGGAGCTCGAGTTCAAGTCCCGTCCGCCTAACTTGAATAACACAAACTAAAATAATATAAATATATTTTCATTTTGATTTTGTTATTAATATTTTAATTTTGTAGGGTCTTGTTGACGAGACTCGTGGAGGTGGAGGTGGAGGTGGAGGCACTGGTGATGACCGCCGAGCTGATGACGAGCAGCCTCCTCCAGTACAGGGTGATGACCGTCGAGTTGATGATAAGCAGCCTCCTCCAGTACAAGGTGATGACCGCCGACTCGATGACATGGAGACAGGCGACGGGTTGTAGTTAATTTTGTTTATGTTATATTCTGAGTTTCATGTATGTATTTGTACAATTTTTGAGTTGTACCGACGACCATTATATTTTTTATCTATATATTTGATTTGGGTTACTAGTTTATAACATGTATAGTTGTGATTTGATGGTTGTTATTAGTTTATAACTGGTGTATATTTGTAAATGAACAGGGAAATTTTGAAATTAAAAAAAAAATCAAAATTTATTTAGTCATTGCCGACGGGGGTAATGGCGACGGCCATGCCGTCGCCATTGACATATAGCGACAGACATGAGATTAAGGTCATTGCCGAATGCTTCTAAGGTATTGCCGACGGTTATGCCGTCGGTAATGAGTTTTTCCCTAAAAAAGCTATGAGGTCTTTGCCGACAGCCTTGCCGTCAGTATAGCCATCGATAGTGACATTATGCCGTCGCCAATGACTCCTGTCGGTAATGACAATGATGCCGACGGCTGGCGACGGGAGCCAGGGGCGACGACCTGTAGGGCGACGACATTGCCAACGACAGTATCCGTCGCTAATGACCTCTATGCCGACGGCACTATGGTCATTGACGACGATAGTGCCCGTTGGCAATGACTTGTTTTCTTGTAGTGTACTTGGGACACAAAATATTATTCTTATATTTATTGTGATAAATGAAAATTTTGAAATTTTGAAATCCCTATATATAAAGCACTTCCGGCCCGAAGACGATGTGGTGTTTTGAGATTTGTGTCATGCTTGACTTTTTTTTTCCTTTTTTTTATTATCTTTGTTCCTACAATTTTAGATTTATTGTTATTTTGTTCTTTTTATTTTAATTTATTTTATCTTTTTATCTGGTCTTCTAAATTTTATAAAATTTTAATTTTACTTTATATAATTTACACACGCGTGTGCCACACGCGGGATACTAGCATATAGAATGAGCTGACAAATCTAAGAAAAATAAATTAGGAAATACCAAGTGGAAACTAGCAGAGAAATTATTACATATTTTAAAATTAGTCCTTTATATCTGAATGAGTCTAAATTTGACAGATTAAGTCATTCAAACTATTTGTTTTATAATTTTTAAACTCTGAATGCGTTTGAATGTGTCTAAACGATCTATCTAGAAAATTGTGACTAAATCAATAAGAAGTAATGTTAAATGATATGTTTACCCTACCAACCCTCAAAGACGATTAAAATTTACATTTAATATCCATCTTTTTTTACTATTGTAAACAAATTTTGTTATTTACAAATTATTTTTTTTTATATTTTTTTAACAAATTGGTCAATAATCAATTTAATGACTATTGTTGTAGTCTTTTGTTTTGATTTTATGGACTGATAGAATGTAATTAAAAAAATTAGTGTTTATTCTTAAAATTATATCACTAATTAATAATATATTCCATTAAAGATTATTAACAAATTTATATTTAATTTTTCTTAAATAGCAATTTTTAAATAATTCAAAAACTTGTGAAAAATGTCTGTGATGTGGTGATGAAAATTATTTTGTGGAAGTAGGAGACTAATGGCCCGTGGTTTGACAGTGCAGGTGAAGCCAATCTATAAATTGAGGTGGAGCGTATATTGTTTGCCAGTCTTTTTGTATATGTATATAATAGTTACTCAAGTTGTGTGGTCCTTAATGTTTGAAGATCTAATCTATATGTCCCTTTTTTCAATTAAATAGAAAGTTGATAACTTTTCGGAATTTGAGATTAATTATGAGAAATTAATTACTCTCTATTAAAATTATAAGATTATTATTGATATTTTAAAATTAATTAAATTTGAGACGTTTTCAATTTTAAATTAAATGATTTGTTTAGAGATATAAAACAAAAATCTTATAATCATTAATATTTTTTATACAATTTACAATTATTAATTGTTATTTAAATTTTTATACTTAAGAATAATAAAAAAATAATTATTTAAATATTTAATTAAACAATCGTTTAACAATAAGAATTGAAATTAAAAAAAAGTAACAATTAATATTATGTCAATAAACTACTTGCCAACTTTTCTTTCTCCTTTTCAGACAGATGGAGAGCTTCTTCATGTCCTTCCACCTATAATAAATTAACAATATTATTATAAGATAAAATAATATTAATTAAGTTTGATGATTAATTAATTAATATTGCACTCATTTGTCTTACTGACTTAATCATACTTTATATTAATTTTTTGTAAATGAGAATAACTTAATTCATTTTCTTTCTTTGAGTGACTCCTCTCAGTTGTCTCCAACGAAGATGATCAGAACCACAATATAAGGTTTTGAATATAATATTATAATTTGTAATTTATCCATAAAAATAGTTAATCAGTTGACTAAAAATTTCAAACTTTGATTAATAGTTCTATAG
Organism: Panax japonicus; assembly: GCA_020205505.1. Classification (NCBI taxonomy): domain Eukaryota; kingdom Viridiplantae; phylum Streptophyta; class Magnoliopsida; order Apiales; family Araliaceae; genus Panax; species Panax japonicus. The sequence continues at coordinate 76,873,438 of CM035110.1, forward strand.
TTCAGGGGAATTTAAAATATATATATATATATATGGGTCCGGATCCAGTCCGGGATCCCGGTCTTTATAAAATACGGACCTTTTTTTGGCTTTTTTTAAAAACAACTAAAAAAATAAAATAAAATTATAGAACTGGAATTTTTACATAATACAGTACAGACTGTACAGATATATTTTGTTATATGTATCCAAATCACACCAAAAATACTGTATTATGTAAAAATTCCAGTTCTATAATTTTTTTTTAGTTGTTTTAAAAATAAATAAATTTGGTGTCCGTATTTTAGTCCTGTCCGGGAGTCCGGACATGATCCTTATCCTATATATATATATATATATATGTGTGTGTGTGTGTGTGTGTGTGTGTGTGTGTGTATGTATGTATGTATGTATATTTATTTCAAGTTATTAGACTCACAACTCAAAGTTGACAAGGGTTAGAATAGGATGTTGTGAATTACTATAATTGGGCAAAATGAATTTGAAAGAAACATTTCAAACGATAATAAATAATTTTTTTCTGATGTATTTTGACACCCTCTAAAAATGTTCTGGTTCCACCACTGTTTACAATATTATTTTATTATTGTATTGATTAAAGTTAATAAGTCTACCAATTTTGAGCTTAAAAATATCTGAAATTAACTTTCAAAAAATTAATAATGATCTTATATATTTTTATGTAGGGGCTTTAGCTTCTAGTCCAACCGACGATCTTGATAAAATAAATTCAAATTCAGACCTTAAATGTGTTTGGCATGGAATCTAACCCAGCATATGGAAGTGCTTGATTTGCACATTAAATGTTCTAGGTTTGGTGCAGTACAGGATGATTATCTTATCATGTTTTGAATTGTAGGGTCTTTGCAGCTGGTATGTGTGTTGGACAGTTTTGTGGCTTTAATTAATTTTGTCAGATGCATGCATGTTTCAATGTATTTTCTTTTAATTTTTTTAAATTGTAAAAAAGAAAATCTGTTTTTGTTCAATTTGTGTATTTTGGAGTAATTAATCAAGTCTCTTTGGGTTAATGATTTTCTTAAAACTTTATTTGCCGTTTGCTAAATTAAGTGTTTAACATGATAGGTCAATAAAATTGAATAATAAGGTTACAACAATCAAGAAATTCAACAAAAGAATTTTCAGAATGAGGTGCCTATTCATAAGTTCACTCGCATCAAATAATAAAAAATGAATAACATCCATTTCAAAATTTTCTTTATTAAAAAAATTGATGCATTATTCCCAAATAACATTTGGAATAATTATCAATTGATAAGAAACTTCAAAAGTTATAAATATTGTTCATGAATTGTTAGGCTAGTTGGAGATCAACCTACAGTACTAGATTCATTAACTTAATTAAATAAATTGGTTATTTATCTATAAAATTTTTCCAAACATAGAAATAAAATAAAATAGAGATTATTGGTAGCATGATCATAAAATAGGTTATTTCATCTCATTTCTGGATCAGAATTAATTATCATTTATATTTTTCAGCTTTTATCCCCGCTTGCCATGTATGATGGACTCCATGATTAACGAAAAGGAAAGGAGGTAACCTCACCTGCAGTTAAAAAGGCAATTGTTTACTACATGGCGATCATATTGTCCCCATAATAATGAGCTTTCTTTCTTAATTATGCACCAACTACTTACTTTACTAGGGGAGTATGTTATAATATATATGCAATTCATTTTTGAATTTAAACTTCTTCCACCAATATATATTTAACGATACTGATAACTAGTACCCACACCTAATTAATAGTATAGTGCAAAGTAACTAATTCCATTCTAAACTTAGTTAATTTTTTATTTGATAGTAAATATATGATTGGTCGCGATCGAGCTTTATATATAAAAAAAGTAATTAATAAATGCCTCCTTTGTAGAGTTTTTTTTTGGGTGTGTGTATTCATGTATATTTTTGTTTATTTTTATTTTTTACATTTGTTGGTCTCCATTTATTTTGGTATTGGCTAATTGAACCTTTTATCTTAATTTCCTCTATGTGAAAGAATGGGAAAAAGTCAATATATTAAGTTTATGAAATGTCTACAAATCTTTATATGTGGGTAAACTTCCATGATAACTGCCCTAACTTACATCAGAAAATAAAGCTATTGTTTGGGGTTATGGGGGCCGGGAAATTTTATTATAAAAATATTTGGGTGAAAATTCCATGATAACTACCCCAACTTAAATCACAAAAGTAAATATATATGACCTAAACTGACATTAATTATGTGATGACTATTCTAGGATTCTCTTGCATAGTGAACCTCAATTCATGTCATTTTCCATAACCCCACAACCACTAATCTCTCTCTCTCTCTATCTCTATCTCTCTCTCTCTCTGTATATTTTCAGATAAAAAGAAAAAAAGTTTTAAAAGAGACAAACCAAACCACCTTTCATAGACCAAAACATTAATAAGTTCAAGGTTTCCCACATAAAGTCATCATATAAAGAAACCATCTCATCTCATCTCATATATGGAGATCAGCTGCCTTCAACAAGTTCTTCTTCTCCTAATAAAATTATGGGCATTATTATTATTATAAAAAAATTATTACCATGTACAATAACATGAATTTGTGCTATCAATCTCCAAACTTCATTGAATGGCTCAAACCATCCAATTCTCCATCTTCTTCTTCATCCTCCATTTTAACCCAACAACCACTCGATCATCATCATCATCACTTCCCAAATACTATGAGTTTATATTATCAAGAACATCATCAAGAAGAAGAATCCGAGCACGAAACGATCCGATGCTTGCCTCTGCTTAGTAGATTAAGTGAACAAACAAAGCCCTTAAAAGAAGAGAGCCTTGGAGTTAAGGAATTGGAGAATTTTGAGAAAGTAACTGTGTCTCTCCACATAGGGTTGCCTAATTATGGCAATAATTCGGGTGATGATGATAAGACCGGTCTTTCGAGGTTTCACTGTAAGGAAGAAGAAGAAGAAGAAGAGGAAGAAGAAGTAAGAGGGATGAATAGGAGGAGTTTTATTCATGGCTGCAACTTTAATGCTAAGAGTAGATTTTGGATCCCAACACCAGCTCAGATACTTGTTGGACCTATGCAGTTTGTTTGTTCAATATGCAACAAGGCCTTCAATAGGTACAACAACATGCAGGTTAGTAGTATATTCTTGCAATTAACCATATAGTAATTCTTTTGATTTTTCATGCTTCAGCATTGATAATTAATATGATATATACATTCATATTAAACCTGAAAGAGATAATTTTGCAGTAATATTTGTGTACAATTATAGTGTGTAAATTATTTTTTATTAGAAAGGAAGTGCTGAAATTATTCATAAATTTACGATTTAACATCAATTTGCTTATACCATTTCCTTCTTGAAAACTATTATTTATTTTTGGAATATTGGCTTGGACTTAATACCAAAAGTAATAATTATTTTCCTTTAAAATATATGCCCTATTGTAGGGAAGATGCCTGCCACATTTTTTCCTTATAAATAGAAACTTTTTTCCCTTAGTATGGCATATTTCTGAAGGTAATTAAAGGTTTAATTAATTAGTTGCTAGATTTATTAATATATATATATATATATATATATATATATATATATATGTATATGTATATATGCTAGCTTATATAGTTAACATATTTTGTGTAAATATTCAAATCATATTCCAAAAAAAACTGGGTGATCAGTCGGACCGAAATCACTATAATATTCAACATGTATTATGTATATTTTCAAATTATTTGGCGGCGACTACATATTTCATTTCAGAAGATAATCGTAGACTATTCTTTCTTAATACCATTTATGGTTCATACTATTGTCTAAAAGTAGTTTACTTCTTCTCCTTTTTTCCTTTATAAATAAATAAATTATAGAATTTGTCTAAAAGTGTATATATATATATATATATATATATGATCATTATCTTTGAAAACATCTAGAAAATATAATTTTCTTTCTCATTAAATTAATGTTTTAAAAACTGCCAAATACTCTTTATTCATAGTATTGTTCTTTTAAAATAAAAGAAAAAAGATTTGAATCATCAAATTTCACTCTTTCTGTCCATTAAGGAATTAACCTTAACTACCCTCCTCACATTCCCCTCAGTAGTGTAATTAGTGTTACTGTTTCTTTGAGGAAATACTGAAGAATATATACAATAAAATGTAAAAGAAAAACTATAGTATATAAATGGCATATATAGATCAATTGAGACAGCAATTTAAATTATTTACCTCATAATTATACATATTTTTTTCGAGAGAAATGAGAACTGGCGATCTTATTATTTTTCTACTAATCATTTCCTATTAGTAATAATTAAAGATAATTTGAGGTCAGAAGAATGTAAAAAAATTGGAACAAATTGTACACTCAACAAAATTGCATATGAAACATGCATATATCTAAATAAACACAAAAGATACATATTTTTACACAATAACATGAAAAAAGAAATTTAATTCTACCAAAAAAAACATATTTATTTTCTTTTGATTAAACAGATGCATATGTGGGGGCATGGATCCGAATACCGGAAAGGAGCCGAATCACTAAGAGGAACACAACCAGCAGCCATGCTTAGGCTGCCGTGCTATTGTTGTGCACCGGGCTGCAAGAACAACATTAATCATCCGCGCGCAAAGCCATTGAAGGACTTCAGAACCCTACAAACACACTACAAAAGAAAGCATGGATCGAAGCCATTTTCGTGCCGAAAATGTGGCAAAGCATTTGCTGTAAAAGGGGATTGGAGAACACACGAAAAGAATTGTGGAAAGCTATGGTATTGCACTTGTGGCTCCGATTTCAAGCACAAAAGATCACTCAAAGATCACATTAGGTCTTTTGGAAAAGGCCATTCTCCACACCCTTCTCTTGAAGGGTTTGATGATGAGAAGGAATGCATCACTGAATCCGAAGACGAAAATTAATTAAACGTTAAGTTTGCTAATTATTAATCTAAATTTTATTCTATGCATTAATTACGGTTCATCCGATTAAGCTTGTGCTCAGTAACAAACCAATTCTTGCATGATCATATTGGGAGCGGTTTGTTTCGGAGCATTTGCTATTAGGAGGTGAGCTTTAATTATTATCTTTAAAAGACAGTTTGTTCATGTACTATTAAGTGTTTGCATGGTATAATAAGGTGATTGCCTTGAAGTCGTGAAGCAGATGAATTTTCTTCTCATTTGGCAAAAAAGAAGATATTATTATTATATCTTCGAGGTTTTGTAATTTTTGCATGGGAGAAAATTTTTCAGCTTCATTGCTAATTATATTGGTGACCTTAATTATAATAAATGGATTGTAATATTTTGTTAATGTTGTACGTTGTTCTGCCTATCTTCTTCCTATTTTAATTTATTTCATGCACACGCAATGAGCTAGGATCAATTTGATATATGGTATATCTTGCATAATTAAGCTTCTTTAATATTTAGGATATTTTCAGTAGGGTTGGCTAGTGTCTGTGTCTGTGTGTAAAATAATAAAATAACAATAATTTATTAATGGAATTAGTTAAATGAGGTAACTATTCTCGTTATAATACTGAACACAACCATCATAAACCCATATATATCGGAATTAATTTTCCTTTCATTTTATACAAGCTACCTCTATCAACAGGAGCAAAAAGTGTAATGATTATCCGAATATACAATTTTACTTTAGATGGGATCATGCCACCCATTTTCCTTTTCTTTTATTTTCTTTTTATTTTCCTTGGCTATGGTTTTCAAATATTTGTAAGTTGGTGCAGTTAATTAGGGAGGTGGGTCCAGCCCTTTAATTCAAAGTGAATTAATTAATTATTAATTTTCCCAATACTATAATCTTAGAGCTAAGGTGGGATTTGATGAAATTGAACAATTAAAATCTGAATAGTTAATTAATATATCTTAATAAATTAGATTATTTGAGTAAAATAATATTTGAGTTATTTAGTAATTAATATTTTCTCTGTCCCATAATATATGATGTTTTAGAGTTATGCACAAGAATTAAAAAAATAATTGTATAACATTAAATATAATATTAATTGTCTATAATACCCTCTATATATATACTTATCTCATACTCTCTCTCTCATCTATAACATTTTCTTATAAGGGGTAATTTTGAAAAGATTGTAGTTAATTCTCCTAGATTATATAAAACATCAAATAATTTGGAAAAAATAAAATTATCTAAAACATCATATATTATGAAACAGATCAGAGAGTGTGTGTAAAATATATGAATGACATTATTTTAGCATTTAATTAACCCTCTGATTTGTTTCAAAATTTTATTTGGTAATTTTAAATATACAATCTAATAAAAAAGCGAGTGAATAATATTGTTGAATGTATTTATATAAAAATATTCACATACCCTAATGAACAAATATTAAACAAATCACTTAAAAAAATTTAGCAACAATGTATAATATGAAGACTATACATTAGATACAAAATGTATCAAATTTAATAGAACAACTCATAACATAATAGTTCAGAAGAAGAATTATATTTCATCCGTTTCAAAATATAAAATTATTATTGACTTCTTAAATATAATTTAAAATATTTTTAAACTCATAATTTATATGATTTTTTTTTAAATTTTAGCTCATACAATAATGAATATTAAAAAAATAATATTAATTGTAAAATTTATTTAAAATACAATCAAACAGTACCACGGAATTAAGTAAACTCAAGTTTATATATGTGATCTTAATTAATTACATAGAAGGACTTTGATTCCAAACTATATTATGAGCTTGAAAATATGTTAATTAACCAGAATTAAAGGAAAAGGGATCTGGCTGGCTGGTACTGATTGATTTGTGTGCGTGTAAAAGGGTTAACATGATTACAAGCTTTAAGAGCGCTTTCATACAAAAACTGAGATTTGAAATTGATTTTCTATTGAGGTAGGCTTGACCAATTGCAAAAGGTTGAAAGGGGTTAATTTTGAAGTTATTATATAGTCAAAAAGAGGCGGGATCCGCCACTATGGTTTGTCGAGTGAGATCGAGAAAGAAATTTTAAGGCCAAACAAGCCGCTAATGAGGTGGGATTGATGCCACACTTTTATATTAATAATACTTTGATGAACTAAATACATATAAATACAAAATAATGTAGTTGGATATAATTAATCACCCATCAACTAATTAATTTGTGCAATTTACTTAACTCTGAAACGCAACACATTAAAATTTGTGTAGTGCGTTTAGAAGTTTTAACACTGCAAACGCTCCCGTTACAAATGTTAGTACTATCACAAACGCTGATAACCGAATATATATATATATATATATATATATATATATATATATATTTGAAAAGCTTAATTTAGTTGTTTAAACATGGTATTAGAGAGTTAAGGTTTTTATATATTCTTATTACTTTACTTCTGTCCCCATAAATTTCCTTGAGTATATGTATTCGGCCTGTGAAATTTTAAAACAAAAATTAAGAGTTTATGTACTTTAAAATTCTGGCCTTTCAATGATACTGGGAAAATGAGACAATGAGAAGGAATAATTTATAGAACTAGCTAGAGGAATTGAGGTTAGGTTATAATTTAGGGGAAGAAATTTGTATTTTAAGTTGTCGATGTTAATTTTGTGATTAAAATTAAAAGATCATTGCTTAAAAGTAAATTTTTTTAAATGCTAACAAAATTAGAATTTCAGAGGGGTTTGGCCCTGGCTATTGTGTGTCATGATGAAGAGGTGACATAATAATAATTGAAACATACAGAAAATTATTGAAAATGCATTCAATTATACCGAATTAAGTAAGATTTTCACCTTATGGTTATGTTTGTTTGTAAAGATTATAATTCATAGGATTATAATCTCAAGACTATTAATTCTAAGATTATAATCTCGAGATTATAATTTTAATATCAAGACTATTAAGTTATTTTATAATACCGAGACTAATAGTCCTAAGTCTAAATTTAAAAACAAACAAGACACTTGAGATTAATAGTCATATCCCAATTATAATATTTGCAAACAAACAAAGTCTATGGGTTCACTCAAAGTGGATAGTATGTGGTCAAAATTATTTTCTCCGTTTTAAAATTAGATATACAATTTAAGTTTTAAAATTAATTAAACGATGCTATATAATTAAATTTTAAATTAATTTGAATTAATTTAATTTTAATTGATACAATTATTATTAGAGTAAAATACAGTGACACCCTCTCTGTAAGACCCCGACTTTTATGAATAAAGAATAATTTTTCTCGAAATATATTTTTGAATATTATGGTGTGGACTTGATATAATGTTATAGTTGTGGGTGATATTTATAAATTTTGCAAAGTAAGCAAATGGTTATATAATATTCGATTGGTCGGGGAATATTTGTTTTAACAGGGAATATTCATACGACGACACAATCATTGATGGACCCCACAACGGAAGTATTGTCGTAGTTAGAAAACGACAGAATTATCTTTTTATAAAAATAACGGCGAAAGTGTTACCGTTAAAACTGTTGAACTACCCGGTAGTAAAAGTACAGTAATACGTGTGGTTGCATAGTAGCACACGGTATTGATTATTGATGCTTATGTAAGAAGTCACTCAGTAATACTCAATTATTGCTACAGTAATTGATGCATCATATCTCTTATATTATTGATTCAATTATTGTCAGAGTATCATCTGCATAATATTTTATATTATTAAATCAATAATTGAGACGACAAAGTTATTCATATTATTATTTGCAATATTGACAATGTCTATAAGTTCTGTCAAGGAGAGGTTTGGTCACCTAATTGCGCACCAATAAGGAGAAATCCTTGTCGAAAAGCCTCCCTTTTTCTGGTAACGACCTGGTTGTTAAATATTATGAGTTATAATATTAATGATGAATAAGTTCGTGTTGATTAAAGATGAAAGTGATAGTTTCATTGTGTGGGATTTATTAGTGTTAGTAGAAATCGACATCTATTAAGATAATAATTGATGTCTGGAGGTTATATTGACCAATCGGGTAATTAATCGGATAAATGAGCAATTAACTACTATTAATTCACATGCTTATAACTATGTGTTCACATGTGTGTACTATTGATTCACATGATTTACTATTAGGGGAGTTAGTGCAAGATTGATAATACTTGCATGACTAAATTAAAAATGGAGGTATAGATGAAGGTATTATACTGTAATTATTTTTTTCACATGATTATACTATTGAGTCACATGAATTAACTATTGATTCACATGATTTACTATTAGGGGAGGTGGTGCAAGTTTGATAATACTTGTAGGACTAAATTAAAAATGAAGGAAAAGATGAAGGTATTATACTGTAATATTTTGAGCCCCAAAACGTGCAATTATCGAAACTATATTTTTCTATAAATAGAAGCTCATTCTTTCTTCATTCTCACCAATTCACTAAGTCTCACAAGAGCAATTATTATAAAGAAATTATAGAGAGAAAGAATAAGAGAAGTCTGCTACCTCACTATTCCAGTATCCTATTTTCTTCTAAGGTAAGGGGTATTATTTCTTTCGTATTCATGAAGAGAGTTATTTCTTTCAATATTCGTAAGGGTTGTTATACCATTCTTTATTATTCTGTTGGAATAACCTGTCTGTGCGATCTATCGTATGCCTGGTGAATTCTTCTGTTATTCCATTCTTTATTATTCTGTTAGAATAACCTGTCTGTGCGGTCTATCGCATGCCTAGTGAATTCTTCTGTTATTCTATTCTTTATTATTCTGTTGGAATAACCTATCTGTGCGGTCTATCGCATGCCTGGTGAATTCTTCTGTTATTCCATTCTTTATTATTCTGTTAGAATAACCTATCTGTGCGGTCTATCGCATGCATGGTGAATGATCTTTCGTATTCATTCCTTATTAAATTATGGAAATGATCTGTCTACGTGGATTACCGCACGATGGATAAAAATCCATTTGCAGTTTCATATATTCTATTATACTCAGTTGGAACTGTTGATTGATAGCTTTGGCCCGTAATGCAAAGATGGACATGTGTATGACATGATCATGACCACTGGTGATAATAACGAATATCCTTGGCGTAGTGCATGGATAATTCGATGATGTGATTGGCAGGATCATGACCATTAGTTAACAGTTGAATGTCTTTGGCCGTAGTGCACTGACAGACAATTGATTGGTATGATCATGACCATTGATTTTATAGTTGAATATCTTTGGCTCGTAGTGCAAAGGTATGATCATTGTTAATAAATTTGAATATTTTTAGCTTTTGGGGTAAGGATATTGAGTAAACGTTCTATTAAGCCTTTGTGGCAAGGAGAAACTGTTGATTCACATTATTATAAACATGAATTGTGAATTTAACTAAAATCTTTGGTGGTTCAGGTGAAGACAGGTGATGAAAGTTCTCTTTGTCTTGGGTATTATAAAGAACTGTTGATGGGTATTACAGCGATAAAATTGATGATAAAATTTTTAATCATAGAAGATAGTAGACATTATGTTCTACTTGACTATTCTAATGGATTTCTTATTCCGTTGCAGTTGTTGATCTAAAACTTGTTGTCCATTGTATTCTATCAGTTGTTATACTGTTGAAGGCTAATGATAATTTATTCTGCATTATCTTAGTCATAATATTTCTTACTGGGTTAGTTGAGCTCACCATTTTGCTTTCATTGTTATCTTCAGGAAATGAGAACGTAGCCGGGACTAGTCGGGGAATGGAGTGATGGTCCGATATGGTGTCATAGTAGTCCTCACTATTCTATAAAATAGTTTGACAATAAATGTAATGAGGACTCCATTGAGTATGGATATTGTCTAGATGAAAATATTCTTATTAAAACTCTCAGCTATGTTTTGTCGTATATTACCCGACAGTTGTATAATTAAGTTGTATTTGAGTTCTGTACCATGTATTTGGCGACTCAGGATGGGTGATGTATACATGTTTTGGGGGCGTCACAGTTGGTATCAAAGTTTAGGGATATGATATCTGATTTGAGACTAGAACTAGAAGGGAAGAGACGGGTAATTCCTTCGCTAGTATGACTTACCTAAGTTTATTTGTTATTTAATTGGTCGCTCAGAATATAGGGATAATATGTGACATGTCAATTAACCCTTATTTTGAAACTATATTCTTGAATGATATCTAAAATATAGTAGACGAGCAATGGAAAAATCATGATACAGAGGAAATAACTGGGAAGGTACAATCCGAAAAGAAAGCAATGTATTCTCATCTCTTTGAATATCAAGTAGGTACGTAAATTTCGACGGCGAAATTTCATAAGGAGAGGAGATTGTAAGACCCCGAATTTTATGAAATGAAAGTATTTAATTTTCTTATAATTATTATTTTATTTCGTAAATAGTTAAATTGATAAAAGTTTAAATTAAGGGTGATATGTGAAATTTTTTGCAAAGTAAGCAAGTTGTTATAAAATATTCGTTTGGTTGGGGAATATTCTTTTTGTAGTAAATATCCGTACGACGGCACAATCATTGCTGGACCCCACAACAGAAGTATTGTCGTAGTAAGAAAACGACAGAATTATCATTTTATAAAAATAACGGCAAAAGGGTTACCGTTAAAACTGTTGAACTACCCGGTAGTAAAAGTACAGTAATACGCGTGGTTGCATAGTAGCACACGGTATTGATTATTGATGCTTACGTAAGAAGTCACTCAGTTATACTCAATTATTGCTACAATAATTGTTGCATCATATCTCTCATATTATTGATTCAATTATTGTTACAGTATCATCTGCATAATATGATATATTATTAAATAAATAATTGAGACGACAAAGTTATTTATATTATTATTTGAAATATTGACAATGTCTAGAAGTTCTGTCAAGGAGTTAGATAATCTAATTGCGCGCCAATATGGAGAAATCCTTATTGGAAAGCCCCTCTTTCCTGGGAACGACCTGATTGTTAAATATTGTGAGTTATAATATTAATGATGAATAAGTTCGTGTTAATTAAAGATGAAATTGATAGTTCCATTGTGTGGAAATTATTAGTGTTAGTGAAAATCGACATTTATTTCGATAATAATTGATGTCTAGAGGTTATATTGACCAATCGGATAATTCACCGGATAAATGAGCAATTAATTGCTATTAATTCACATGTTTATAACTATGTGTTCACATGTGTGTACTATTGATTCACATGATTTACTATTAGGGGAGTTAGTGCAAGATTGATAATATTTGCATGACTAAATTAAAAATAGAGGTATAGATGAAGGTACTATACTGTAATTATTTTTTTCACATGATTATACTATTGAGTCACATGAATTAACTATTGATTCACATGAATTACTATTAGGGGAGTTGGTGTAAGATTGATAATACTTGCAGAACTAAATTTAAAATGAAGAAAAAGGAGAAGGTATTATACTGTAATATTTTAAGCCCCAAAATGTGCAATTATTGAAACTATATTTTGCTATAAATAGAAGCTCATTCTTCCTTCATTTCTCACCAATTCACTAAGTCTCACAAGAGCAATTATTATAGAGAAATTATAGAGAGAAAGAAAAAGAGAAGTCTGCTACCTCACTATTCCTGTATCTAGTTTTCTTCTAAGGTAAGATGTATTATTTCTTTCGTATTCATGAAGAGAGTTATTTTTTTCAATACTTGTAAGGGTTGTTATTCCATTCTTTATTATTCTGTTGGAATAACCTGTCTACGCGGACTATCGCATATATGGTGAATTCTTCTGCTGTTCCATTCTTTATTATTCTGTTGGAATAACATGTCTACGCGGACTACCGCATGCATGGTGAATTCTTCTGTTATTCTATTCTTTATTATTCTGTTGGAATAACCTGTCTACACGGACTACCGCATGCATGGTAAATTCTTCTGTTATTCTATTCTTTATTATTCTATTGGAATAACATGTCTACGCGAACTACCACATACCTGGTGAATGACCCATCGTATTCATTCCTTATTAAATTATGGAAATGATATGTCTACGTGGATTACCGCATGGTGGGTAAAAATCCATTTGCAGTTTCGTAATTTTTCTAACCCTCAAAAATTCTAGAAAAATTAGAAATGATAATTTGTTGAGTTTTCTAGATTGTGTCCAAAAATGGCGATTTTTGGATGTATAGATTAGGAGTTATGAATTTTATGGGAAAAGACTATTTTAAAAGTAAACTCTTATAACTCCTTGTTGTTAATTCCAAAATTGGTGAAATTTTTATTGGGAGTACATGTATATCACAGGAGTATAACCTGTAAATTTTGAAATCTTTGGACAAAAGTACATGATGTCTAAATATTCGACAGTTTTGGCCATATGAAAAATAGTAAATGAATTTTAAAAATTTTGAGAAAAATATATGTTCAATATGGGACTATATTCTGCTAAATCCCAGAAAAGAAATTTTTTTGGACTAATTTGTTATTTTCATGAAAATAGTTTAGTTACAAACAAATGAATTAAATATGTTATGTGAAGTTGAAAAATATGTAAATAGGATTTTATGGCTTGGAAATCCTATATAAGGTATATGCAGATTTTTGATGAGGGATTTGATCATTGGTGATGAAATCTTATGAGTATGACATTTTTTATTGATTAAATGCATTATTTGGTAAAGTATAAATAATTAAAATAAATTATTTATAAGTTTAAGAAGTGATTAAAATATTGTTATAATATTAATAATATAAGATTATGAGTTTATTAAGTGATTGATAACATTTGAATTTTACCCCTATGAAAAAATTTAAAATTGTTGTAAATTTATTTAATATTACTTAATATAATAGTTAATATTATAAATAAATAAATAAATATAAAATACTTCATTCAGCAGTTATTCAACTCATTCAGTTAAAAAAATTACATTTGGTCTTTCAGCCAAAAAATCTGACTGATTCAGCCATTCAGACGATTTTTATTCAAAACAAACGCACTAAATGACTGACCTATTCAGCTATTCAACTTCATTCAGCTCTAAACAAATACCCCTTAAGTTGAAGACTGAACAAAAATCTCGGGTAGATTTCCCTTAATTTGCATGAGGGGCCCTTTGTGTGGGCAATGTGCTTTATTGTTCGAGTTAGGGGTGTTTGATAAAACTGAATGAATCAGAATTTAAATAAAAAAAGTTGTTTGATAATTGACATGTCTGAAACATCTGAATAACAATTTTTTATTATTTTATTCTTCTAAAAAATTTAAAATTGTTATAAATGTATTTAATATTACTTAATATATATATATAATAGTTAATATAGTAAAAAAAACTTCTTTTAGCTAAAAAATGACATTAAATCATTCAGCTCAAATCGTCTGAATGACTGATCGATTCAGTTATTCAGACTAATTTTTCCGAAAACAAATACACTTATTGACTGACCGATTCAACTATTCAATTTTAAACAAACAACCCCTTAGTCCGTCGGTTTTCAAGCTCCCGTAGTTATATGTATTATCCAAGACTACTACTACATAAGACTAGAGTAAAATACAAGATAAATGGTTAAAAGTTATGTAGTTTAGTTAGATATATTTCAATAAAATTATGTTGTACAATTTTATATAATTTTGTCTAAATAAAGTAGATTACTTCTATTTATGTACTTACTATTATCCAAGATTAAATTACAAAATAATAGTCTGATTAATTATTTTATGGAGCTATGATACTTAATTTAATAATATAATAAATTGTTATTCGTGGTACATGTTGGAGAATAACAATGCAGTAAAAATAATATCAAAAGAAAAATGAAAGAAAAACAATCACATGACACAAAATTTAAAACATTAATTTAATTTGAACTAGTCCACGGTCGACGGCTAACATTTTTATTATACCTTAGCAAATTCGTACATTGATTGTAGACTCCCTTCTTTATATAACGTAATATAAATAACCTTAATTCACCAAAAAAATACAAAATTACTCCTCCAATACCGGCTCTCCGCTCCAAGAACAGACCCAATTACCTTTAAATAACTTTACAATTATCACTAAATTAAAAGTTTTGATATAAGAGTTTACTAATAACTATACAGTTAATAGTATAAAATTATATCTTTTAGGTCAATTTTACATTGTTTATTATACCTTAGCTTAAAAATATAATTTATACTAATAATTATACTTCGAGAGAAAAATAATCTAGTTAGTCAAACTCAAATATAAAAACATCTCAAGGTCAAAAATCTATTACTATTTATAAGAACATTCGCAACAGTTTCTTTATCTCTATCCCTACTCTGTAGTGCTATTGGGTCATTCTGTAGGATAGGAATTCAATTTTTTCACTATGTACCCAACAGGTTCCTTATATTGATTCTTTAAATATTAAATTTTGAAATTTAAAATTTAAAAGTTAAAATTTGAAAGTTCCAACAGTCAAATCATGTTTTGAACGTTGTAACTATTTTTTTATTTAAAAGTAATTGTTGTTTGAATTTAAAAATTACAATTATTTTAATTTAAAAATAAATATTGCTAGAAATTAAAATGTGCAACGATCATTATGTATTTATGAGAACTAAAACAATATTATTTTAATTATAATATAATAAAATTTATAATTTGTAGTAATATTTTTTTACAAAAATGATCAAAATCAAAATTTGACTGATTTTTAATTTTTTTTTATTGTTCTCTTTCTTCTCTAAATCCTCTTTTTAAAAAATAAAAATTAGTGAATTTGATAGGCATGCATACCCAAATCAGCAATTAAGTGAGATAAAGATCCTTTAACCAACATAAAATCGCAATAAATAGGTTGTGAAATGTCATTTTACATAAATAGGGAACGCTCTTTTGATTCCCTCATCCTGAGGACTCAAATCATATATAGGAATTAAAATAGACAATTATATAATGATAAAAAAATTGTTGGATATTGATTTATTGATATATTCTTTAAATGTAGGGATAAAGAGTCTATTGGAGAATTTGTTGTGAATGCTCTAATGGAGTAATGACGAACAGGACACTTTGCTAATAAATGCAATTCAAAATTAAAACAAAAGCTTAATGAATTATCCCTTGATGAGGAAATCCAACAGCAAATTCTTAATTGTTTATCTAATGATGATTCTGAGTCAAGCTCAAATAATGACTTAGCAGAAGTCTATTCAGAATCTGATGATAATTCTGACACCGAACAATGTCAGACCTGTACTATTAATAACTGTAATACAGCTACTGAAACTAATTACTGGAAAGCTATTGTCGAAATGAATGGTTTAGATATTGGAGGTCCCAGTATTAATGTTCTAACTGACCACCAAAAATCTCTTCTCGACCTAGCTGATCAAATTAAAGATCCAGAAATCAAATTAAAATTCTTAGAAATCTGTTATACTAAACAGAAGGTTGAAGACACTCTTCCCCTTAATCAGACAGTATGAAGGATGTTATGAAACGAATTCAAGGCGTTTCTACAGTTGAAAAGCCTACTACTATACAGGATTTAAAAAATGAAATAAATATTTTAAAATCTGAAATAAAACAATTACAGAATAATAATATTATTATCTTTCAAGATTTAACCAATATTAAAAACAAGTTAAATCACAAACAGGATAATACCAAACAACCCGAATCTTCTGATAAACCAGAATCTTCTGAACAATATTTAATGCTTATGAATCAAGTAGTCTTCCAGAAATGGTATATTAGAATCACTTTTATTATCAAACCAGACTTTATCATAAAAGATGTTATTGCTCTTGTAGACAGTGGTGCTGACATGAACTGCATCCAAGAAGGATTAATTCCTACTAAATATTTCCAGAAAACTACTCAATCCCTAACTAGTGCAAGCGGTAACACTATGAATATAAGGTACAAAATTCCTGAAGCCTTAATCTGTAATCAAGGTCTTTGTATACCTACTTCTTTTGTTCTTATCCGTAACATGAATCAAAGTATCATTTTAGGCACTCCCTTTTTATGCCTCCTAATGCCTATTACATGTATTTTTATAATTTTATTTGAAAGCCCAAAATTAAATCATATGCAAGTGATATATGATTAGATTATAGTTATAAATGTATTTGTAATTAAATATATCTTATAGTGGATGGTTTAATCAAAACAAGAGTTTATAGATATATCTTTGATGATGACAGTTAGAATAATGATTGTGGACTGTGGTGTTTGAATTTAATCCTAACCATTCTAATAAAATTATGCATAATTGTTAAAGTATTTTAAAAAGTAAAAATAGAAAAAAAATAAATTGTCGGTTGAGTCAACTTATGACCGGATCGGAGACAAGGGTTGATCAAGCACGTCTGTCAATGATTTACAAGAAATAGCCACACTCCATAACACGGATAAAGGCCGAGAATCAAAACGCGACTTTGGTGACGTCTCACTTAATCAAGAATTACCCCTGATCTTTCTTAATTAATACATGCCATGGAATTTTAAAAACATATTAAATATATATTAATAGATAAATTATCACATATATGATCTCATGAAACTACTGTTGATTTGGGGTAGGGGTTCTACCCAAAACTATGAGCCGACAGGTTTCTTCCTGTATGGCGGTTTTTGTTAGAACAATATAACGTTCAGATTTATGAAATTGTTCTAAGAAATAAGAACGGTTATAATTTTCTGTTGCAGATTGATATGCTGTTAGATAACGATTACTCTAAAAGTTCAAGTAAAGAAACATAATAATTTACTGAAGCAATAATTTAAAACATACAAGAGAATCTTGATGTCTTCAAACTTCAGATTTATTTATTTATCAGATATTTTACAGAGGGAGAGATACAGAAAGAGTACGAATCAAAAACTAAAGAAAGTTCTGCCTCAACAATGGGTGAGGTCTCCCAATTTATACAAGTGAGAAGATAAAAAAAGATCTGGCGTGCTGGCTAGTGGAGTCGGTTGGCAGTCCTTATCTTTTCTTGTTTAACTCTTAGCCGTGAGAAGTGGAGCATGAGACAAACTGTCGGGTGGAATACAGCTGGATGGCGTCTTCTGATGATAGAGGACAGCTGGCTGCTTCTTTCTGATAGTGGAGCTACTGTGCTTGTTTTCTTCTGATAATTGGGAATACTGTAGTGAACAGGTGGTTGTCATTTCTGATAATTGATGTTGTAGTGGAATGCCTTTACGACTTTCCTTTGCCTTTTTTGTCTTGTGCCATCTTTTCAGAAATCATGCTGGTGAGAGAATCCCAAAAGTCTCCCATTGTGGGTTCTGGTTCTTGACTTTCTCCTGCTAATACATTGAATTGGTTCTCATCCTGTTCAGAGTCTTCATCACTGTTAACTGTCTTTATGGAGGCATCATCCGGGACTAAGGATTGTAGAAATTGTGTCTTCATATAATCCATAGTTTTGACCAAGAGTTCTGTTTCAGTTAAATTTGGAAACTTTTGTTTTAAATCTGTTTGGATTTTAACAAAAGGGTTTACTGGTGTTGATACTGGAAGGCTTTGTGGTATAACATCTAAACAGGCCTGGGTATGACCTTTTATGGTCTTGAGGAGTTCTGGTAAATTAGGGTTAAGCCCTTTATCCCACCATTTGGTAAAAAATACCCTTTTTAGGCGAGGGATTTTGTTCTGGTAATCACACTGAAAATCCCACTTCCAAATCCAAGGAATTCCAAAACGAATTATGAAATGGGCAAATAATTTCTGCATGGATAATTCTTTATTAACTGGTATATGGGCATAGGAAACTTGCCATTCCCTGAATGCTGTTTGTACTGTTTCTGGTAGGGTGTCAATAGTGATACCTATTTTATCCCACCAAACGAAAAACCAGTTGGGAATTTCGTTTCTTAAGACTTCTCGACAGATTCGGATAAACCAAGAATGGTTGTGAATAGGATTCTGGTAGTAAAATACTTGAGTAAAGGAATCAATATAATTCCAATAGCTGTATCTGGTTTCTGTTGAATGACTGGAGTCAATGATACGGGTAGTATGGGGATTAATGCCCCAAT
The DNA here is from genome assembly GCA_020205505.1 of Panax japonicus. Lineage (NCBI taxonomy): Eukaryota > Viridiplantae > Streptophyta > Magnoliopsida > Apiales > Araliaceae > Panax > Panax japonicus. The sequence continues at coordinate 76,892,450 of CM035110.1, forward strand.
TAGCAAGAGGCATAATGCTCTTGATAGTGGTTTTACTGTATTGTATTGGACTTGCTGTTTTAGATGGATCATGAAGCGTATGCTTTATATCCATAGATGCTGTTTCTAGAATGATCTGTTCATAAACATAACGATACTGGTTAAAATGGGGAGGAGACTGTTGAGTCGTTAAGTAACGGCGTTTGATCTCCCATGGATCTTTCATCCATTTCTCATCATTCTGTTCAATAAACAATACTGTTTCTTCCACATAAGTATTTGGAATATATTGTTCAGGTAAAAGAAGGATATCTTTTACTGTAGGTAGCCTAGAAGAAGTCGAAGAATTACTGGATTGAGGGTTCAGGCTAGGAAATTTTGTATAATAAAGATTAGCCCTGCCTCAGCCTCGTTGACCGCGGCCGCGACCTCTACTGGTCATTCCTGCAAATATTCTCTGGTTAGAAAATTCGGTAAAGAATTCTGTTTTCCTTTGATATACTCAATATCAAAGTCAAATACTGATAAAATACTTTGCCAAGTAGCAAATATTTGTTTGGATGCCAGATTTTAAACATCTTTTTTAAAGATCTGTTTGGCTGCTGAACAATCAACTCTAATTAAAAAGTGTTGATTCAAAAGATCATCCTAAAATTTTAAAACACATTTGACAATCGAAAGACATTCTTTTTTAATAGTAGGATAATTTAAAGAAGGTCCTTTCCAAGTTCCTAAAGTAAAGCGAATAAGATCCTCTTTATTACTGTTAGGATTAAATTGTTTTAAAATACCTCCATATCCTGTATTGGAAGCATCAGTCTGAACAATCTTTTTCCATTCGGGATTAGGTAGAGATAAGCAAGGTAACTGTTTAACTCTAGGTTTTATCTTTTTTACTGCATCAGTATGTTCTCCGGTCCAAGGTAAAGGATTTTTCCGAAGGCGAGTATACAGAATAGAAGCATCTTGGGAAAGATTCGGATAGTAATCACGTATATAATTTAAACTTCCCAAAAACCTTTGCAGTTGATTAATATCTTTAATCTCATCTGGAAATTTAGATGCAAATTCAATACATCTATCAATAGGAATAATAGTTCCATTGGAAATATTATGTCCAAGAAATCTGATTTTTGTCTGGAAAAGTTTCATTTTAGGAGCAGAAACTACCAAACCATTTTTTATGATAACATTTTTAAAAATGTTTAAATGTTTAATGTGCTATTCAATAGAAGAGGAGAAAATTAAGACATCGTCAATATAACAGATAATAAATTCAGTAAAGGGATTAAAAATATCATTCATGATGTGCTGAAATTCTGAAGGTCCATTCTTAACTCCAAATGGAAGAACATTCCATTCATAATGACCAAAAGGTACTGTAAAAGCAGTTTTATAAGTATCCTGTTCTCTAATTTGTATTTGCCAAAATCCTGATTTCATATCAAATTTAGAGAAAATAGTGGCATCATGAAGACGGTCAAGAAGATCCTTCTTATTCCGAATAGGATATCTAATCCATTGAAGAGCTTCATTCAGTGGTTTATAATTGATAACGAGACGAGGAGTTCCTCTCTCAATTTTTGAATTTTTATTAACATAAAAAGTTGTACATCTCCAGGGAGAAGTACTAGGTTTTATTAGCTTTTTCTGTTGGAGGGATTCAATCTCAGTTTTGCAGAGGAGTAAGTATTCCTTCTTCATCTGACTGGGTCGAGATTTAGTACGAATATTTTTCTCATTAAAATTAGGGATATAAGGAAGAGAAATAATGTGTTTCTTCCTGTTCTAGAAGGCGTTCGGGACATCGCTACAGACTTCTGTTTGAAGAGTTTTATGGATTAACTTTATTTTTTCCTGTAAAGAAGGTTGTAAAATTCTCTGTTCTGTAGTAAGAAATTTTATTTCTTTCTGAATAAAATAGATTTGTTGCTCTTTAGAGTAAATCATGTTTTGAACTTGATTTAACTTCCTTAGTATAAGGTTCTGTAATGAATTCAAAAACAATATGTCTGTTATTAAGAGTTGTATGAATTCCTAAAGTATCAATTTTTGTAATAGACATTAGGAAGCATAAAAAGGGAGTGCCTAAAATGATACTTTGATTCATGTTACGGATAAGAACAAAAGAAGTAGGCAGACAAAGACCTTGATTACAGATTAAGGCTTCAGGAATTTTGTACCTTATATTCATAGTGTTACCGCTTGCACTAGTTAGGGATTGAGTAGTTTTCTGGAAATATTTAGTAGGAATTAACCCTTCTTGGATGCAGTTCATGTCAGCACCACTGTCTACAAGAGCAATAGCATCTTTTATGATAAAGTCTGGTTTGATAATAAAAGTGATTCTAATATACCATTTCTGGAAGACTACTTGATTCATAAGCATTAAATATTGTTCAGAAGATTCTGGTTTATCAGAAGATTCGGGTTGTTTGGTATTATCCTGTTTGTGATTTAACTTGTTTTTAATATTGGTTAAATCTTGAAAGATAATAATATTATTATTCTGTAATTGTTTTATTTCAGATTTTAAAATATTTATTTCATTTTTTAAATCCTGTATAGTAGTAGGCTTTTCAACTGTAGAAACGCCTTAATTCGTTTCATAACTTCCTTCATACTTGTACTGATTAAGGGGAAGAGTGTCTTCAACCTTCTGTTTAGTATAACAGATTTCTAAGAATTTTAATTTGATTTCTGGATCTTTAATTTGATCAGCTAGGTCGAGAAGAGATTTTTGGTGGTCAGTTAGAACATTAATACTGGGACCTCCAATATCTAAACCATTCATTTCGACAATAGCTTTCCAGTAATTAGCTTCAGTAGCTGTAATACAGTTATTAATAGTACAGGTCTGACATTGTTCAGTGTCAGAATTATCATCAGATTCTGAATAGACTTCTGCTAAGTGATTATTTGAGCTAGACTCAGAATCATCATTAGATAAACAATTAAGAATTTGCTGTTGGATTTCCTCATCAAGGGATAATTCATTAAGCTTTTGTTTTAATTTTGAATTGCATTTATTAGCAAAGTGTCCTATTTTCTCGCATTTATAGCATTGAATTTTAGATTTATCTTTCTTCTTGCTACCTTTTCTTCTTCTAGAAGATTTTTCAGGGGTTTTTGTTTTCGAAGATTTTTTAGAAGAACGTTTCTGTGAGATCTAGAGGGTCTAGAACTTTGCTGTTTTTTAGTTTTGTGAGGATACTGTAATTTTGTATCATAAGAGAATTGATCACAAAATTCTCTTATTTCATGTCTTTCAGTAAGATTCTGTTTTTTCATTAATTGTTGAAGTTTCATATCATTGCAAAGAGATAATCCTTCTTCAATAATCACTGAAATAAGATGGCCATAAGAATACTGGTCATAAGGTATACTCATATGGTCATGTTTATCTCTCAGTTTTTTCCTAACCTTTTCTGCAAAGAAAGTAGGAAGTCCATCTACGAACTTGGCTTTCCAATGTTCACTGTTGGCGTCTGCTCTTTGCATGACTTTCATTAGGAAAACATCTTTGTACCATCTAAAATGGGTTAAAGATGGGCAACGAAGGTTCTGTAAAAGTTCTCTACTTCTATCAGTATTGATCTGTCCTGGTCCTACAAAATGATGAACGATAGCTTGAACTAAAGTGTAACAAGCATCTTCTCTTCTGGTTAGAAGTGTTGTAACAGAGTCAGTTTCTTCTTTATAGGATTGAAGGATCTCAGTCCTCTGGTTATCAGAGAGTACATTATCCCACCATCCTGTAAGAATGCCAGTGAATCCATTGACTAAGAAACGACAGATCTGATGGTCTGTGTTATCATTCTGTTTGCAGACAGTTGCATACATCAAGTTATGATGGATGGTTTCAAAGATCTGATATTCTGTTTTACCATCGATATTCCATTCATAGATGGTCTTACAATGGTAAAACTTCTGGGAATGAAGAAAGTCTTCTTCATACAGAATATCCTGAGGAGTAGGTCTGGGGTAGTAGTACCTACTGGGTCCAGATAAAGCCATTCTATTGATAGGCTTTCGACTATATGTAGTTTTATTAATATTTTGCATTTCCTGAAAATTATTCTGGATTTCAAAAATATTAATAGGGAAAATATCGGAATCGTCTTCCTCATTATCAGTATTATTATTACTAGTATGAGACGAAGGCTGTCCAGACATCATATTGAGCTGGGACGAGGATGCAGGTGTGAGTTTTAAATCTTTCATTTTATTTAAAAGATTATCAATAAAACTATCACTGGTCTTAGAAGATTTCATTTTAAAATTACTAACTTCTAAAGGTGGTATATAGTTGCTGGTTGAAGGTTAACTTTTTGAGGGACAATTTGACAATTATCATTAATATGATTTATTTCCTCAATTCTGGTTAACTGTTTTCCTACAGTTTGAAGGAATAGATTAGTATAATTATTCTGTTTTGACAAAGGCAAAATGTCTTTTATTTTAACTTCCTGTTGTTGATGAGAGACTTCAGAAATATCAACATACGGGTTAATAACTAAAGGCTTCAAATTTTCATTTCCAGGACTAAGTTCAAGAGACTTAGGAGGAGGATGAATTGATTGAATAATATTGCCAGTAGTAGTAATCCAATCTTTTTGAATTCCAGTTAAAACATTCAGTTGGGTTTCAGTGTAAGAGTCTGATTTTAAGACAAAATCATAATACCATTTAACAAATGATAAAATACAATGGTTACTATTTAGATAAGCATAATAATTAGCTTTGATTTCTGCTAACTTATTACTATCATGATTTTTAAAATACCAATTTCTAAAGTTCTGGTATTTATCCTGTATGAACTCCTGATTTAAACATTGGCGAATTTTGCTATTTGGAGAAAAATCCATTTAACATTCAAAATTCGTATCACTAGCAGTTGGACTGTAAGGTCTTCTGTTCTGAGGAGTAGCCTCATAAATACCATGAGGTATTTGATTTTCAGAAATATGAATTCCTCTAACAATGTCTTCATTTTTAACAGACTCATTGCTGGTATTTTTAGATTCTTGATAAACATATTCTAATGGGTCAGACACAGATTGTCTAGAAGATTCTGGAAGATCAATATTGTAAGAAATATTGTTAATAGACCGACTTCGGGTAAAAGGTCTTTGAAATTTCAGATAAACATTTCCATTACTGGTTTGAATAACATCTTCAAGGTTCTGTCTGATTATAGGTCTGGTAGGAACGGCATTAGTAATTTGCCATTGTTTTGGGAAAGTAATTTCTTCCCAAGGGATCATTCTGGGAATAGCCACCTGACTACTAAAGAGATTAGTGTCTATAAGAACAGTATGTCCTTGTTGACTTTGTTTTCTGATATATGGATTTAAAGTTGTTAAAACTTTAAGGTGAATACGGAATAATATGGCAAAAGGAGGAGATCCGGGTAAATATTCATAACCATGAGAAATAATTCTCATTTCTAATACTTTTGACAGATTATTATCGGTTAGGGCAATACTTAAATCCGGGTAGATATTAAAATATACTGGTCCATGAGCAAGGCTAGTTTCAATAGCTCCCATGAGAGAAGCTTTCCAGTTAAGACACCTACCATCTCTAAGTGTGCACTGAATACTGGTATTTTGGCCAAGTAAAGTCAAGGGTTTGAAAGCAACTTGAACAAGTCCTATATGAACATATTTATATTTTTACAAAAAAGGGTATAAGTCTTCAACATGCAATAAATATAAAATTTCATCATTATTCTGTAAAGGAACAGCATGCTCAAAAGTTTTAATAATCCTTTTACTGATAAAATCAAAGGTTCCAATTTTATAAATTGTTTCTGGTTTGATTTTAGGAATAGTCCATTTATCTAGGGCTTCCTTTACATCCTGATAGGCTATAAGTTCGGTAGCTTCAACTGTAGAGGCTGAAGCATTAGCTACGGTTGAAAGAGAGGTTGAAAAATCAGTCATTTTTCAAGGTGACCATATATGCGTAATTTATAAGCAATATATTGATTAATATGTTAATAATCTAACATGGCTCTGATACTTGCCATTCCCTCAATGTTGTTTGTACTATTTCTGGTAGGGTGTTAATAGTGATACCTATTTTATCCCACCAAACGAAAAACCAGTTGGGAATTTCGTTTCTTAAGACTTCTGGACAGATTCGGATAAACCAAGAATGGTTGTGAATAGAATTCTGGTAGTAAAATACTTGAGTAAAGGAATCAATATAATCCCAATAGCTGTATCTGGTTTCTGTTGAATGACTGGAGTCAATGATACGGGTAGTATGGGGATTAATGCCCATATTAGCCAGAGGCATAATGCTCTTGATAGTGGTTTTACTGTATTGTATTGGACTTGCTGTTTTAGATGGATCATGAAGCGTATGTTTTATATCCATATATAGATGCTGCTTCTAGAATGATCTGTTCATAAACATAACGATACTGGTTAAAACGGGGAGGAGACTGTTGAGTCGTTAAGTAACGGCGTTTGATCTCCCATGGATCTTTACAAGGGCTACCATACCAGTACAGAATATAATATACCCCCTTTGTCTCGAAATAAATGTCTTAGTTGGTTTCGATAAGCTGATTAATAATATATATTATCTAAATTGCCCTTTTGAATTTCTTATAATTAATTGAAGTATTTCTCCACTTTTCTATGAATTATTACTTCTTTTAATGTGAATTAGTTTTCTAGATCATTCTTTTTGTTATTCACACATTCCTAATAAGTACTAAAAGCTAAAAAAAATAGAAAAAACGAATCTAGAGAGTCATTAAATAAAAAACATGTTATACGGGTAATATGAGAGACAAAGTGATATAATAGTTATCAGTTCCTAATGTAAATCTTTTCTCATTTCTTTAATTTCTAAAAAAAATTGAGTAAAAAGATTATGAGGGTATAAGTGGAAAAATTAGATAAAAATAATTACAAATATAAAAATAAAATATTTATTGTGAAATATTCTAAAAAAAAAATTTAAGAGGGATTAGTATTTTAGTCGCTATCTAAAATGGAAAAGATGAGAGACGATTACTTTTAGTGTAATTTTTTTACGGCTTATTTATCTGACTAGCTAGGTCCCGTGCCTCCGGCACTGTATGGACAATATAATTTATCTCAAACTTTGAACGACCAAAATAATTTATTGAGTGAGCGGAAAATTTAAAGTCATTTGTATTTTATTAAATTATTATTAGATTATTAGATAGATAGATGTATTTTATTAGATAGATGTATGAACGGTAGAATTTATCCCAAACTTTGGACGGCCCAGATGATTTATTAAGTGAGCGGGAAATTCAAAATCATTTGTATTTTATTAGATAGATGTAATTTATTAAATGGTTAATTGTAGCTGATACTAAGTAACCACAACATTTTTAAATAGAATTAGATTGGTAAACGGTACGGGCATTTTATAAAATTTATATTTTTTAAATTTATTTATTATAAGAATATACTTATATGTATATATGCCTAAATAATATCAATTAAATATATTAAAATACAGTACATAACACCATTGTATGACATTTGTTATTCCCAAATTATAACACTTGTCCTATCTAATTAATGTGATCATCTATTACTCCAGATTTTATATTATCGCTACTTAATTATTATCTCCTAAAATCACTACTTTTTAATCTCACATTAATATTTTGATTTTATAATCTCATAAATCACTGCAAATCTAAAATGTTCTGATAATATTAACTGTTTTAATATTATCATTACTAATTTAATTATTATCTCCTAAAATCAGTATTTTTTTAATTCCAAATTAATATTTTGAATTTATAATCCCCTAAATCACTACAAATCTAAAATCTTTTGGTAATGTCAACTGTTCTGATATTATCATTTCTAATTTAATTATTATCTCCTAAAATCACTACTTTATGATATTAGCTATTATCATTACTCCGTTATTTAACCTAATTTTCTCCTAATAAATATAACATAATATTATAACATTTATAATTATATTACGACATAATATTATACAATTTAAAATATTTAAAACAAAAATAAATAAATAAATAATATCAATCATAACTTACTATGTTGATTTTATAATCCCAAAATCTACTACTTTTCTAAACATAATTATTATATCCTAAAATCACTATTTTTCTAATATTATACCATTCATAATTATACCATACATTATATTATACATGTATGATGTAATATTATAATACACGTATATAACAAAATCACTACCTATCTAAACTGTGCGGATATTATCATTACTAATTAAATTTTATTACAACATAATATTATATCATTTATAATTATATTACAAAGTAATATTATACAGTTTAAAATATTTAAAATATAATTAAAATAATAAATAATATCATTCATAACTTACTATGTTGATTTTATAATCCCCTAAATCATTACTTTTTCAATTTAAACGGTTTTTATATTATCGTTACTTAATTATTATCTCCTAAAATCACTACTTTTTAATCTCACATTAATATTTTATTTTTATAATCTCATAAATCAGTGCAAATCTAAAATGTTCTGATAATATTACTAATTTAATTATTATCTCCTAAAATCAGTATTTTTTTAATTCCAAATTAAGATTTTGAATTTATAATCCCCTAAATCACTACAAATCTAAAATATTTTGGTAATATCAACTGTTCTGATATTATCCTTTCTAATTTATTTATTATCTCCTAAAATCACTACATTATGATATTAGCTATTATCATTACTCCGTTATTTAACCTAATTTTCTCTTTATAAATACAACATAATATTATAACATTTATAAATATATTACGACATAATATTATACAATTTAAAATATTTAAAACAAAAATAAATAAACAAATAATATCAATCATAACTTACTATGTTGATTTTATAATCCCAAAATCAACTACTTTTCTAAACATAATTATTATATCCTAAAATCACTATTTTTCTAATATTATACCATTCATAATTATACCAAACATTATATTATACATGTATAATATAATATTATAATACACGTATATAACAAAATAACAAAATCGCTACCTATCTAAACTGTGCGGATATTATCATTACTAATTAAATTTTATTACAACATAATATTATACCATTTATAATTATATTACAACATAATATTATACAGTTTAAAATATTTAAAACAAAATTAAAATAACAAATAATATCATTCATAACTTACTGTGTTGATTTTATAATCCCCTAAATCATTACTTTTTCAATTTAAACGGTTTTTATATTATCGTTATTTAATTATTATCTCCTAAAATCACTACTTTTTAATCTCACATTAATATTTTGATTTTATAATCTTATAAATCACTGCAAATCTAAAATGTTCTTATAATATTAACTGTTTTAATATTATCATTACTAATTTAATTATTATCTCCTAAAATCAGTATTTTTTAATTCCAAATTAATTTTTTGAATTTATAATCCCATAAATCACTACAAATCTAAAATATTTTGGTAATGTCAACTGTTCTGATATTATCCTTTCTAATTTAATTATTATCTCCTAAAATCACTACTTTATGATATTAGCTATTATCATTACTCCGTTATTTAACCTAATTTTCTCCTAATAAATACAACATAATCTTATAACATTTATAATTATATTACGACATAATATTATACTATTTAAAATATTTAAAACAAAAATAAAAAAACAAATAATATCAATCATAACTTACTATGTTGATTTTATAATCCCAAAATCTTCTACTTTTCTAAACATAATTATTATATCCTAAAATCATTATTTTTCTAATATTATACCATTCATAATTATACAATACATTATATTATACATGTATGATATAATTTTATAATACACGTATATAACAAAATAACAAAATCATTACCTATCTAAACTGTGCGGATATTATCATTACTAATTAAATTTTATTACAACATAATATTATACCATTTATAATTATATTACAATATAATATTATACAATTTAAAATATTTAAAACAAAATTAAAATAACAAATAATATCATTCATAACTTACTATATTGATTTTATAATCCCCTAAATCTTTACTTTTTCAATTTAAACGATTTTTATATTATCGTTACTTAATTATTATCTCCTAAAATCACTACTTTTTAATCTCATATTAATATTTTGATTTTATAATTTCATAAATCACTACAAATCTGAACTGTTCTGACAATGTTAACTGTTCTAATATTATCATTACTAATTTAATTATTATCTCTTAAAATTACTACTTTTTTAATCTCAAATTAATATTTTGAATTTATAATCCCCTAAATCACTACAAATCTAAACTGTTTTGACAATATCAATTGTTATATTTTTATCAAGAAATTAATATATATATATATATATATATATATTTATATTTACACACACACACACACACACAACTATTATATGTCATGAGGTTTAGTGATTAGATTAATTTTATATTTGGATATGTATTTGCGCACAAAATTTTTACCCAACTCTCAATTCTATGTAATATATGCTACCAAAATTTGATCATCGCACAACAATCTACCATCTTTTTTGTTATATTTTAATTTATTTATATCTAGTTAAAATTACTAATTTGTTGTTATTTCTAAGTATATAATTTGTTTAAATTAAAAGTGAAATAGTCTTAAATTTTCGAAAGCAGTGGTTAGAAAATGTAGGAAGTGGAATAATGAATTTAATAAATTTACTAAATTATAGGAAGATGGGTGTAGCGGGTTACTGTAATATATATTCAGTTATTAATATGTACGAAATGAAGGAGACAAGAATTATTATTAAAGAAGTTTTAAATTAACTTTTTTAATATATAGAGGTTCCGATTTTCCTCGAATTAAACTACCAAATTAAACATGAGTTCAGGTCCATTCAATTATTATATATATTTTACGGAATACAAAAAAAATTATACAACATTATATCACAAAAATAGAAAACAAAAATAAATTTTAATAAAACCCGTATCCTGATCCAGATTCCAGGCTCCAATTATTAATATATATATATATATATATATATATATATATATATATATAATATTCCCATTTCATGCAAAATCTCTGCGTACAAAAAATATATATAGAGCATTAATGTAAACATACAGATGTCAAAGATTTAGGTTTTGTGTCCACGTGTCACTTAGTAGGTGATGTGGGAGGACAGAAACGAAGTACGTGTCATTGTTCTCGTTGTGTCTTGAGGGTTTTTTGGGAGCCACCATGCATGTCGTCCTAGTAAAAGCTTGTTTTGGTTCTACTTAAGAGGAGAGGCTTAGCTTGCTATATTTGTTGTTGGATTTTCCTTTTCCATACATTTGGGTATCTTTCTGTTTAAAGTAATCATATATATATATATATATATATATATATATATAGAGTCCGGATCCAATCCGGGATCCCGGACTCTACTAAAATACGGACATTTTTTTTTTTTTTTTTGCTTTTTTTTTTTGAAACAACTAAAAAAAAAAAAAAATTATGGAATTGAAATTTTTCCATAATACAGTGTTTTGGGCGTGATTTGGATGCCTATAACGAAATATGTCTGTACAGTCTGGGCAGACTGTACATACATTGGTTGGGGTAGGTATTAAAAACACGCCCAAAACACTGTATTATGGAAAAATTTCAATTCCATAAATTTTTTTTTTTTTTTTTTAGTTGTTCTACAAAAAAAAAAAAAAAAAAAAAATTAAGGGTCCGGATTTGATCAGGTCCGGGAGTCCGGACCTGATCAATCCTGTATATATATATATATATATATATATATATATATATATATATATATATATATATATAGATGAAGGGTTCTTCTTCATTTTGCTGTTTGTGAATTTGCCAAGGAATTAGTTTTCTTTTCTGAGAAATGAGTTTGGAAGCTTTTATATTTCCTTTTGTATTTTCCTTGATATATATCCTTGAGATATGAAAAGGATGAGCTATATATATATATATATATATATATATATAGGGTCTCCATCCACAGCAACCGGTTGTTGGGGAGCAACCCCTTTTTGGCCAGCCGGTACAAGCTGTTACGGCTTATAAAAAAAAAAAAAAACTCTAAGGCCAGTACAAGCTGTACCGGCTGGCCAAAAAGGGGTTGCTCCCCAACAACCGGTTGCTGTGGATGGAGACCCATATATATATATATATATATATATAGGCTTGTGGGAGCTATAATACTCAAGAAGTTTACCTTTTTTAGATTGTTAGCTCCTTTTTTTTCTCATGTTTGTTTGTTTTGTTTTGTTTTGTTTTTTTGCAAAAGGCAAAAACAATATATATATTTAATTACACACACATATATATATACACACACAGATATTGTTGAAATAACCTCAATCCAAAAGATTTGGAGATCAAGGAATTTGTATAAATTATAATATGTAATAAGTAAGAAATATAACCACTTGATCACATGTATCACATTGTACACAAACCGAAAAATGTGCAAGTTTATTGGGTTAGAAGCTCTTTGCAGCCTGCCCTTGCTCAAATCTGTACGAGTTAAAAGGGCTTGGGTTAATTTCAGTACCGGCCTTAAGGTACCCGGGCTTTAGGCCCAAAAATTTTTAAGACCCCCTTAAATATTCTCTTTTTTTATTACTTAAATAAAATACTTAAATATTAAAGCAAATAATCAATTTATAATATTCTACATATACTGATTTCTAATTATTGTAATATTCTACATATTTAAAACATATAATTTGTATAAAATAATTTAATTACTATGTACCTGGGGGTTCATCATCAGATTCAGTTTTTTGGGTTTTTTTAATTGTTTGGGAGTAGTGTTACTCTTAATAAAGAAGGCTCTATTTGGTAATTATTTTTTGGACTTAGTGATAATGTGATATCTAAATAATGCTTTGGAAATATTGAAATAATCGGTTATTATATTTGATATTCTTTCGTATTGATGCTCTTTTATTCAGGAAAAGTTCTTTTTTTTTATGCCCGTCTTAATAGCAATTCGCAAAAGACCATTTTTTTATTGTCCGCTTTAGGCCCTTCAAAACTTAAACCAAATTAAGTATAGGTATTTTGATACTGAGTCTTGTCATTTATTGTAAATTAAAGTTGCCATGTACGTGTATAATAAATTTTAATTCAACCTTTTAGTTTGTCTGACGTATAAATCATCCCCTTTTCATATTACAATTCACTTTGTATGAATTATTCCCTCAAGTGTAAAACAGCTTCAACAAAACCACACTCAAATCAAAATATAATAAATAAAAAATATATTTTAAAAATAAATAAAGTTTCTTTTAAGAAAAAGCACAACAAAAATTAATGGACATTAAATTAACATTTCATCGTTTTTGGTAATTAGTCTTCAAAGTACCTTTTTACATTAGAAGCTTACTTGTTTAATTATATTGGTGCCTAATTATATTTGCATGTGAAGGTTCATGCATGAAACCAGATCTCAGTACTCACCCATCTGCATCTGGTGAAGAAGAGAAAATGGTAACAGGAAAGCAGAAGGCAGAAAACAAGGCGCCTGACACTGAGCATGCATCCAAGAAGGCCAAGTCCGAAAATGGGATCAAGGGCTATGCAAATGAGAAATCAAGAGCTGACATTGCCGCAGATTTTGAGAAGTTTTGTAAAGCTACATGGGAGAACCTCTCAATTGAACAAATGCGCCAAATATTGGATGCCAATGACCAAGATACAGAAGGCTCTGATGATGCTGTTGTCCCTAGATGGTTAGTTACAAAATCATACTCCCTCCATTCTATTCCATTCCTTAATATAAGTCAAACATTAATGGCTTACTTTTCAATATTATTCCAAGTATTAAATATAATTTTGGTTCTCTAACTATTTTATGCCCAATAAATAGGGTAACATAGACAATTGATATTATATTTAATGTTTTAGAATTATTGTTTTAATACATATGCACAATTCAAATAACTTATATTAAATAACGGAGTATTCACTAAGGCTATATTTGTTTTATAATAATGATGCATTGATTATTTATAGTATTTTGATATTATTAACCATCCCCTTTTTTTATCCTTGCACTAGTACTTAATGAATCCCAAGTCCATTTGATTATTTACATTATTTTAATATTATTGCAGTTTTTTATCCTTGGATTAATTAGTCTGTGTTTGAAACCTCAAAAAGAGAAAATCCCACTCAACACAATTGAAGAGTTTGTAAGAAAACTCGAGAGAAAATAAATGAATATGAAAAGTAAGAAAAATTTTAATATCTATGAATTGAAACTACATTTTAACATTTCTTTTAGTTTTAGACTCGTGTTAATTAAGATAATTTATTTGTCTTTTATATTATTTTTGTATTTTAAGTTTCAAAGTTTTTTTACTTATTTTGGGATGGAGGGATCGGAGTAGACCGGGCAATATAAGTAGTTAACTATTGGGTCAAATCATATTAACTGGAACCAAATGGGTCGGTTAACCATTTTTATTTATTCTATTTGGTTAAAGTTTGAACCCATATTTTTAAAACAAATATAGTTAATTAACTGGTTTTTTCAACCCATATTTTATTCAATTACACTCCTCTCTCTCAGTAAGCGCACCAAACACAAACACAGTTCAATTACACTCCTCTCTCTCAGTAAGCGCACCAAACACAAACACAGTTATTTTTTTTGGGATGGGTGGGAGTAGTTAGCGTCAGTGACTACAGAATTGTAAATTTCAAACTAGCTGGATGCATGCATGGCCCTTTTCCCTCTTTTTCTATCTCCAGAATGAGTAATATAATATGCTGTAATTTGTATGTGAAAACAGCCAAGACATGCTGTTTTATGGGGCTTTAGATAAATGTCCGGTTTGTGGCAGTCACTTGAAGTTTGATCGGACTAAATATATTTGCCGGGGAGCATATAGCAACGGGTCTACTTGTACCTTCAGTTCTAGGGACTCCCAAAGAAAAGAGGGAGCAATCACATTCCCCAGTTTTGTTGAAGAAATCGTAATGTCTCCTTCTAGCTGATGTTGCATATACGAATCTATAGCATACAGCCGTACATGTTTACGAACATCAAATGTCCGTCTTAATTACAGTTACTAAAGAAATATCAAGATCCCAAGAATCGATCCGAAAGGGCATTGGACTCCCCGGACAAACAAGATCCTAATGAGGAGGCCCTTGAATCCATTTCTGCAGACGTATGAATTTTCCAAATATAGAATCATTTGGATATTTGGATTACCACAGAAATTTTATTGTATCATAATTGGTAATTGATGAATATATGGATTTGCAACTCAAGATGTATGGAAAGAGAGGAGTGCTCAAGGATAGTAAATTGCAAGAGCAGGGTGGAAAGATATTTGAAAAAGATGGCAAATTATTTAACTACGCCTACGGGTGTTCATCGGTAAAAAAAACGGACCGAACCGAACCGTACCGAAAGTAACTAATTTCATGTACCGATATCGGTACCGATTAAACCGGTATCCCGAACCGATTACCCGGTTCGGTACCGGTTTATACATGGTTTGTACCAGTTATGTGTAAGAAAAAAATTAACTGTACTTGTTCTGTTATGCTGTTCATGTATAAACACCCTCAAACTCAATTGACCCATTCATGATTCATGTACACAAAACACCTTCAATTCATGTATGTACCTTCAATAAGACATAACATCAATATTATACAAAACAATACTTCTCCAAAATAGGACATAACATCAAAACAAAACAATAAAACATCAAATTTCTTATTCTGCACCATAAATAAAACCACTTGTTGAACAAGTTCTGATTGAACTTCTGTTCTGCAAGACAGAACAATACTATTGATGACAATACTATTGATAATTGACTTAAAAAGAGAAGTATAGTTTTGTCACCTTAACAAACGGATGTACTTCTAAAGAATGAAATTGGAATGAAGAGGGACTGTTTTGGAACCCTAACCTAACAAGAAACCCTAGCCCTTTAACGAACACGATAACAAAGCGCGTATCAGAGGCTTCTAGGGTGGATTGGAGCTCCAATAAACCGCGGGAGACATCCAATTTAGAGTCTTTCACAAGGCGGCAGAGCTCCCGAACGGACTGGTCGACGATGGCAGGAGAGGTGGAGCGGAGACATTGGGTTATGACGTCTCTTCCCAGGTCAGAGTCGGAGTCGAGGTGGGGTGGGGCTGATCAGAGCTTCTCGAAAATTGAGATTACGTCGACTACGATGCGGCGACTGACGAGTCGAAGGTTGGCCGGTGGGAGAAGGATGGATAGATCGTCGAGGTGGAGAGACAAATGTTCGAGACGGATGGACTGGGTAGTTGTAAGACCCCAACTTATTATTAATGAAATTAAATTTTCTCTATTTATTATTTTGAAATAGTAAGGGTTAATTTGATTAATATGGTTAGTTATGGGTAAAATACGCAAATATTTCAAATAAGCAAGTGGTTATAAAATATATATTGTTGTTGGGAAATATTCGTTTGGTCGTGGAATATTCTTGCTATCAGGGAATATTCGTACGACAGCGCAGCCTTGTGTAGGCCCCATAACGGAAATCGGTTGGATGAAAAAAAGGACAAATATAAGTTGTTTATAAATAATGGCGTAGTTGTTACCGTTTATACTGTTGAAATACTCGGTGGTTAAAACACAATAGCACACGGTATTGAATCAATTATTGATTCTTACGTAAGAAGGCACTACTCAATAATTGTTACTGTAATTACTGTTCAATATTTTATTTTATTGATTCAATAATTGCTACGTTGATATTTTATATTTCTATTGTTTCAATAATTGTCACTACACAGTATTTTCCATTATCGGAACAATAATTCATATTATCTGAATAATATTATTAGATAACATTATTGACAATGTCTAGAAAGTTCTGTCTAAGGAGAGGTTTGGTCATCTAATTGTGTGCCAGTAAGGAGAAATCCTTATTGGAAAGCCCCCTCTTTCCTAGGAACTGTCTGGTTGTCAGTATTATGATTCTGTAATATTATTTGTGAATAATTAATTATTGATTTATATGATGAGAAAAATATTAATTTTATGTGGATATAGATAGAGAAAATTTTTAATGTGACAATAGTTAAAAATTAATATTTTATATTTTTCTGGTAAAATAATTCATTTAAATATATTATTATATTTTAATAATATAATAATGGTGATATTTTTACACTGAATGTGGGATATATGAGTATATGAGGAGGAAAAGTATTTTTGTTGCATTAAATGATTAACACATGTTTTGTGTTTCGGTGAACCCCATTTCTTGACTGAAATTTGATTATAGCTTGTAAAATCGCCCGTTTGTGGATTTCGGTCAATTTCTGTTTGGAATTTGGAAAAACTTTCTTCTGTAAAGTTGTAGATAATGGAATTTCCTATGGAAAAGACATGAGGTTTGAATTTTTCTAACAAAAGGGCTATTTATTATGAATTATTGAAGTTCCGAAGTTCCGAAATAATTAATTTTTTAAGTTTAAAATATTTTAATTAAGAAAAACATTTTTTTTATTTTTGGGACATGTGTTAGTGGTTGAATTCAGCTGGTGGTGTGCGTAGGGAGATTTGGAAAAAAATATATTATTAATTTATTAAATTTTCTGCTTTGGTGTTCTAAGCATTTTTCTATAAATAGGGTGCTTAGGTTAGAATTGAAAATCACACCAGAAACTGAAGTTTTCTCTCTCTTTCTCTCTCTATATTATCGAGCGTATTCTTGTGAGTATTTTGATACTTTGAGTGTTGCTATACGGTGCAAGTTCCCTTCAACACTATATCCAGTATTCCAGTCAGAAGTACGGTCTTTTCGAGGTAAGGGATATTATTTTTTTTAAAAAAAATGATATTACTTCTTTCAATATCATTATGCCCGAATATTGATAGTATTTTTCTTGTGAAATTCTTGTCTTTTAGTGTCGGGATTACTATTCACGTATACGGCACTATTCACGAATACGACACTATTCACAGAAAAATTAAATTTTCGTGTTTTGTCCAAAATATCTATTATAGATACTAGCTTTGATTGTATCTATGTTTTGATAATTCTTGAATTTTACTTCACTATGGTTATTTATGAAGTATTTTTGAACTATGATTGTTTAAAGTACGAATCCTTAATATTTGTTCTTTTGTTTCACTGGATTCGTTTTCTTTAAAATATTTTTCATCATCCTCAGTCCTAAAAGATGATATTATTAAATATCTTTGGCCTGTAATGCAAAGATGGTTGATTTTCTTATGAATATCTTTGGCCCGTAGGGCAAAGATGTACAGGTGTTGAGATGAACATGACCAACTGATGAATATATTTGGCCTGTAGTGCAAAGATGAATATTTGATTCGAGATGAATATTGATTGATGTTACAGGGATAAAATATTGATGATGGACTTTTAAATTCATAGATTAATTTCATTCTCTACGTAACTCATCTATGAATTATTATTTCCACTGCAAATACTGATCTGAAACCTGTTGTTTATTATATTCTATCAGATTTTTTTCCCTGTTGAAGACTAACGATAATTTGTTCTATATTATCTTAGTCATAATATTCTTTACTAGGCTAGTTGAGCTCACCCTTTTTTTTTGTTCCATTTTTCTTCTCAGGAGGCGAGAATGTAGCGAGTACTAGTCGGGTGTGGAATGATGGTTCTAGAAGTTGTTTTAGTAGTCCTCACCATTTTTGTAAAATAATGTACCAATAATTGTAATAAGGATTTAGTTGGGTATGGATATTGTCTAGATGACAATATTTGTATTTAAACTTACAGTTTATATGTTGTATTAATAAAGTTGTAGTTGTTTCTGTACCATGTTATTGACAACTCAAAATGGGTGATGTATACCTATTTTGGGAGCGTCACAGTAGTGGGTTCGACTGTTCGAGACTCTGAGGAGAGGAGAGAGGACTGGGTTCGACTGAAGAATGAAGACTTCGAGATGGATGGTAGCGTGTTTGGGAATAAAGAAGTCTGAAGACTAAAGTCTAATTTGAAACACTGAGATATTTTATTTTTTTAATATTATTTAATAAACCGGTAAACCTGTTCGATTCAGTATATACCGAACAAATCAAACAACCTACCGAAGCCGATACCGAAAACCAGGTATGTACCGGTTACCGAACCGTTTACATTTTATACCGAACCGACCTGTTCGAACCGGTTCGATTTTCCTAAAAATCGAATATACCGTTTTTTTAACACACCTAACTGCGCCTTCTCTGTCTCAGATATCGGAAGAAGAGTAAATGAGTAATGCGATAACTTTTTGTTAATTTTTGTTTAACCTAATAAACTACATGTTGTACTCCGTATCTGATTTTGGCGAATGCAGGTTTTGTATTATGCAACTGATTATGGTTCCAGAGAATCATCTACACGTGTACTACAAGAAAGGGAGAGTTGGCAATGATCCTAAAGCAGAGGAAAAACTAGAGGAATAGGAGAATGTGGATGATGCTGTTAAGGAGTTTGCTAGGCTTTTTGAGGAACTGACTGGTGATGAATTTGAGTCACAGGAAAGAGATAAAAAGTTTCAAAAGAAACCCCAGAAGTTCTACCCCATTGATATGGTATGGACTTGTGTTTCTCCTTAAAAAAATGTTGCGGACAGAAACCAAGAGATCTATACTTATACCATGGCTGATGAATTGTGAGCCATTGTATAATTAAAAGGGTGTGTTACATGTGTAGGATGATAAGTATGATGTTAGATATGGGGGCCTTGGCATTCGACAATTTGGGACTGCAGTTACGCAGTGCAAGCTCGATCCAAAGGTTGCAAATTTAATGAAAGTCCTGTGCAGTCGGGAGATTTACAGGTGAGTGTCATTCCTATTGGGTATCGTTTCCACCAAGGTGTATTTTAATGTTTAAATATTTGTGCTTTCTGCTCAGGTATGCTTTGATAGAGATAGGATTGGACGCCCCTGATCTTCCAATTGGAATGCTTTCAGAATTTCATACGAGAAAATGTTAACCTCCCCTTCCCTTCTCTTTCTTTCCGTTTCTATAGATTGTAGAAAACTGATGGCATAACTGTCTTAGGTAAAGAGCTTCTCCTAGAATTCATAGAGAAATTGGAATCCATGGCAATGGCAGTGTGGTCAGACTTCAGCCAGAGATGGTTCACTCTCATTATCTTCAAGGAATACAAAGATATTGCAGATCACGTGAGAAATTGACTAAACACAATAGATTCTAGTAGAAATTCACTACTTACAAGATAGATCTAGCCTTGGTAGTGGTGATGATTATATATACATATTAAGGATAGGATATTGGTATTTATATCAGTCTTCTTGCTGGAATATGTAGGCTGCCACTGCATTGGAGACTATTAGAGACATTACTGTAGCCTCGCACCTTATAGGAGACATGAGTGGTGATACAATTGATGATCCTCTCTTTGATTGCTACAAAAAATTGGGTTGCTTTATTTCTCCTGTGGAAAAGGATTCAGACGACTTCAAGATGATCGTGAACTATCTAGAGAAAACCTATGAACCTGTCAAAGTTGGAGAGATTGTAGGAACCATTTGTTGTGCTCTAATATTATTAGTCTTTAAATAGATTACTTTCTATTTTGTTGACACTCAATACCTCTGTTTCAGAGTTACTCTGTATCGATTGATAACATATTTTCTCTTGAAGTGAGTGCTTGCCCTTCGTATGATGAGATCAAGAAACTCCCCAACAAAGTTCTACTTTGGTGTGGTGAGCTGAATGTTACCTGTCAATTTTGTCTGATGCTACTGATTAGCTTTTTTTGTTTGTCAATTTCTTCTAGTTTTGATTAACTTGGTTTTCTGTAAGGTACTCGGAGCTCAAATCTGCTGAGGAACTTGCACAAAGGATTTTTGCCAGCCGTTTGTTCTCTTCCTGTTCCAGGATACATGGTGGGACATTAGTTATCAATGTGTCACTATATTAGCCATTGCGGATCTGCTTATTGTTTCATTTGTCTTTTCACAGTTTGGGGAGGCTATTGTATGCTCAGATGCTGCAGCTGAAGCTGCTAGATACGGATTTACAGCAGTTGACAAACCAGAATGATTCTTGCTATTGGATGTTGCTTCTTTGGGAGACAAGACTACAGAGATCACGGGTCCTCCCGAAGTATCTGGTTTTCTTTGTTGGAAGAGAGATTGTAGTAACACACATTATCTGCTATGAGCTTAGAATGTCTTTCATTTTTGGACAAATGCAGGATACCAAGTCTCTGGAGGAGAAGAAGCTTGTAGTGAAGGGGCTGGGGAGGAGGAAGACAGATGAATCAGAGCACTTTGTGTGGAAGGATGATATCAAGGTGCCTTGTGGAAGGTTGGTCCCCTCAGAGCAGAAGCATAGCTCTCTCGAATACAATGAATATGCTGTTTACGATCCAAATCAGGTGTTTACCCTTTTCCCCAAATAAGATAGATCATATTCAAAATCCGCATTTGACTTTTCTATATAAATAAGTCTTTAGGCATGGTGTGTTTTTATAAGATCAGCACTTTCTTTTGTTCAGTGGACTCTTATGTTGATTTGTTTATCAGGTGAGCATAAGGTTCTTGGTGGGAGTGAAGTTTGAAGAACAGAATGCGGTTTATGAGACAACTGAGTAGTGGATCCAAGAAGAATGGAAGAACGGATAGTGGTGTCTGCAAATAGGTCTTTTGTCACTTTCTTTGAGTAGTCCTGTAGGCAGTTTGGGTGAATGTGGGCACGTCAATCACTTTTTGGGCCTTTTTTGGACTGTAAAGGGGTTCAGCCATTTCTGGACTGTAAAGGGGTCTCGGTGATCTATTTGCACTACAGTTAAGTAATAATCACAAAAATTCCAAGGCTGTAGGCACATGTATGTTAAGTACTCATGTTGACTATAGGCACACATGTTAAGTACTCGGTTCCTCTTTAATCAGATTGTTGTGTTATTGTCATGGTGCTTTATAAACTTGTTTTCCTTGTGATACTGTGCTTGTTATGTCTGGCCAATGTTGGTTTGTGTATATTATATACATTTTTATTACCCTGAACCTTTGTCACCTATCTACGAGTATTAATTGATGTAAAGGGGAGAATTAACATCTTTGATTTAGGCAAGAGATTTTCCTTTTATAGACAAACTAGGAATGGAGTTTTGATTAATTAGTAATATTTTGGTCCCTCTTTTGCTTGCAGTTCAATTAGATTCTACTACTATGGAGATATGAATCCTAATTCAAAAGGTAGAGAAAACTTGCCTGGTACCATTTGATAACATGGAATATGATGAGCTCTAGCACGAAAATTTTGCAAGTCAATTTCACCAAACCGCAGCTTTTGAATCATATCCACAAGTTCCTGATTGTTCTTCATCTTTCCCAGTGGAGAACATTCTTTCCCAATGTCTTGATTGTTGCATCTTTCCTCAGAATTTTGACTACTTATAACTCGGCTCCTAGTTTCTTTTGTCACAACCCGAAATGGAAATCAAGAAGTATATCCATTTTATACCATCATAACCTATTATACCTAGACACAAGATGGTAACTTGGATTTTCTCTATATTGGATTATCCACTTTAGAAATGTTTCACCAAAAGCTTAAGATGTTGATAACGCATTCATTTCTAACTGTGTCGATCCAAATGTGTTTTCTGACCAACTACCTGCAGTGCTGAGCTAAAGCTAAAGAAGCCTCCTGCTAGCCTTCCTATATATATGTATACACGCATATATATAATTATATGTATACATACATATATATAATATCATAGGTACAGAAACATAAATCCACATACATCTATAAATTTTGTTGAGTTTTCCGGGCCGATTTTGTACTTTGGTTTTGCACATTTGCATTGTTAGTTTCCTGATGTTGATGTTTTCGTTGGGGAAAGTTTTGTTAGTTGTGGGACAAGGGAGTATATGGTGTCCAACATATTCAAGGTCCCACCATGGTAATTCCAAAACCAACTGAACTTCAGCATGGGTATGTAACCAAAAGGAATCCACTTCCACTGAACCTGGTACTTACCAAAAATAAAATAAGTCTAAATATTGACTACACTTCCATAACTAGCATGCCAAGGAAAGGCTAAGAGTTCTCTTTTCTTTTCTTTCTTCTTTTGTTTGTTTGTTTTTGAATTTATTTTTTTTTTGACAAGAATGCAATTGAGTTGTATAGATACATTATTCCCAATAGTGTTGCCTACTTTATAATAGATGATTAGATAAACTTGTGATAATGATGGAAAACAAATCAACCTACGAAAAGAGATTAGGTTCATAAACATCAACAAAACTTTTAATTAACTGCTTTTGAGCACAAGATTCTTTATTTTGCATGTCAGTTGCAACAAAGAGGCAGCTTAAACATAATTTGACTAAGATGGAGCTGATCATTTACTAGACAACACCTACGATATATGCATTCCATGAATCTTGCTGTTGAAAACTTGTTACCTCTTCATATTTCATATCTCTTCCATCACCAAAACCTTCAATTCGTCTCATGTTTTCACTGTCTGGCATCTGGCGAACCCAGAAGTGGACAGATTGAAACCCAGCTTCTTCTAAACAGTCTCTTATCTCAGGTAATGACCACCTGGACACATGAGTAATCAACTTTTAATGATTTTTAAAGCTAATCATATATTTAACAATTATACTTGCAAAAAAAGAGGAAGGAAATCACTTTATCTGAAACATGCTTTACTGCAAATAATAGAGCCTATGGAATAATATACTCCGACAGATATCAGTCATACAAGTCACAAGACAATACTCACAATCTCCAGCTGTATGAAAATGCATTGCGAATTTTTCTCTGCGGCTTTTGGAGATTATAATGGAGGCTAATTCTTGTTTTCCGATGAATGATGTCAAATCCTGCTTGCTCCCAAATATACTGGAAAGAATCGATGGTAAAACTAAGTTAGTATTCTACCCAGCAGAACCTAGACTATCAATGGAGTATTTTTTGTGCAGCAAAAACTGGTTATAATTAGATTATATTGCCTGTATGGACGGCATATTCACAATACTACTAATAAATTAAGCTGAAAAAACAACAAAGGACTTCAGTAGCATATTAATTCTACCCTGAAAAGATATCATCCTTTAGCCAGCCTGCTGTCTAAGTTCTGCTATGAGGAGAGTTCGAGTTCTAGAGCTTGTTGAACATTTGCCAAGAAAAGTTTCTGGTAATTATGTATTTATTCAATTTCAATCCACTTACAGATGCGTTGGGACTTTCCAATGAGTTGGATAAAATGCACCAGATAAGAGTCTGGAAAAAGGAGTATAGAAATAGAAGAAAGCATGCTTTATTAACTACATTTACATGAAAATCTTTAAAAACTCACTAATCAATGCTGGGGTGTTAAAATATTTGTTAATGGATAGTTGAACATAATACCAAGCTAACATAGCATTAGTGATTACAAACATGCAGTTACCAAGGAGACTGACTAGTGTGCAAATAGTATAAAGTACACAAAAAGCTGACACCACAATTGTAGCTGGTCATCAGGAAAAACAGGCATACCGTAAAATTGGGAAATCTCCTCTGCAGCCTAAGCTTGCATTCTGATGATGTGCCTCCATATAAATCCATCACAAATATACCGCCTTTTTTAGACAATGAACTAAGGGCATATTTGAAATATGCAACCAGCTCTTGACGACTATGGATACAGCAACAACTGTAATTAAAAGCACACGCTATATCTCTTGCGGGCAATGGATAGTCCTTCATCAACTTATCACTAATACAGGTACCAGAGCTCTCTTGCACTGTAGAATTCAGTACATCAATTTCTGAACCATCTTCATTATCTTGTAGTGTAATATTGCTTATACGGTTATGGGGTTCAAATTTTACAAGTTTTGCCTCAAGAGGTTGCAAGACATTGCCATGAAAGAGAGATATTCTGGAGCTCCCATCAGCACCAAATTTGTTGAGATTGTTTTCCATGCACCAATTAATAGCCTCAACATCCAAATCCAGGCCAACAGCAGTTCTCCTTGTGTCACTACGCAGCCACTCTGTACTGCCAAATAAGAATATTTGTAATGTTAAGCACTTAAGATGGGATTAGCCTTAAAGTGAGAGGCAGATCACAAACTTTTGACTGAAAGAATATACGAGGTTACTCAACAATACTCTTGAGATAAATTATTAACAATAAGTCAAGCTTAAGTTAACATGCTAACAATCATCTACACTTAGATTTAGGTGATCCAAGACCCAAATAGTATGTTTAGAAACTGCAAGACTCTTTAGACTTTAAAGATGTTTAATTCAGTAAAGAACTCGGACACTTAATTTTTCTTTTACCGACCAACCCTCATAATGCGTAGCTTCAATAGTCTTCAGACTTTAAAGATGTTTACTTTATTAAAGAACTCGTACTTGACTTAACTTTATTTAACTATCGTAGTAACAGATAACTATACGTCAGCTTTCAACCAGTAATTAGCTTACTTAGATTATTACTTGAGTATTGCATTATAATTATCATCTTTAAAACTCGAGCAACAAAGATTCATCAACCTTGTTGTTCTTGTGACACACAGGACAAAAGGGTGTCCAGCCCATATGAGTTATGACAGGTTGGACACTGCATCGAGCAATTTATACATGACATTTGGTTTACTATCACAGCAAATTAATACAAAAAAGTGGGACTGTTTAGACAGCAATTTCAACTCTTTTCATTTTCTAAATATACTAAAAAACGTGTTTGGCCAGCATTTAATTTTTTGTTAATTTGGAAACACCTCCTAATGTAGTTAAATTGAACCCAAAAAATACTGAAATTTACTGTTGTGAAAATAATTATACATTTTAGATATGAACAATTAATTCTTTCCTCATTTTTTATAATTTCACCAAGAATAAATTTTGATATTTTTTCGAAAGAGAACCAGATACATTCTTTTTCAGGAAATTTAGTGAACAAAAAACCAATACAGAGATGGTAGCTAAAAAGGATAATCTTTAAGTACCAAATCAAATGAAAAGGCAAGAATCATACCAAGTCAGATACTTCTGTGCTCCATATATTATAGTAAGTAGGTGTTTCAAATATCATTAATTTTGGCAAAACGTATGCTCGCGAAATAGGGAATGAAAAAATGCAATACATATTTGAGCTATACAGATGCTAATGGGTGTTTGAATTAGTACCTAAGTAGAGCAGTGCCACAGAAATCTTCCTGAAGATGAAGAGGCAACCGCCCGCCCACATACATTAAAAAGAACTTAAGCAGGTAACTTATATCTCCTTTTGGTGACTGCATTCAAATTTCGACCCCACCATTAATGTAAACAGAAATCTACAAATCTATGTACTTAAACAAAAATGTATAATGATAAACTCAGAAAGAAATTATTTGGAGGATTTGGGTAATAACAGCTGATGGGTCACCTGAACAGATTGTTGATAGAGGGAAAACTTTGATGGCACATTATCATTTGATGGGTTTTGATTATTTTCATCTTCTTCTTCTTGCTCTTCTGTTGATTGATTTTCATCATCAGAAGGAAGAGGGCTTAATGGGTAATTTTGCTGTTCTTCAACTTCTTCTGAATTGTAGGTGGCTCTTTTTCCTCTGCGTTGCTGGTTTTTCTGCTTCTTCCCGTTCTTTCCCATTACGCAGTTTTCTCTCTCGGCCGCCGGGTAATTTTGCTGTTCTTCAACGTTCTTTGGTGATTTTAAGGGTACGTTTGGCAAACTTAATCAGGTTAGATGGTGATGAAACGAGACCGTTTGGGAGACTTATCCCTCTAATTTTTTTTTGGAGACAAAGGGACAGAATGAGTTGGAGTTTAAAAAGGAGAGAAAATAAAATTCGTTTTTATCAAAACTTCTACCTAATTTAAACCCTAAATATTATTCATATTAAAAATCAAAACCTTCACCATCTCCGGGAGTAGTAGCAAAACAAATTTGATGTTTGTTCACCTACACAACAATTTAAAGATTATTGTTTGTTATTTTTATATTTTGTCTCATCAATCTCTTCAATTTAATGAGTTATACATCAAACTCATCAAGCATAATAAATATTTTTTAATCTTTATTGTAGATTTAAAGAGTGAAAAAAGGTTTGTTGACATACATGGCAGCTTGAAGAGATTGTTAAAAATAATTTTTCTGATGTAGCTCAGTGCTCATTTATTTGAGTATCTCAAAGCAGTTGAAGAGACCGTTAAAGATACTCTTATTTTGATGAGTTATTTAACCACCCAAGCAGCTTTACATTAACTAGTGTTCAACTCACCCAAATATATAGGATCAATTCCAAATTTAAACCCTAAAAATTAAAATAAAATCTAATTACATTTTTTTTAATTTTTCAGAAAAAAAAAACGATATCAGTCACTTAAACGACCAGAGGACTTTCTACGGGAACAATCTTAATCGGTTAAAATCTAATGACTTGAATAAAAAATAAAAATAAGTTACTAAAAAAGAAGACGTAATAAAGATTACGTGTTTCTCACGCGTACTTCTTGAAATATCATTCCTCGAACGAGATGAATTCAACATTCAAATCAATCCGAGTCCTATATTTCTCCTCTTCTTCATCATTCATCAAACCCAAATTGCTTCATCCCATCATCATCCCTTCTTTTTCCTCTCAATCTATCCCCAAACCGTAGTAGGATTCCCAATTTTCTAGGTTCTTCCCCAATTTCAAATCCACCCATATACTGATTATATGCAACTTTCAAAATATGTATAGCAATTTCAAAGAACAAGCGATCGAGTACGTGAAACAAGCTGTGAACGAAGATAATGCTGGGAATTACGCAAAGGCGTTTCCTTTGTACATGAACGCTTTGGAGTACTTTAAGACTCACTTGAAATACGAGAAAAACCCTAAGATCAAGGAAGCTATTACCCAGAAATTCACCGAGTATTTACGCCGTGCTGAGGAGATTCGGGCTGTGCTAGATGATGGAGGTACAGGTCCCGCCGCCAACGGTGACGCCGCCGTTGCTACCAGGCCGAAGACGAAGCCCAAAGATGGTGGTGGTGGTGGTGGGGAAGGTGGAGAAGGGGAGGATCCGGAGCAGGCGAAACTGAGGGCGGGTTTGAATTCGGCGATCATACGGGAAAAGCCGAATGTCAAGTGGAATGATGTGGCTGGGCTGGAGAGTGCGAAGCAGGCGTTGCAGGAGGCTGTTATATTGCCTGTTAAATTCCCTCAGTTCTTCACTGGTTAGAGTTTTATTACAAGAAGTTGCACATAATTATTTATTTTATGGGACTGATTAATAAGTTGATGCCCTAGTGCTTGATTTTACTCTGATTTAATTAGTGTATTGTTAATTGATATGATAGAAATTTGATAAATTTCACAACTGGTGTGACTGATGAGTATATTTAATGTCTTTTTATGGAAAAGAGTTCAACTCGAGGTGTATAACTAAAGAGTATGGCTTATTTATAGTCTCATGTCGGAAACTTGAATGATTTCTAGCTTATCATCAGTTTTATTACGTGGTGCTAGTGAGTTTTATTTGCCTGTTAAATTACTTCTGCTAGGGGTTGTTAGATTCAGCTGAATATGATTGGTCATTTGGTTGTAATTAGTTTTTTGTTGATTGTATTAGTAGCTCTTTACTTATAATTCTATGTTTTTATATTTATTTATTTTGTATTATAAATTCAACTTTTAGCTCTTTTCTGATTTATTTGACGTGTTTGTTATATTTTGATTTGTTTAACTAAATCAAAAATGAAAACATGAGAAAATTAATTTGTTTATGGATGATGTATCTGATTTGTTAGCATTAGAGAATTTGTTTGCTTGTATTTGATTTAGTATGAACTTACTTGAATTAGTTGAAGTGATGGAAGCATAAAGGAATGATTGATTGGAAAGCTTCAAACTTGGAGGTGATGCTTAAAGGATATGTCTTAAGAAGATGATTTAGTGTGGGTTCTAGCATTATTATGTTTTTAACTCGAGACTTTTAGTTTTTTTTTTTCAAGTGACGAAACAATGACTCAATGAGTTACTGTTGTGTTTTACATCTAATGCTGGTAGCCACTAGCCAGCATGTAGTTTTCTGATGGCATACTTTATACGTTTGCTGGTGTCATGGTATCGTTATTTATGTATGTAACATGCTCACCTAGTGGTCATGGTTTGTTAAATGAAATTGTAGTTTGGTTTTAAGCTTAGTAATTTGTATTCTAATAATAAAGAAAAAGAACATATTAATAAAAAGAACAGTTGAAATTTGATTTCAATGAACAATCATAGCTGAAACTTGCGTCAATTCTTTAATAGTTAGAAATTAAATTCAGTTGTTTAGCAAGCTTGCAGACACATGCAATTAGACATCTCAATCCACTTCACATTAGCTACCTCATCTATCTGCCAAGTTCCTTCTTTGATCATTTTGTCCCTTAGGCTACATTTGTTTGCAAAAATTATGGGTGTAATAGGACTATTTGTACATATTTAGTATCATTCTGGATTATTTTACCCCCTATTAGTCCGTTATTTAACCCCAGGACTATATTTTGTCATTTTATATATTACACATCATTTTTGCAAACAAATGCAGCTTTAAAGTATTTAGGTTTTCTCTTATTTTGATTACAACCACCTTGTCCTCGGCACTTCCATAGAATCCATCTTCCTCTTCCCGTTTTCCCTTTAGACGTATGCCCAAGACTGCCAATTCATGTTGCATAGCCACTCACTTTTCAGAAATGGTTTTGTAGTCTATGCATGAGATTAGAAGGAAGAAGTTTCAACTTCACTTGAAAAAGTGGAGATAGTTGACCAAGGCGTTATTCAAGTTCAGAGTTTTTATTGACCTAGCGAACCACGTATTGGTACTTGCGTACCCAAAGATACTCTTACGTACCAATACTCTAAATTTAGTGTACCGAAAAAATTCTTTGATGTTTAACCTCTAATTGTGCAAATATTTATATTATAACTTAGTATTGGATGCTCAACCATTAAATTCATACTAAACTATTTATAAAACAATCAACTTGTTGATTCAATTAAAAATCATCTATAAAATTTAGGTTTATTACATTTTGATTTGAAAAGAACTACCAACTATACAAACTTATATAAAAATACCCTAGCGTACTGTGTTTTAGCGTACCGCGTACTCATTCGTATCATATACCGATACGAACCACGTTCCAAACGACACTATTCAAGTCTTCTTTTATTGTATGAACTTGGTGTGTTTCCTAGTAGTTGTACGTATCCCTTCTTTGCATTTATAGATTTCCCGTTTATCATGGATGACAAATTGATAGCGGGACATGAATTCCAAGAAGCATGAAACCTAGATGTCTGATGGAGGATGTGGTTGAACACAAGTGCATGACTGTCCTTTTTAGAAAATTATCATTCCTAGTATAAAGTGATGAAAACCGTACATGTTTTGAAACAGGGTTCTTCCCTTGCCTCTTCATACTTCACGTATTTGATATGCCTTTGTATTCTTTAATTTGAATAATAGAAGACCCTTGCTTCGAGGTGATGCGTCATGATGTTTTTCATTGGTTCCAGATATGTGCCCTGCTTTAAATGGTTAATTACTAAGATAGTATCGGCGATGGCTAGCAATTTAGGGTTTGAAAACCTATATTTCTCTAGGTAGGTTTATCTATATTTTAATGGAAACGATGTATCTAGAATAGGGTAGAACTCAAAGAGCAACTTGGTTTCTGCAAAAGATTTTATTCTTGTAAATTATTATTTTTTTCTATTTTATAGGATCTGAGTCTTTGTCTCTTTTGTTTATTTTTTTGGTCAAGGAGCCAATAAAGAAATAGTACCTTTGTCCTCAAAAGGATGTCCAAATCGAACTTTTTACTCATATTAAGAAAATTTGAGCTGAAGAGTGTTAATTAAGTTCCAAATTTATCCTTAGTGGACATTGGACTCCATACAAGTACAATGAGTGTTTTCTCTTTTCTAAAACTAGTGGGCCCTACTATTAAGGGTAAAGTAATCTTTATAACACATTTGGTACAAACTTATGTGCTTTTAGACGTCCTTTTGTGGACACAAAAATTGTACTTACATCCTTTTGAGGACGAAGGGAGTATTACCAAACTGTTATCTAATAATAAATATGGACTTCTGGAGTTAAATATTGATATAATGTTGATATCATGATTTCTTCTACATGGTGTATTTTTTTTTATTTTGTAACTTGACATATATTTTGAATGTTTCTCTTTTTTAGGAAAGAGGAGGCCGTGGAGAGCTTTTCTTTTATATGGCCCACCTGGAACAGGGAAGTCATACTTAGCCAAGGCTGTAGCTACTGAAGCAGATTCTACATTTTTTAGGTATGTTATCCCATCTTCGCATATTATAACTGAAGGATCTCCATCTTTTATGTAAGAATTTTTTCTCCACAGCGAGGTTTTGTAAGTGTTTGTCCTTCAAAACTAGGAATGATAAGAGGTACATGACAATTTTATTTTTTTGCGCCACATATGATATGTGGCTCTCTTTTTGATGTTGGACAACGTCAGGAAACTTGGGATAACTCTGCCTATAGGTTGTTGTGTGGTTGGATAGTTCTGAGGAGAGCTTCCAGGCTAGGGGCATGGTTACCACTAAAGCTGATCGAATGAGTACGCGGAACCAAATCGGGTACAAGGAATACTACCTATGGTAGAATGCACAATACATTTAGTCCTTGTACGATCGTACGACCATACGAACGATATACCCTATAGGCGGATGCCAGGCATTAAGAGTTCCCTAGTAACCCTTTACCCTGGCTTGGAGTTTAATCTTCTAGTGTTAGGATTTAATAATATAGGAGAAGGGTTACAGGATTTGGAGATGATTTACTTTACCCGACCTTGTTCCTTGGTGGTTAGCTCTATGCTTTCTACTCCCAAAGGTCAAGGGTTCTAGGGTTGATGGAGGGGGTGAAGAAGGATTTGGGGATGGATTAGGGTTCAGTTGTCTGGCTTTGCATGTCTCCCTTTTAAAAAAAATGGTTTGTGAGTTGTAAAAGAAGAAGTGAGTAGTAAAATAATATGATTCTAATGAGTGGTCAATTGAATAGCAACTTTAGAGTGATACAGGGAGAACACATTAATAAATAAAAATGTAAAAAGAAAAATATTGTAGTGACAGTAGAGAGAGAGTGTGTGTGTGTGTGTGTGTGTTTGTATATAAAACTAAAAACAAGTTCACTTGTCAATTTTTTTCCTTAATAATATGTTATTTATTATCATATTGTTGTAAGGTAAACTTCAGATGTGTTGAATGTTAGAAAAATATAAAATATGCTCAAGGCCTTAGTTTTATTTTTGTTGCATGTTTCCCTCAGCAATTGTCCTTTTTTTTAAGGGTATACTTTTTATGTTCGCTTAAAATCTGGCTCTTTTGGTTTTCTATGGATCTTGTTTTTTTGACGAATGTGCTTGTCATACTACCATTGCACACATTTGTTTCATTAACAGTTCTATTTTTTAATTATTTCTTATGTACATCAACTTAGTCCAATAAGTTGGCAAGTGCCAACTGCTTCTTTTGTGCAGCGTTTCTTCTTCGGATCTGGTTTCAAAGTGGATGGGCGAAAGTGAAAAACTAGTTTCGAATCTTTTTCAAATGGCACGCGATAGTTCTCCTTCTATCATCTTCGTTGATGAAATAGATTCTTTATGTGGACAGCGTGGAGAAGGCAATGAGAGTGAAGCTTCCAGACGCATCAAAACTGAACTTCTTGTCCAAATGCAGGTAAACGTTAAGTAATGAAGAAATGGGTAAATACTTTTAAGGCAGAAGTAGGGTACACATAAGATGTATCCGCTTATTCTTATTTGCTTCTATGTACATGTGCTTCTGGTTCCATATGTAAGATAATCAATTTTGACAAGAGGAAGGCTTCAAACTGTTGTAGAAGAATAGTTTATCAACATAGATGCAAAGTAAATTATGCCTCCGGTCAATTCTCGTTCACATTGATGTCTGAAAAGCTTGTGCGTTCTTAGGTAGCCATTTTCCTGTCCAAGATTATGTTGGAAAGGCCAGTTCACTGAGAGTTTCAAGCTGCATATTCTTAGGTAGCCTTTAGGTTGCTGAGCCATTTATCTAGAACTTTTGTTTTGCATTCCTATTTAATTTGAAAACTCTTTAAATCAGCATAGATTGATGCATCTGTTAAAACAGAGATGAATCTGATGTCTCAGTTCAAATTGCTAGCCACCAATCTATTTGCATGAATCAAGTAATAAATATAAGTACATTAAAGAACAGTATTAGGCTGTATATCATGCTGGTTGCAGCCTCCCACCTTGCAACTTCAATAGTGTACACTCTAGCTTCTTACAAGCCTAGTTTAAATAGTGTGACCTCCTCCTTTGATATGTCCTAGATCAGTGTTACATGTAAATGGGTTGTTGCAACTTTTATGTGTGTGAATTAAACTGGACTGCTGGTGAGAGTGAATGTATGTTCACAATTACAGTTAATTTGGAGCAGGTTACCAGGAACGTGGATTGATTCGGTATGTGGAACAAAATCGGGTACGGGGAACGTACCGGTGAAATACAATAGGTAACTACGTTCCTGTACCACGATTTGGAACGCATAACGACAGTTCCCAGTCCACAAGTCGCAGTGCAGATAGGGTTCCCTACTGACCCTGATTTGCAGTAATAATGAGAGGGAATGTGTGAATCATGAATGGGTTAGAGGAGAGAGATTTAAATAATTAAAGCTTTGGAAATCAACATATATTAATGGAAAAAATAGAGAATGTGTGGGAGCTATATTAAGTTAATAGGGGTACATACAGAAGAATTTTTTATCTTATTTTGTGTGTAATTGGAAAAAGTGGGTGTGTTTAATATGGGACAGAGGGAGTAATATATTTGCCTCTCTGTTTTGAATTTTTGATATTGCACTAGAATTTATTTTTCCTGTTCACATTTTTCAGGGTGTAGGGCACAATGATGACAAAGTTCTTGTTCTTGCAGCTACAAATACTCCCTATGCTTTAGATCAGGTCAGGCATATATGTCGGTGTTTTGCTATTTAATTAGGACAGCGAGGATTATCATGACACTGGCTAACTGACCATTTTACAGGCTATCAGGCGACGATTTGACAAGCGTATATACATTCCACTTCCAGATGCAAAGGCACGGCAGCACATGTTCAAGGTGATGGAACTTACCTGTTATACATTTTTGTATTATTAAACAATTAGACAATGTTGTTCATTTAGCTAGGATTTTAATAATTTTGGTTTTTACATATTCAGGTGCATCTCGGAGATACCCCCCATAACTTGACTGAAAGTGACTTGGAAACCTTGGGGCGTAAGACAGAAGGGTTTTCTGGTTCTGATATTTCTGTTTGTGTAAGTGTGGAACCTTTTGAAATGCTTTATTATTTTGAACTGCAGTAGCATCTTATCTTGATAGGAAATATTTGTTTACCCTTCTTTGTCCTTGCTATGACTCTTACTCCTTTTTCAGGTTAAGGATGTTCTATTTGAACCTGTTCGTAAAACCCAAGATGCCATGTTTTTTCTCAAGACAAATGATGATACTTGGGTGCCGTGTGGACCAAAGCAGCCGAGTGCTGTCCAGATCACGATGCAGGAGCTTGCTGCCCAAGGACTTGCTTCAAAGGTTAGTAATATATGTTGGAATGTTATTCAACCCTTTTTAATTTTATTTTGGGCCTTTTGGATGCTACAAGGAATCAAATCTTCAGTTATTTGTGAACACAAACCTCATGGATTTAAGTTCAATGAAATGGTGATTTTAGATGTACCACAAGCCTGACCTAATAGACTATGGAATACTATCAGCATCTAGAATTGACTTCCTAAAAAGCACATAGGATATTGTCAAGGAAATGGTAGCGGAAATTAGAAAAATAAAATTATTCCAAGCAATTGTATATTATTCGACCTCCCCCGAAGAAAATATATCTTAATATTTGCCTTATTACTGCTGATTAATGTTTATTTACAGATTATTCCACCTCCCATCTCGAGAACAGATTTTGATAAGGTCCTTGCAAGGCAGAAGCCTACAGTGAGCAAATCTGACCTTGATGTACACGAGAGATTCACAAAAGAGTTTGGAGAGGAAGGTTGAGGAAATGAATGTACATCAATCCAGTGTAACCAAAAGAGGAAAAAGAAGGATCAACACATTGGTTACTTCCGGCAATTACTGTAAGTTGTAATTGAATCCATGTTACTGGATTCTGGGATAGACACAAACCCTACTTATGCTTTCTCAAGGAGGGGAAAGTGAAATGATTTCATTTCTTGCTTATGTATGGAGAGGGACTCTGAGTTGTATTCAGTTTTATTCTCATATGATTGTGATGATTAATGTAAAGAAGAACGTTGCAGATAATGGCGTTGAATGTGATGTGTTTTTTATACTGGTTCCAAAAATTGACTAGTCCTGCTAGTTTTAATGTGTTATCACAAGTAAGCCTTACTAGGCAGTTTCCTTGCGTTTCTCCGAATTCTTAGTATCTTCCTTGATTTTGATTTTTAATACCTCGATTTTTGTAAGAGTTTCTTGTATGTGTAGCATTACTCTATCTTTCCTTTGCTATGCAGATGTTATAGGGTTTAAAGTTTGGGGTTAGACTTTAGAGTATGTTGTTGCCGCTCGCTATTGACAAGTATTTTGGCAGACGGCATGGTGGAATAGCAGCCATGGAATTCATAGAGTAGAGATTGCCAGAATCCGTTGTGGTTGGAGAGTGGAGATGAAGCACAAGGATGATGTTGTTGGAGAGTGGAGATGAAGCACAAGGATGATGTAGTTGGAGAGTGTTGTGATAACACAGATCACAAACTAAGATAAAAATGGATTTTAGAATAAAAAGAAAAGAATGGTAGACTCACGAAATGATAAGAACAAGAATTGAGTATAAAAGAGTACAGAATGGTTCATATTACAAAGATGATTTCCCTCTCACTTCCCTTCTTCTATTTATACAATGTAATTCACTTACTAACAAATACAGCTGTCAATCTAACAACCTAACTAATCTTTCCCTCTTCTATTTGAATTATATTTTTCCCTCTTAAACTATGTTTAACTTCAGATAATTGCTTCAGTTATTTTCCCTCGTTGCAGTACTTCTTGAAGCCTCTGGACACTTGTGTTCAATTGTTGACTGGTGGTGGTGGTGGTGGTGGTGGTGGTGATGATGATGATATCACAGTGGTAGCAGTCATGGTATTCATAAAGTAGAGATTCTCAGAATCCATCGTGGTTGGAGAGTGCAAGGATGATATCACGGTGACGGTGGTGGTGGTGATATCACGGTGATGATGGTGGTGATATCAACCTTCAGTCGGGTCAATCTGACCCGTGTAGATATTAAACGGGTCAAAAATTACAACTCTTTTGTTTTAATTTCAAATGATATAAATAATATATCAAAAAAAATTGTATTGATGAGATATATTACATGTTATTCATTTCATAAACGAAAGTCAAAGATCAAGCAAATTTGAATCTATATAACGATCCGGTTATAGCAGACACACATAAAACATCGCTTGCGTGTCAATACTCTATTGGTCATTTGACCAACTTACTCAAAAATAAATTTCATACTAAACACTTTTCTATATAACATCCATCTTCTCCCCTTTTTATCGTTCCAACCGTGTTTCAAAATCTTCACACTATTTCTTCCAGGCTAAATCCAAGTTGGAACCAAGTTAGACATTTTTTGAAAAGTCACCTATGAAAATTGGATAAGTTATTTGCCGTACGAAATGAGCCAATTAAATTTTTTAAAAAAGTTTAGTGAATCAATTGCATTTTTTAAAATTTAGTTGGGTAATCCTAAAAAGTGGACAAATAGAGTGGGGTATTACCCTTTTTGCCCTTAACAAGCCTACTTCAGAAAAATAAATATGAATGTGAGAAATTAAAAAAAAATTAAGAAATAGATAATGTTTGGAAGTTTTTTTTTACCATAAACTTTACACAGTTTTCAAAAAGTGATTATTCTCCCTCCTCTCACTTCATAATATAGATAGATAAGAAGCTTCTGTATGAACATCAAGTAGAGGAATTGTCCAAAATAATGAAAATGTTGAACGCCTTCGGGGGTTTTATAATATATAAAACATCAGCTCCATGTCTATATTTGACATTTACTTATTTACGTTAATTAATTCCGGTCTTGTTTGGTTGTATGTAAAGAATAATTACTGGGAGAAGACTTTCTAGAAGGGTTATCATTTGCTAGAGAGATTGGTATTGTTATCATTATTGAAGGAAACTGATTACTCTCTGTTTTGTTTAAAAAATTGAGATACATTTTATTTTCTGTTTTTTTTTTAAATTAGGAAGACGTTTTAATTTTTAAAATTTGAGATACAATTTATTACTCTTTCTGTTTCAAAATTGAAAATACAATTTGATTTTTAAGGTCAAACGACATTATATTAAACTTCAAATTGATGTGAATTTATTTAATATTAGTTGATACAATATTTATATTTGTATAGTATATAATAAAAACTATTAATTAAAAAATTTATTTCATTATAAAACTTTATGACTGATATTAATTTTGAAATTTACTATATCGTCATTTGACCTCATAAATCATTTTCTATTTTTAATTTTGGAACGGACAGAAGAGTATGTTTTAAAGCTAGAGAACTCAAATTGTGAAATGGTGGGAGTATATATTTTACTAGGAGTAAACTAAGAACGAACTGGCTATAACGACAGTTTTTTCCGTCGTTATAACATAGAAAGCCAGTTTTATATGCTATAGTGACGAAAAAAAATGTCTTTATAGCCAGTTCGCTCTCTCTAGTTCGTGCTTAGTTTGCTCTCTCTAGTTCGCTAAAGAGAGCCGGACTATACATATATAATCCGACGAACTAAGAGCGAACCGGCTATAGCGACGTTATTTCCGTCGCTATAGCATAAAAAACGGACTTTCTATGCTATAGCGACGGAAAATCCGTCGCTATAACCAGTTCGTTCTTAGTCCTTCCGGTTCGCAGAAAAACTGACTGTGTATATATTTATATACAAACTGCTTAGTAAAACTTCTGGCTCTTTCCAACAATTTTTTTTTCCCAAGTTTGATAATGTTATCTAGTCAATGTCCCAATTATGTTTAGGAGTATTCATTCGAATTTCAAAGGATTATGAACATTTTAATATTTTAAATGGATATAAATGAATTTATTAAAGTGGTAGCTTCAGCTTGAGTGAGGTCGAATAATAATCGTTAAATATGAATTGGGTTGTGGTTCCATTTGACAACCATGGCATTCCTCTTTATCACCACCAAACTTTCCTCTTTAATTCTGCTTGCCGAAAAATTTGATAGTTCCACAAGTTGTTATTCACATGAATTGTTACTAGAAAGAAGAATTCCAGTTTGTTTATTATTGTTCTGCTTCTTAATATCATGTCCTTCCAAACCCATTTCTCGGAAGGATCCGATGTCATCCCCGTCGGCCAGTCTCTCTCAGGCAACCGGACAATATCCTCTGACAACTGAACATTTGAGTTGGGGTTCTTCACACCAGGTAAATCCCAGAACTATTACATTGGAATATGGTACAAAAGATTTGCTAATAAACTTGTAGTCTGAGTGGCAAATAGAAACCAGCCCATTTCTGACCCTTATAGTTCGGAATTACGACTCCTTAATGGAAATCTAGTCTTCCTAAACGAGTCCAAAAATGAAATTTGGTCCGCAAATTATACGTCAATAACTAGTTCAGTTATAGCCATGCTTCTTGACGATGGAAATTTTGTCATAACAAGGGAATCAAATTCCTACCCAACTGACACGTGGCTACCCCGGGGTGGAAAGATTGGATACAATAAAATTAGAAATGAAAAAATGTCCTCGACTTCTTGGAAAAATTCAGAAAATCCAGCACCTAGTCTGTTCTCTGTTGAGGTAGAACAAAATGGCCCAAGTATCAAGTTAGTATACTATGGCACTAATTTGTACTGGTCATCTGGTAAATGGACAGGGACAACTTTTTTGGGCGTTCCTGAAATAGATCGCAGCTACTATATCACAAATTATAAGTATGTTTCCAATGAGAATGAGAGCAAATTCACGTATATTACTTATGTGCCTAATTCTCTCACTCGATTTATGGTTGATGTGACTGGACAGTTTAGGCAGTTAGTATGGCAGCAGAATATCGAATGGATTCAGTTTTGGGCGAAATTGGAGAAATTGGCGAAATCAGCGGAAGAGAAAAAGACTGATTGGAATATATGGATACCTGTAGGAGCCTTTGGAGGGCTCTTTATTTTCATAGTTGTGGTTGTTTTGGTAATTATCCGGCGGAGGAAACAGAAAGTTCGCACATCTAGTGGGTCAGTTGATGCTTTGATGGTGTTCAAGTATAAAGAAATTCAAAATGCAACAAGGGATTTATCCCAAAAACTTGGCGAAGGCAGCTTTGGCTATGTTTTCAAAGGGACTCTACCCAACTCTAGAGTTATAGCAGTGAAGAGCCTTAATAATTTGACGCAAGGGGAGAAGCAGTTCTGCGCAGAAGTGAACACAATAGGGCTGATTCAGCAAATTAACCTTGTTTGCCTCCAAGGATTTTGCATAAAAGGTACAAAAAGATTCCTAGTCTATGATTACATGAAAAATGGCTCTCTAGGATCCTACTTGTTTCAAAAGGATTCCGACATCTTTCTAGACTGGAAAGCAAGGTATAACATTATGATTGGGATTGCTAGAGGATTGGTCTATCTCCACGAGGAGTGCAGGAATTGTATCATACATTGTGATATTAAGCCTGATAACATACTGTTGGACGACGAGTTTAGCCCAAAAGTGGCTGATTTTGGTCTAGCTAAGCTCCTTGGACGAGACTTTAGCCGAGTTTTGACTACATGAAGAGGAACAATAGGATATCTTGCACCAGAATGGATTTCAGGTGAGCCTATCACAGTGAAGACAGATGCTTTTAGTTACGGAATGCTGTTGTTTGAGATTATATCAGGAAAGCGAAATAGGGATGGTATAGAAGACTACATTCCAGCTAAGGTTTGCACAAACAATAAATGAAGGGGGAAAAGAACTAATGCTTTTATTGGATCAGAGATTGCAGGGGAACTCAGATTTAGTAGAGGTTGCTAGAGCTTGCAAAGTAGCTTGCTGGTGCATTCAAGATGACGAGAAGGATAGGCCAAGTATGGGACTTGTGGTTAAGATTCTAGAGGGAATATCAGAAGTGGGGAATCCACCTATTCCTAGATTTCTTTCTCTCAAAGGCTTTGGAAAATATAAATCTCAAACTTTCAACTCCCAAATTTATACTTCCGACACAACTTCAACATCCATTAGTTTGGAATGATATATGTTGTCCAGGTTCAAGACCGACCCACAGCCAGTCACAGAACAGGCAAACAAAAGGCAAATAGTATACACAATATCCACACAGTGATTAGATTTTCTATATTCCACTGGATCAGCATGCAAGCAAGCAGTGACATGATTTTGTATGGAAAAACCAACATCCCAATTTGTCTATATTCCAAGGGCATGGGGCTAGAAACGAACCGATATTGTATCTGGTGGAATGTCTATGGCTGATTCGGTTTTATTGGCCATTGTTCAGATGAAACTTCTTCGAGCAGAAGCAAATAATTGTGAGCTCGACAGGGTAGTTGTTATGTGCCAAATTTATTAGAATTAATTTCTAAATTGTAGTTCAAAATATTTTTATCAGTACAACTATGTAATTCAGTCATGCATGTAAAAGTAATACTAAAGACACAAACTGTATACAAAAAGTTATATACTAAAGATCATGCTTGTTTGCAAAAAGCATGCTTAGGATATGACTATTTGTCTTAATCTAACACTATTTCGGACTATTTAATCCTTTAAAGAGAGATTATTAATCTCTCAATGTGGGACTATTAGTCTCATAAAGTCATTTGATAGCTTAAAATGGGGGAACTATTCATCCACATTTATCATGGGATTAATAGCCTTAGAAATAACAAAAAAAAAATATTCCAAACGACTATTTAAAGGACTATTAATTCACAATAATGGGATAAAATAGTTCGAAATAGTATTAAATTACGACAAATAATCCAATTCCAAGCATATTTTTTGCAAACAAACATAGACAGTATAAAAAATGATTTTACTGAAAGATCTAGGTAAAATCTTTATATAAAACGAGGGTATAATATTAGAGCTAGTCTATAATATGCCTATTATGGCCTTATGGGAATGTCATTAAGTAAATTTTGAAATCAACATAAGCCGGCTACCAAAACAGTTGAACCGTTTGAAATATCCCTCTACACCAAAAATCATAGTTTAAGCAGAATGGGGCTAAGCCGGCAATTTGTTTTTGAAAGCTAATATGGGTCTAATTTGATCCTTTTAAACCATCTATAATAGTAGCCATTTGTTCAATATAATTAGAGCTATTCTTTGCTTTCTGTCATTTTGGTTATTTGGTAGCATAATCTCAACACCATGAAAGTGGTTTTAATTTTGATTGTTTTGTTGTTCTTTAGATTGGTATTGATACATGGAAGCACTAGCAATACTAAGGTAAAAATGAGCTAGTAATATCAGAGTAACTTTTTTGTTTTCTTTGAATCTAAGAGCATGTAGAAAAATAAATATGCATCGTGTTCATGTTTATGGTGGCTAATTTGGGATTCATTTTCTTGATTTTGCAGCATTACATAGTTTACATGGGGCATAAATACCATCCTAACTCGGAATCCGTGATCGCAGCTAATCATGGATTGCTAGCTTCAATTACTGGAAGGTATGTAATCATCTACCGAGAGTCATATTTGACTTGTTAACTTTTTTTTTGTATGTTTATAGTTTTCGTAAAATGGATCGAAATAAAATATTGAAGAATCTATGTATAAGTTAGTACTAGGAGAACCTTAATATTCATGAAAAAGAAAATATCATTATAGTTGTTATGTAGTACAAAATTCTCTTGACATTTTATTGTTGTTTTTTTTTCCAGTGTTGGTGGAGCACAGGAAGCTTTGGTTCACCACTATACCAAGAGCTTCAGGGGATTCTCTGCAATGCTTACACCAGGTCAAGCTCAAAAACTTGCAGGTAACAAGTAATAGCTATTGCTAGAGGACTATCCAATTTCTACTAGTCCCTAGTAGCAGTTTTCAAGTTAAGTGGCTAAAACAAGGAGTTTTAACTTGAAGGTAATTACTTAACATTGACAACACTATGTAAAAAACTTACTCCTAAAGGCAATAGATATGAGAAATGAAGCATCAAGAACTAAGTATTCTTGGCCAATTAGGATTGGTATTAAATAATCACCCCTAGCTATTTGCTTAATAAACAGAATATCTTAATAAAATCAACCAAGTACAAAGTAAATAATTCTGAACCTGGGCCATATTCTTGTGGCTGCAGAAAGCAATTCAGTTCTTTCGGTGTTTGAGAGCAAGATGAACAAGCTGCTTACGACGAATTCATGGAATTTTCTGGGAATAGATTCTCTTCAACAATACAATCAACTGCCAATGGACTCAAAGTCGGACCTAATCGTTGGTGTTATAGACACGGGTATTTATTTTATTCATTTTCAGTACAGAATCATCTCTAAAATGCAATATCAATTTATCACTACTAATTATCGCCAACTTATATATACAGGCGTATGGCCAGAGTCCGAGAGCTTCAATGATCATGGATTAGGTCC
Organism: Panax japonicus; assembly: GCA_020205505.1. NCBI lineage: Eukaryota > Viridiplantae > Streptophyta > Magnoliopsida > Apiales > Araliaceae > Panax > Panax japonicus. The sequence goes on from CM035110.1 coordinate 76,935,166, forward strand.
CGTGCCATTAAAGTTCAAGGGAGAATGTATAACCGGGGAAAATTTCACACCATCCAACTGTAACAGGTAGAAATAACTATACTTAACAAGGGAGCAAAAAAAGTTACATAAAGTATAAAACAAAAAATCTTCCAAACAGGCTTAAACATTTAATAAAATACACACATTAATGTAAATGCAACCATTTTCTCACCTTGGTGTGGCACTCTTTACCATTTTGCTGTTGTAGGAAAATCATAGGAGCTCGATTCTACTCGAAAGGATATGAAGCAGAACATGGACCTTTTGAATCAATGAATCGTACTTTCTTCCGATCAGCAAGAGATAGTGATGGCCATGGATCCCATACTGCCTCCACAGTGGCTGGATCGATGGTCGTGAATGCAAGCTTATATGGGACAATAGGAAGAGGCACAGCAAGAGGAGGCGCATCAAGTGCTAGACTTGCAATCTACAAGGCTTGCTGGTTTGATGATTGCAGTGATGCTGACCTGCTCTCTGCTTTCGATGATGCTATTGCTGATGGTGTTGATATCGTTTCTATTTCCGTTGGCGCCAACCCACCCCAGCCTAGTTACTTTGAGCTTGCGATTGCGGTTGGAAGTTTTCATGCATTTCATAAGGGAATTTTGGTGTCTGCATCAGCTGGGAACAGTGGTTTGCCAGGTACTGCTGTTAACGGAGCCCCTTGGATCCTTACTGTTGCTGCAAGCTCCATGAACCGGGAATTCCAATCCAAAATTATTCTTGGAAATTCAAAAATGTTAAAGGGTATTGGTTTAAACCCTCCATACTTGGACACGGAGAGCTATTATACATTAACAGCTGGGAGTGATGCAGCTGCCCCCGGAATTCCCACCAGAAACGCAAGGTATCTTCCTTACTAGTGTGAAAAATCTGATTTTTTTTTACTGTCACGATACCTGAGTCCTGACTATTCATGCACAAGTTTCCTAGATATAACCGGTTCCACTCGCTTAGTTCTTGTTCATCTAAAGAACAGAATCAGCTAAGGCCAAGTACCACTAAATTAGCTATCCTTCTAATGCGTTTACCCTTGTGTAATAGCTTCTGCAAAAACAATACTCTGGATCCTAACTTAATTAAGGGGAAGATTGTGGTGTGCACGATGGAGATCTTCACTGATTCCCGAAGCGAAAAAGGCCTATCTGTAAGGCACGGTGGCGGTGTAGGAATTGTACTCGTTAATTCGGATATAAGAAACTTGGGCCTTCAGTTTGCAGTCTTGGGAGCTGTAATTGCTCAAAAGGAAGCAGAAGACCTGTATGCGTATATGGCTAGTGAAAAGTAAGTTTCATACCTTTCATTCTTCACTCGAATCAAAAGGTCTGATGTTATTGGAAAAATTTTAGGTTTTAAATATTAAAAAAAAGAGAGGATATCTTTATGTTTTATGCTAAACAACAAATATATATTTATATCTTATATCTATATAATAAAACAGAAACTAATTTAAATTTTATCTATATCTATATAATAAAACAGAAACTAATTTGAATTTTATAATTTGAGAAAGCACAACAACTCAGATTTATTCTAACTTATTCTAAAGACTCATATTTCATGTCACATACACACAATCCCGCCCAAATTTCCTCCTCTTTCTCCTTCTCTCTCCTCTCTCCTTTTTATTTCCTCTGCCTTCTCTCTTTCTCTCTCCTATTCCTCTCCTCATTTTCTCTCACTCCCCTCTCACTCCCCTCTCATCTTTTTCTCTCTCTCTGGGTCTCTCTCTTACTCTCTTCCTCCATTTACTTAATTAATTTGTATTTTAATATTTTATTTAAAATTATAATAATTTTTTAGAGTATGAATACATTTAAAATATATAATAAATAAAAAATATCAATGGTAAAAAAATAAAATTAAAAACAAGATCATAATTTACTTATAAAAAAATTACTTATAAATAGATTCTTTTTCTTCTTTTTTTTTCTTTTTCTTTATCAAATAGAACAAATGTTAACAAATTAGAAAATTTGTTAATTGTTATAAGTATAATATTATCATAATTATAATAATAATTATGATAATAGTAACAATAATAGTAATAACAATAACAACAATAATTTTAATAATAATAATTATAGTAATAATAATAACAATAACAATAATTATAATTATAATTATAATAATAATACTTATTATTATTATTATCATAGTAATATTAATAACAATAATAATAGCAATAATTATAACAATAATAATAATAATAAAATAATAATAATAATAATAATTGTTATTGATTATTTGTATGTTTTGTAGACATGTTTAGATTTTTCTGAATATCTATTTTTAAAAGAAAATTAATTATTACGGTGGTGTGGTGAATTATGATAATTGTTATGTGTGATTGTAAATTATTTAAGGTTCTAAAAAGTCTTTAGATAATATAGTATTTTTCAAATTTTAATCTAATTTTTCGTTACATCGTACCTTCAGGCACGGGTAATTACTAGTATATATATATAATGTGGAGATTTATATAAACAAATTAAACTACCATTCAATGAATGATGAATGTTGTACTTTTATTAATAAATAAATGTCTAATACAAATAAATAAATAGAATTTTTATAGCAAAAATCCAACCGTAAATACCAATATGTTGAATAAGAAAAAAGGGCCAGTTTTTGAAGAATCGAAATATCTAATTTCATTGGAGTTGTTTGAATATTACAGGAATCCGGTGGCTAGGATATCTCGGACAATAACACTTCCATTTACAAAACCAGCACCAAAGATGGCAGTGTTCTCCTCAATGGGTCCAAACATTATAAATCCGGACATCATCAAAGTATGTTTAATCATATCACAACAACATTTTCAGTAGTACATTCAGGAAGCTTAAAAACAAATACCGGTAGCATCCATTAACAAGAAATATATACTAGTCATTATTCAACAAAATCTCACACCTAATGTGAAAGTTTCAACTGCAGCCTGATATTACAGCACCAGGTGTCAATGTTTTGGCAGCATGGTCTCCGCTAGTAACTGCAAATTCCGCTGGACTATCAGTTAATTATAACATAGTTTCTGGTACGTCCATGTCTTGTCCACACCCTTCTGCAGTGGCAGCAATCATAAAATCATGTCACCCTTCTTGGAGTCCAGCAGCAATAAAATCAGCGATCATGACAACAGGTAACTAGTTTCTAATCCACACAATATTTTATTTTATCAGTAACTAAATAAATAAATAATAGTTATCATTTCCTATAGTTGTTTCTCGGTTAAATATGTTTTCTTGTCTTACAGCTACAATCCTAGATAATACTCGAAACTTCATTGTGAGGGATCCCAATGACACACAGACCACACCTTACAACTATGGATCAGGGCATATAAATCCACTTGCAGCACTAGATCCTGGACTAGTTTATGACTATGACTCCAACGACATCATTGATTTCCTATGCAGAAATGGTGCAAGTCCAGCGCAGCTAAAGAACCTCACAGGCCAGCTAGTTTATTGCAGAAACTCTAAGTTATCCTACAATTTGAACTACCCATCAATCGGCGTCTTCAAGATGAATGAAAGTTCATCTGTACATAGAACAGTTACCTATGTTGGTAAAGGGCCAACAGTTTATTCTGAAAAACTAGACTATCCAAGCGGCATAGACGTGGTACTTGCACCTAATGAGCTAAAGTTTACAAAGGCAGGGGAAAAAATGTCTTTTAGAGTAGATTTCACTACTTATAATAGCACAAATGAAAGCTTTGTGTTTGGGGCTTTGACATGGACTAATGGTATACACAGGGTTAGGAGTCCAATTGCTATAAATCTGCTTTCTACAGAGGAAAAAGTCTCTTGATCCACAGCTAGAGTTTTTCAAATCTTTTGATCCATCATATGCACTGTAGCTTCATTTTTAGATGCTTTATTACAATTTTTGAAGTAAAGTAGATATATTGTTAGTCTTCTTGATGAATCATAAGAGGTTTGCATGTTTATGTAATTCTCTCAAGTTCTAAGGAAATATGATAACTGCATTTTATAGAACAACCAAAAGATGATTCAATGATTAGCATATTAATTTGTCATTACCGTGTCATATAATCTTTCCCCCCTTTTTGTTAAGCTCAACCTGATAAAATTCTAAATTAGTTAATGCGACAAAAAGTATGGTGATATATGCAGCTTCAAATGATGGCCTTCCTGCATTCTTGAAGTGGACACATAAAGACAACGAGATTTATCTCATGCAATGCAAAAAAGAAGTCTATTACAAAGAATAGAAGTTGCAAGCTGGTTTTTTCAGCATGAATAAACAGGACCAGATGCTGTACCCAAACTTTAACAGATAATGGAATTTTTCTATAGCCCTATAAAGTAGCAATTATTTATAATCAACAACAATTACAAGAAGTAATAATGACAAGTACGCTTACAGTCTTCGCTAACACAATTTCCTCCTTTTGTAGCATGGATAATCAAATAAAATGTACTTCTAATTTAGTATATTTATATGTAACTTCTTACAAAACTATAAGACTATGAAATTCCTCGATAGGACCCCAACTTTTATGACACCCAATTTTGGGAAAAGGGGCCAAAGAATGTTACGATGGCAATAGATCTTTTTGACCATGAAGATAACTGTTTGCACCTCTAGTTGTGTCAACAGCAGCTTGCATAAAGACAAATCCAAACATTTGAAACCAATTGCCAATGAGTTCCAACTGCCAAGCCTTTTCATTGTTACAATTGTTGCAAAAGCCCATCTTTTATTCAGCAATGGATGAGTATGATCCCCCAAAAGTATTAGCATTTAATTTACTAACACTAAAATGTAGTCACCACCAGGAATGAGATACATCAATGATGCAGTTAACCAATGGCAATACTCAAATAGTAGAATGATGGGTGTAAATCACCATCGAACTTGTAATCCGACAACTCAGGCATATATGTTTTCAACAATGCAAAGCTTCTGTAACCATAAAGCCAAGTGAAAAATTGTTGGTCCATTTGACAGTTTTATGGCGACGCCTATTTCTCAGTGCTATCTTCGAAAGTCACCAGTATTCCCCGCAAGAGCATAATCCCCTTTTAAAGTGGTGGAATCTGTTTGAATCTCTGACAACAATTTCTCTCCCTTCAAGCGAAGATATCAACTTTATTACAGTGTGACAGTCACCACAAACTCTAAGATTCTTCTCAATTTGGAGTGGAATGCCAGGAGGTGTGGCAATTAATCCAAAAGCAATAGCCAGCCTCTCACTATGTTGAGAAAGAATAACTTCTTTGTGTTCATCTTCAACATCATGAAGCACATAATTTGTATCAGGTTGATACCCTGCATCCTTCAACCGAATACTTAACTCTCCAAGTTTCAAATAAATACGATCTGATAATGGATGAGACTGATCTCCAGCCAGGAACGAGTAAATCTTGTTTTTAACCTCAATCCAGCTGTAACCAGCTTCTTTTTTCACTTTCCTCTCATCCATTAGCTTTCGCACTTTTCCTCTCTCCTGCCATTTTCCAACTGTGGCATATAGATTAGACAGCAAAACATAGGCTGCTGAGTCTTGTGGCTGAAGTGAAATTAGCTTTTCTCCTGCAAATTTACCTAGCTCTAAATTTCGATGAACACGGCAAGCTGCAAGAAGAGTACGCCACACAGTTGAACCAGCAGGAAAGGGCATCCCGTCTATGAGAGCCATAGCTTTTTCAAGTAATCCAGCTCGGCTATATAGATCAACCATGCAGGAGTAGTGCTCCATTTTAGGATCAATGTTAAGGTCTTTCACCATCATATCAAAGTATCTTTGACCTTCTTCCACTAATCCTGCATGAGTACAGGCAGTAAGCACCCCGATAAATGTTATATCATCCACTTCGAAGTTATTTTTTTGCATTTCCTCGAATATCTTAAGCGCCTTCTTTCCATAGCCATGTTGTGCGTATCCTGAGATCATTGAGTTCCATGATACTAGGTCCCTCTCCCGTTGCCTTTTGAAAATTTCATTAGCACTCTCGATATTCCCTCTCTTTGCATACAAGGTAACAAGAGCACTGCTTACACATAAAGCATTATTATATCCCGACTTTATTGAGCCTGCATGTAACTGTTTCCCTTGCTCCACTGTTGCCGTAGGAGAAGCACATGCATTAATGACACTAGAGAAGGTATACTCATTTGGCTCAATCCCCTCCTTTGCCAATTGACAGAAAACTCTTACAGCTCTGCTGCTGTCTTTTATTTGGGCATACCCAGCTAACATTGCAGACCATGCAACAATGTCCTTCTCTTCAACTAGGTCAAACACTCTCTCAGCATCATTAGTATTTCCAGTTTTAACATAAGCATCTAACAGTGCAGTTCCTACTGAAGGTGAGTTCTCATAATTAGCTTTGATGACTTGTGCATGTACTTGGAAGAGTGAAATAGTAGGATGAGCTGTGAGGATAGTAGAATACGTAAAATGGTTAGGTCTAACACCGTCCCTGCTCATTTGACAAAATAACTTTACAGCTTGCTCTATGCCACTATTCTTCAAGTACCCACTGATGATGGCTGTCCATGTCACCACATTATGAACTCTATGATTTGTACAAAATAATTTGAAGGCATCATTCATCTCACTGCACTTAGTGTAGTTTACCATAAGTGCTGTCCTGATATTTGGATCAGATTCAAGCCCACTCTTCATAACCCGGGAGTGGAGTTGTCTTGCAAAACCAACTTCTTTAAGGTTTGCACATAATTTAATAACAGTAACAAAAATAGGTTGAGTCAGGTTTACACCTGCAAGCCTCAACCTATAAAATAGCTCAAGAGCTTCCAAATCAAGACCATTTGTTACAAAACCTGCTATCATGCCGTTCCAAGAAACTACATCCTTAATCTCCATATCGTCAAACATAGCTCTAGCATCAATAACCATCCCCGACTTTGAATACATATTGATCAAAGAATTACCAACATATGTAGTCAACTCAAAACCATTTTTTATAACCATGGTATGTACTTGAATTCCTTTCTCTACCGAGCCACTGTTTGCCAATGCTCCAAGAACAGCAGCAAAAGTAAACGGGTTAGGCTTGATTCCTTCAATTTGCATTAGGAAGAAAAGTTCTATTGCCTCGCCAAACAACCCATTCCGTGTGTAACCCGCAAGCAACGAAGTCCAAGATACCACATTTTTATCCGGCATCTCACTGAACACACCTGTCCCATCAACAACATTCTCTGTCTTCATGTACATATCAATAAGAGAAGTTCCAACACTAACATCCTCCACAAACCCGGATTTAATACAATTACAATGTACTTGTTTACCAATAACCTGATTAAACAAGCATCCACAGACCTTTATAATACAAGAAAGGCTAGACCCGTCAATTGGTAAACCCAAACGGCGAATACCCACAAAGAGATTCAGAGATTCAAGATTCAGATTATTCCTAGAGTACTGGAAAAGCAAGTGATTGGTTTCAGAAATGCCTTTATGAGAAATTTCGTCGAACACCTGTTGTGCTTCCAAGGCAAAAACATTTGATTGATTGAAACATTTGTTCTGAAGCGGAATTTGTCTCTGATGAAAAGATTTAAGCCGCTGTAAAGAGGGCCTCAAATTCATGTTATTACTCTCTTTTAAGCAACTAGTATTTGATCGTGCAGGAGGCGGTTTCGCCCATATATCAATAAATAACTTATAACCGTAAAGTTCAACAATCTTTTGAGAGACGGGAGTCGATACTTCAAACACTCTCATTTACAAGTCCAAAAGAAATATTTATTTAACGGAATTTCAATAATCATTAACAACTTTATAGTAAAACACAGTATACATCATCAAATTCAAACATCATAAATTTTAACTAACAAATTTTATCCACACGATCCTTGCAAAAAGAAATTACAATATATTTAATGCAATTATTTACTTTTTAAAATTATTAATTTCCAAATACAACTTTAATAACTCTAGTAAATTATATTTAATATAAATTTACATTTTAGAATCCTTACTAAATACAATTAATTATATGACACGACTAGAAAAAGATAGATATGTACTTCTAAAAGAAATAATAATTGTTTACCTTTATACGATGTGTCACTCATTTTTTCTTTTCTTCTCATAATTATCTTCTAACAACTCAATAAACATATATTAAATGTGATTTTTATATTAATAATTAACTTAAAAAGATCTCCACACATGCACAATTTTTATCTTGTCCATTCTTAGTGTTAGTATTGCATCAACACATACATTTACGTGGTTCTTAATTTGGATACACACACGGGAACTAAGAGATGTGTTTTATTTAGACCTGGCAAACGAACGGGCGGGCGGGCGGGCGGGCGCGGGCCGGGCCGGCCGGCCCTGCAGGCCGAAGATGATTTATGTCTATTTTTTGCACTTTTTCAGCCCGCTAAACCCGCGGGCGCCCCGGGCGGGGGCCAGGCCGTGAACGGGCCGGGCCAAAAAGCCCCGTTTTTTTTAGGCCAAAAAAGTGCGGCCCAAAGCCCGCTTTTTGGCGGGCAGACCGGCCCGGCCCGCAGGCTTTGGGCCCGTTTGCCAGGTCTAATTTTATTTATTATGTAAGTACATAAGGTAGAAAATATATATAACCACTACTTTTATTTCAACCATATTTATCCACATGGGTACTTTTCAGAAATTTTCAATACCTCTATACACACCGGCCACAAGTTCCAACACTTAATTTTGCCAAGAAAAAATAATTGTGTATAAATAGGAGTGACAAATTCATTAGGAAGGTGCTTCACATTCACTCCCAAAAAGCCTAGCTACAAAATTTGATTCCAATTTTTTTTCCTTCTAAATTGTCACAAATAGGGATATTCAAACTTAATAAAACTTTATTTTTTAAAAAAACAAAAAAATATTTTTTTTTCTTTCGAATATTGTAATGGAAGATTTGTACATATTTTTTTTTCTTTTGAATATTGTAATGGAAGATTTGTACTTTCCCTTTGGCCCTCAACTAAAATAGATCTTTCTATCACTTTCATCTTACGCTATTCTCTCTGGTACCTCGTCTTCTTAACATTTGATTCATTTCTTTCCCTTTTCTGTATTTTTTCCCCTTTTATCAGTCTTTCATACTCCCGAATTGACCCGCAATCTTCCATTAGATTTGACCGTTAAAAAAAATTGATTCATCTCCTCTCCTCTCCTCCTTCAAGTTCAGTCTTTACCTTACCCACCGCTAAAGGTTTTTTTTTCCTGTCAAATTATTTTTTTAAAAGTTTATTTTTTTTGGTAAGCCTAATTAGGGTTTTTCTGGGTTTTTTCCTTTGAACTTATATAGTTATATTGGATTCTTTTTGGTTCAATTATATGAATTTGTTTGCCCTTTAAGTGAAAGAAGCTCTTTTGGGTATCAGAAATTAGAATTCAAGATGATTGCAGAAAAGCCTAGTTGGATTAGGCATGAAGGTATGCAAATTTTCTCCATTGATATCCAGCCTGGTGGACTTAGGTTTGCTACTGGTGGAGGTGATCACAAGGTTGGTCTTTTCTCTTCCTTAAGCTATTTCAATTGTTTGTTTGGTTTGAATCTATTCTTGTTTATATGCTCTGTTTGTTTGTTGAGAAGAATTGGGGAAAGAAAAGAGACCAAAACTTGGAATGTTGTATTATTTATTTATATTTTTTATAATTGAGTACTCGAATCTAATTGTTTTTATTTCATTTCTAGATTGTCAAATTTATTAGTATTTCTCGAAATACCTGGTATTCCTTTATTTTAATTCTTATAACTTGTCTATTACTGAAAGATGCTGCCTTTTAAACGTCTAATTCAAGGTACTTGCTGCAGTAGGTTTTTTGGGTATGTTTCAGAAAGTTAATGTTCCATGGTAATTCATGCAGAACTTTTGCAAACCTTAGCCAAATTTTGTAATACTGCTTTATTGTCGTACACGAACCCCTATTATCTTGCACATGTTGCGTACATAGTTGGTTTCTTCATATATTATGGGTATTGTAAGTTGATTTGACAATACCTGAATCTAGTTTCTGAGTGGACGACATGAGTGGTTTTAATTGTTAGTGTTTGAGAGTTTGTGTGGTACAACATCTACCTCGGCAATGTCATTTTAAGTCAGAAATTGCGGGTCAATCCCATTACTAATGGACTCTGCACAATGCTTCCTACCCTGATTGTTAGTAGCAGTAGCATCTACAACATTCGTTCTATGTAAGGCTTCTGATGCCTGCAGATCTTATGTTACTCGACATTCACAGTCAATTTTGAAATCTCAATAAGGCAGACCTTGGGGTTATTTTCCACTACAGCACATTGGTTTGCATGGACAATACTATTTTCCCCTTGTGATTGGAAAATAACAACCAAGTTGTTAATGCAATTGCAGATTCTGCGGGTGCCACCTTGCAGAACTATTGGAGCAGCCAATTGATGTATATCGTACTCAAATTTTCTGCTATTGGCCCCTCATCTCTCTTTAGTTGCAAAGCCTACGACACTCCTTAGTTTCTTTTCTTCTATAAGGGTTCGATTCTTCATCACCAGATTCATCAGATAGGTTCCACTGTAGTCTGTAGTGATTGGATTCGAATTCTAATAACAGTGCTTACCATGGTAGGTTTGATGTAGTAATATTCCAATCCATACTTTCTGAACAAGTGTGGTGAAGCTTACAAGTTTATGTTTTGTAGTTTTGATTGATATTAAATTAAATTTATACTCCCCTTGTCTCCAAAAGGATGACTGAAGGTACAATTTTTTTTGTCCCCAAAAGAATGAGATAAAGTATATAAAATGAAAGGTAAATATGTCATTTAGTGGGGTCCATTAATATAAAAAACTAAAAGTACACATCATTTTAAATAATTTTGTGAGGCCAATAAAGATAAATATGGATTTTTTTACTCTCTTTCCTCTACTTGTACTTTTCTTAATATGTGTGCAAATTGTACTTTGTTCATCCTTCTGAGAACGTAGGGAGTAATTGACTTCATGCTCTTAAGTCATTTCTCATGTTACTTTGTGATATATTTCAGCATCTGTTTTCTTACTCATCTGCATAGCTTTTGATCTACAGTTTATGTTGCTTGCAGGTTCGGGTTTGGAATATGAAACCAGTTGGAAGAGAGATGACAGCTGAGGAATCAGCATCACCACTTCTTGCCACCCTTCGCGATCATTTTGGTTCAGTCAACTGTGTCAGGTGGGCTAAGCATGGTCGATTTGTTGCATCTGGATCTGATGATCAAGTAATTCTAATTCATGAGAAGAAGCCTGGATCAGGAACAACTGAGTTTGGTAGTGGAGAACCTCCAGATGTTGAGAATTGGAAAGTTGCCATGACTTTGAGGGGTCACACAGCAGACGTGGTAATAAGAGTTAGAATAAATATATTTTGTTTATGCATAACATCAAGCTTGAGTATTGAAGAAATAGAACTGTTTAAAAATTACTCTCTGAACTTTTTAGCTTGTATGTAAATATCTAAGCAATGTTTATTAAGCTGATGGCACATAAAACATATTATAACATGAAATGACACAATTCACATTTCATCTTAAGTCTCCTTTACATTACTCTACAGTGGTCCAACCGTGTACTGTCTAACCAGGGAATCTTTCCATGCTTAAAGTAGGTGGATCTTAATTGGTCTCCTGATGATTCGACATTAGCTAGTGGGAGTTTGGATAACACTATTCATATTTGGAATATGAGTAATGGCATATGCACTGCTGTTCTCAGAGGTCACTCCAGTTTGGTTAAAGGAGTTACTTGGGATCCTATTGGTTCCTTTATAGCAAGTCAATCGGATGATAAAACTGTCATCATTTGGCGAACAAGTGACTGGAGCCTCGCTCATAGGACAGATGGACATTGGACCAAATCCGTATGTTTATCAATGACTGCCGATTTTTTCTTTTATAACATTCCTTTCCCAGTCTAACTAGAATTTTAACTTTTCAGCTTGGGTCTACCTTCTTTAGGCGGCTTGGGTGGTCACCATGTGGCCATTTTATTACCACCACCCATGGTTTCCAGAAGCCAAGGCATTCTGCACCTGTTCTAGAACGAGGGGAGTGGTCTGCCACTTTTGACTTCTTAGGTCACAATGCCCCAATTATTGTGGTCAAGTTTAATCATTCGATGTTCAGAAGGAATAATTCTAATATTCAGGAAACTAATGGTGCATCTGTCGGATGGACGAATGGGTGTTCTAAGCCTGGTGAAAAAGAATCACAGCCATATAATGTTATTGCAATAGGAAGCCAGGATCGCACGATAACAGTGTGGACGACTGCAAGTCCTCGCCCTCTCTTTGTGGCCAAGCATTTCTTTTCACAAAGTGTTGTGGATTTATCCTGGTATTAGCTGTCAAACTTTCAAAATATGTCAATTTAAATAACATTATGATTTATGAATTGTTTTGAAATTTGTTTGTTATATTTCTTTTGGCCTTCCTACCTCCATTGTTTTAATTAATTATTTTTTTCTTTTGATATTAGGAGTCCTGATGGATATTCTCTATTTGCTTGTTCCCTGGATGGGACAGTGGCTACCTTCCATTTCGAGGTAAAGGAACTTGGACACAGGCTAACTGATACTGAATTGGAGGAGTTAAAGAAAAATCGTTATGGTGATGTCAGAGGTCGACAGGCAACTTTAGCGGAAAGTCCCGCACAACTGTTGCTTGAAGCAGCATCAGCTAAGCTAGCCACAAGCAAAAGAATAACCCCAGATGTCCTACAAAACAACATCCCCTTAAAACCTTCTCCTGATGCCGGGATTGCAACAAAGGTCTCGGAATCTCAGACCGAGAATGGGAAGAAAAGTATGGGAGCAGATGGTGATGCCTTAAATAAGGTGGCCCCTTCTGTCCGGGTGGCTAGTCCTGTGAAGCAAAGAGAATATCGGCGCCCTGATGGCAGAAAGAGGATAATCCCTGAAGCTGTTGGAGTGCCCTCCCAGCAGGAAAATATCTCTGGTGGCTCTCATTATCAAGCCCTTGACTTTCCTTTGAATTCAACAGAGCACAGGAAAAATGATAATGCTGTTGTTCATACTGATGGTTCTGTTCAAGGAGTTTCTGTGAGGAGATCACTAGGTGGGAGCACTGATATCAAGGAACGTTCAGGTGTCACTGCTAGGGCAACTATTAGTGAAAGTCTGGTAATTGAGAAGGTTCCAGTCTCTTCTGGTAAAGAAGGCAGCGTTAGCGTTGAACATATGGGAACTGTGAAGAACTCGGGTTCTTCGGCTACTGGTAGTAATCTTTCAATCAGGGTATTTGATAAGAAAGAAGGTGAAGATATGATACCTGTTTGTTTGGAAGCTCGTCCAAAAGAACATGCTGCAAATGACATTCTTGTAGTTGGGAATACATTTATGATAAAAGAAACAGAACTTGCATGTACCAGACGGACTGAAACTCTTTGGTCTGATAGAATCTCCAGCAAGGTGACTGTTCTTGCTGGAAATGCCAACTTCTGGGCTGTTGGCTGTGAGGATGGATGCCTGCAGGTTTGTATAAGTTTTTTGGACAGTTTATTCTTAATAGTTATAAGAGTATCTAAAATAGCATCTTCTAAAGACACAATTTCTCAGTATAGATTGCAACTCACATTTTTTTTAATTTCTGTGCATCATTTCTAATTACAACAAATATATAATGTTTACAGCTTTGATGTTCATCAAGTCTTGAATGGCAAAGTTTACTCTTTTTTTCTTGTTATATCATATTTAGTCAGGGTGCTGCTGAATACTTTTTCTTAGTTCTAGATAGATGAAGGCTGGTGTATGTTTTTGAGCGCTGTTGCGTTACACTGTATTGAGGCGAGGCCTCATTTTGGTTTAGTTCTTACCTTTGTTTGTCTTATTTTTTTTGATGAAATATCTTTGTTTATATTGAAAATCTCAACAGTAAATTTGAGAATAGAATTAGCAAACAGGGTATTTTTTTTGATCCTATTTTATACGAATACATGTGTGTGTGATCAGTAGTCAGTTTCTGATGCTAATTATCTTTACCTAGCATTTTTGTTATCACTGACTGATATTCAATCATGATCAATCAGCATTGACAGATATTAAACCTAATATCAGAGTTTTCTTTGTATATTTAGTTGCAAGAAATTATTGTACTGCATATCAAAATAAGTTATTGTATTTCAATTTTTTCATGTTTGCATGAGATAGGTATACACAAAGTGTGGAAGACGTTCAATGCCTGCCATGATGATGGGATCAGCAGCTGTTTTCGTTGATTGTAATGAGTCTTGGAAGTTGTTGCTTGTCACAAGGAAGGGATCCTTATATGTATGGGACCTTTTCAACAGAAAATGTCTCCTTCATGATTCACTGGCTTCACTGATGACTTCAGATTTGAAGTCAACTGGTAAAGATGCAGGTAATGTAAAAAGCTGAGAAAAAAAATGAATAGGTTCATATTTTTGTGGAGTTGAGCACTATGAGGTGTCTGGAGGAATTTGTTGGAATAATTGCTTCTTTTGTCTTGTTTTAAAACCCAATATGTATACAGGCATGATCAAAGTGATATCTGCAAAGCTATCTAAATCTGGTTTTCCTCTTGTTGTTCTGGCCACACGCCATGCCTTCCTCTTTGATATGAGCCTCATGTGTTGGCTGAGGGTTGCTGATGACTGCTTCCCTGCATCAAATTTTGCAAGCTCTTGGAATTTGGGATCAGTTCACGGTGGTGAACTAGCAGGCTTGCAAGTGGATGTCAGAAAGTTCTTGGCTAGAAAGCCAGGTTGGAGCAGGTATGCAATATCTTAATTTTTGGAGAGATGATAAATTATAACTTGAATTTAAATTGGTGGTGTGCGATAAATTTAAATTTTCATAAGTTTCTTTGCGATGAGAAACACCTGTGCATTAAATTGGTGCACGTGAAGATAAACACCTATGCATTTCATAGCACACATGATGCACGTGAAGATAAATTGTACTCTCTCAAGTCCCATTTTGACTTTTTGAAGTCAATTTGCGAAATCCAAAATTTAAAAATGTCATGATTAATGTTAAGTTTTGAAAATAACAAATTTTATAATTAGCAAGTACTCTAAGAAGCAAGGCTTCTTCTCCGTATCCCAGCAATTCCCCAATTCCAAATTTGTGGACTCTTCCAGAGGATTATTCTGTATTATTTATATATTTTTTTATTAATAAATTGAAAATATTACTAATACTGTAATGTTTTGTATACTAATACTATTTACAATATTAGTATATAAGAATTAATTAGTATATATTTCCTATATTCTTAGATACTATTAGCATATAAAATTTGTGTTTCTTGATTTTTTTACATTGTCTTATCATGAATTAATATTTATTAGTTTTGAAATCTTAATGTATGTATGTATATGTAATTATGTATATAAAAGACCTCTTTAATATGTAAATATGTGCTGAATCCTCGAATTCCCGATTTCTGAGATTTCTCTAGCAGTAGAACCCGATATTCTTGATTCTTATTAGTCAATGATTTGGACCAAAATAGTTTTCAAATTCCACTTAGATCGATATCTATATGTCACAATCTGTCACTTTTTGCAATTGTATCTTTATGCTGCAAGTGCTTGACTTGTGGTTGGTGTTCTGGTTCAGAGTGACTGATGATGGAGTACAGACGCGTGCTCATTTGGAAGCACAGTTGGCATCAGCACTGGCTTTGAAGTCCCCAAATGAATATCGCCAGTGCCTTCTGTCCTACATACGCTTTCTAGCAAGGTTCGCTGATTTAGTGCTCTTACTGCAGTTTATTGTGGGCTAAGTTTTCAATTTTGTCTGGTTCATATTTGCATAATTTTATGTCTATTCTATGAGATCATAATCTTGGTGGTACTTCTCAAGTCTCTACTCAATTCAACTCTAACACCTTTTTTCCCAAACTAGTTGGTTGTACTTAAAAAAATAAAGTAGTTTGGAGACTGATGAACCTCAATAAGTTAAGTAGACATAATAATTACTCCCTCTGTCCTCCTTTATGTGGCCAATTCTTTTGAGTTTTTAAGCACAGATTTTTAAGACATCCCAAATATGAATTTAAACATGATATTTTCACATGTTTTTGAATTATTGGTATATTTATATATTATATATGTACTTATGTTAAAAAATATTAAAAAAGATAATCTGTTTTCTGCACATCTTAAAATTGTGCCGAAAATAATCAAGAGAAAGTGGCCACTTAAAGTTCGACAAAAGGAGTAATGCCTAATGAAACTCTAATAATTACATTGTTTCTTAAAGGAAATGAAATACACCAACTGTTAATTCTCAAGTTTTGATAGATATAATACATATGTACGTATCATAATATTTGATGGAACTTAGACTTGTAATTTCTGCACTTGCTATATGAACCTCAAATGGATGGGCTTTACCCAACACCAATCCATTCTCCCCCTTAGAAAATCCTTTGATCTTTTAAAATATAAATAAAAATGCATACTAGATCTTTTGTAACAATTACTTGCATCAAGGTTTCTTTTGGCTGTGGCTGGGAGCTCCCCTACAACCAATTTGTTATTCTCTCAACTTTTGTAACTAATACAGTGATATGTAAAGTTGGTCATTGCGGTTTCAAATAGCATTAGTAATTAGGGGCATACCTGCATAGGGCCAAGTGGGGGAGCCACTCCCTATTGAGAATTAAGAAATAAACTTTTATTACATGGATTTGAATGAACTTTTTAAATTATTATAAGCAATAAGGGCACTTGTCAAAAAAAAAGAATCAGAGCCAAGGGTACTAATATAAAATTTTGGAGGTAATTAGAAATATTTGAATTCCAAATCTGCTCCCAACAATGTAGAAATTACAATATACTCTAATTTAATAAGTACAAATTATTCCTATTCAATGTTCTAAAAGGCGCTAGGCGGGATTTTTTATTTTAAGTCAATTTTAATATTTTATCTTACATTTATCTAAACAAGACAATAATATAAAGCAAAACAATCTATAATAAAGATAATAAAGGTCTTTGCTTAAAGTTCAAACACATATCCATATTGTTAATGTCAAAGTTCAAACATAAACATGCAATTGTTCAAAGTTCAAATATATTTTTAATGTATCAGTTTTATTCATAAACATTGCTATTAAATAATAAAATTTCAAGAATTTAATTCAATATTAAAACACTTAAGAAACTAAACATAAATTTAAGAATTATATTGAAGTAAATTAAATATTACAAATGTATCATCATTTATATAATTTGAAGTTGGTATAAGTTCAAAAAATTACAACTATAATAAAATTATCCATTTTGACTTGATATTGTTCACTTCTTGTTGTGGTTTGATATGTTACAACATGTATTATGAATATGGTAAATTATTAGAAAAATAAATATATCAAGATCTGGTTTGGGTAGTTATTAAAATAAAAAAATCTCTTCACCTAGACCCCACTTAGGCGGGGTCTAGGCCCCACCTAATTTTCTGGAGGAATTTTTTTGCCGCCTTGGGCCTAGCTGAGACGCCGGAGGGCCTAGCGCCTAGGCGAGGCGCCAAGAGGGCCTAGCACCTAGGCGGGGCGCCAAGGGGGGCCTAGCGCCTAAGCGGGGCCTAGGCGGGAATTTTTAGAACACTGTTCCTATTGTTAGTCAAACATCGTTGATGAACCCATCAATAACAGTTTGAAATAAAAAGAAAATATTCAATGGAGGGCAGTGTTGAGCCCTTCAAGGCTTGAACAAACTGAATTTGATAAACAAAAAAGATAACAGACTGATTTAGAGTTAGGGGATGGAAGAATGGGCAGAAAAAGGATAGAGACTTGGGGAGGAAGAGATTCTTGGTTACAATAAAAATGATCTCAGTTACAATTTATAGAAGATATTTTCTCTCTCCCCCACACGGTTGCCTACTCCCTCTTAACAGACTTCACATGCATGGGCACACTTCTTCTAGATACTACATGGTATCTCCAGTTTATAAAAGATGTGCAGCGTTGCAGCAAAACTCTGTTATTTTCTTGTCTAACTGAAAATGTGAAAGCTATTTTTAGAACTTAAATAGATAATATTTACATGGACGTGCAATGAAAATAACTCCGTCTGGAAAAGATAACAGAAACCAGAAAAAAAAACTCAGACAGCTGCAGATATCTTCAAAACTCAACCCAACAGACCAGCTGTTTACTCTGATCAAGACAAGATAAGTATTTGGTATAGGTTTCATTTTTTGTTTTTTTCCTTTCCTTTTTAAGTTATCTGGATTGTGAATTTGGTGTATAATTTTCTAATCCCCATTATGCAAACAGACTAATGTGTGGTAATTATTAAAGTCATTATTTATCTCATTGAATTGCAGAGAGGCAGATGAGTCCCGGTTACGAGAAGTTTGTGAGAGCTTTCTTGGACCTCCAACAGGGATGGCTGAAGCTACATCATCCAATCCGAATAACGCAGCATGGGATCCTTGTTTGCTTGTATGCTTCTTTGATTAATCTTTAAATTCTATACATGCCTTTGGATGATCAACCCATTTTCTATGTTGTTTTAAGAATTTGTGAATAAAGATTTTTTTATCATCAGTGTTCTAAAAGTCGCTAGTCGGTCCCAGGTCGGTTGGCTACCGATTAGAGACTAGGGGATTAGTCGGGGATTAATCGGCTAGTCGAATTTTCAATTATTTTTTTAAAATATATATTATCCTTCCTCCTTCATAAGTTATGAGTAAGTAGAATAACATAAGTAACACAAATCATCAAATAAAAACATGGAAACTAAGTAAAACCAAATAGTTTGACACAAGTTCAAAACTAATTAATCAAATGAAACTAAGTAGCACAAAATCAATAGTCAATCACTCCTCTTCTCCATATCACTCCAAGATTTGCTCTCCATCGGACTCAAACTCATAATCCTCATCTTCCTCTTCGTTGTCATCATCTTCCGACATAAATTCGTCTTCATCTAGTTCTTATAACATAATAATGAAAATAGTCCTGCTACATTGGACGACAAATTTATGTTGATAACATGTCACGTATATGAATACATGAGATTGAGACATGTAGGAATTAAGAATGGCTCTATCCTAATTTAGTTTATTTTATCTCTGTTCTAAACATGCTGCTTAGGTCCGATAAATCCTTGCATAGGCACTAGGCGGTCTTCTACCGCTTCGATTTGGCTGGGCGCCTAGGTTTTGGTTAGGCATAATCAAACCTCTACTTTGAAACTCTGCAATAGTATGAATTTGTTAAGTCTTTTATTTTTCGGTATGTTTCATTTAAAATCTTAAAAAAATTACATCATTTATGTGCTTTTTTGTATAGTATAATAAGTATGTACAATATAAAAATCAAATAAATGAGATTGCTAAGAAAACGCCTAGTCCGCCTAGGACCACTTAGGCCCGAGGTGTCATCTCTGCTGCCTGGGTCTGCCTTTATTCACCAAATATAGATTAAAAAATACATAAAAATCATTTTTTAAAGCATTATTTTTTTTGTCATTAAATCTTTTTTTTTTTTCTAAATTTTTTTATATACTAAAAAAGAGCACTTTACTTTAATACCGTGATATTAACAAAAAATTACAAAAATCAAAGAGGGGGCACTTGCCCCCCTTGCCCTTATGTGGATCCGCCAGTGAGGTGTCTCAGTACATGCCTGCATGTAAGTTCTTGATGAGATATTTTCAACTAAGTTGTTCCAAGTCTTGTTTTGGTTTTAATTTTTTAATTGCTTTATGAGGTCACTTGGTGTAATTCATCTGGGCACACCTGCAGGGAATGAAAAAGCACAAACTCCTTAGAGAAGATATTCTTCCTGCAATGGCATCGAACAGAAAAGTCCAGCGGTTGCTAAATGAGTTTATGGATCTTCTATCCGAATATGAAAATACCGATACGAGCCTCGAACAGAAGCATCTGACAACTTCAACATCCCTGCCAACTGCATATCAATCCTCTCTAACTGCATATCAATCCTCTCTACGAGCAACAGATCAGATGGACTCTAATCTGCCAGTTATAGATCAACCGGACTCTGATTTTCCAGCAAAAGGTCAAACAGATTCTACCCTTCCAACAAAAGATCGCAGCGGCCCTCCAGCAGAAGATCAAATGGACGTGTCCTCTGAAGCAACAAATCAAGCACTATCCGTTGTACCTGTAACAGATCAATCAAAGTTAGATCTCCCTGCAACAGATACGGTGAATCTGGTCCCACCAACAAAAGAGTCGAGTTATTGAGTTCTGCAGCTTGGTTTATTAAAGGCGATATTGGATATTATAGGTACGCACCACCACATACTACGCTGAAATGGTCGAAGACTCGAAGTATATTCTTCACTTTGTGCTCCATGCTCCATCTTTTTATGTTCAGCCTCGTTACTGTAAAGCTTTTTTACCTAGTGTTTGTAGCAAAATAGTTTTGGTTTGGTTAAATTGTCCTCAAGCACTTGCAATAGGCAGTTCTGGGTAAGTGGCAAAAGTTATCACCTTTTTGAATCATGAAATTTTGATTTTCTTTATCCAATTCTTGTTTACTTGATCAAGTTGTTGTATCTTGTTTGTGCAATGAACGTACTCTATTTTCACTTTTCAGTGTTAGAGTCGCATTACATTAGCGGCCTTTAATCTCCAAATTCTCAAATATGTGATTCTGCAAGGGCGGTGTAATTGTAAAATGAGAAATTTAAATATGAAGTAGATATTTGTTCCCATTTCTGACATATTATAGAAGGAACAATCACATTCTCTCTTCTTCCTTCCACCCCCTTATTTCTGGTTTGATTTATTTTAGTTTATACTCTTGTTATTGATGTGATCATTATCATCAAGGAGATGGCTTTAGCTACCATTTGCTACATTATGGATGGTTTTTCTATGCTCATTTAGTTAGTGACCTAAGTTTTGGATTCGGTTACTATAAGTAACTTCATGATAAGTTGGCCAATTAATCAAAGTTAACTTCATGCTAACCACCAAAGGCGGATTCACTTGAGAGCAGTGGGGTCAATTGATCTCACTGAATTTTTAGGGAGTCAATTTGTCCTTCCTAGAAAATGAATGGTCCCGAAAAATAAATATTTTAATCTATCAATTTTCAAGTCGGATCACACTCATTTACTCATAAACACTGTTAGACAAGTGAAATTAGGATAGGAGTGTAGTGAGTTTGCACTTCTACGGGGTTATGAGAAGAAATCAAGACCCATCCCTCTCCCCCTCTATGGCTCTATATAATTTACCTAAAAAATTAATGATCATCTCAAATTTGTACCAACTCTGTTATTTCTTTTTCAATTATTTAGTCACAATGTTAACTCCTCAAAGAGAGATTCTTTAAAATATATTGTAATTTTTCTTTTTTATAATTTAACTAATTTAGTAATTGTTTGTGAATTTTTATAATTGTTTAAAATGAGGCTATCATTATATTTTATAACGTCGACCCTATAGCTATTAAAAATAATATTATCATGCAACAATTTATAGTTACGAAGTGTCGAAAAATATTATTGTAAATAATATATGAGCATTATTTAATTTTATGATTTATTATATTATATTTTTATTTTTTTTAATTTGACCTTACTGAACTAAAGGGCTGGATCCGCCCATGCTAACCACTCCCCTAAGTATCATATAGAGGTGGAAAATGGGTAACTTAATGCATGGGTGGTTTTATACCTGGGAAACGGTCGGGCCTGGGCCCGGGCCAACGGCTAGTCGGGCCAAAATAACCCGAATTTTGACAGACTGAAAATGTGAGACCCGTGGTCCGGTCCGGCCGGCGGGCTTTTTTTTTTTTTTTTTTTGCAAAATCTTGCTACACTAAAAATAGTAATAATAATAAATATTAAAAATAATAAATAATTTATAATAAATAATAATTCTAATTACCTACATTAACTACATATCTTAATTAATTAAAATTTTAATAGTATTATAAATTACTTTCAAAGTATATAATTAAATTGATTTTTTAAAATTAATATAATTTATTTAACTTTTAAAAATAATAAATACTGACTAGGTTGCAAAAAAGAGCTAAAACAGACCAAGTAACCATGTGGACTTGAGTATTACTGTATTAATAATATTATCGCCATGCACGTACGTCGAGCTGGGAGCTTGGAATAGAAATCAGGGAGGAGTAAATACTGACTAGGTTGCAACTTAATTATTGAGTGACAACTTAATTATATCTATCTAATAAAATATAAATGATTTTGAATTTTCCGCTCATTCAATAAATCATCTGGGCCGTCCAAAGTTTGGGATAAATTTCACCATCCATCTAATAAAATACAAATGATTTTGAATTTCCCGCTCACTCAATAAATCATCTAGGCCGTCCAAAGTTTGAGATAAATCTCACCGTCCATACATCTATCTAATAAAATACATCTATCTATCTATCTAATCTATCTAATAATTATTTTAAATTTTCCGCTCACTCAATAAATCATCTGGGCCGTTCAAAGTTTGAGATAAATCTCATTGTCTATTTAGTGCCGGAGGCACGGGACCCAGCTAGTCTATCTAATAAAATACAATCTATCTAATTCTATCTATCTATATCTATATTCTATATATCTAATTATATCTAATAAAATAAAAATGATTTTAAATTTTTCGCTCACTCAATAAATCATCTAGGACTTCCAAAGTTTGGAATAAATCTCACCATCCATCTATCTAATAAAATACAAATGATTTTAAATTTATCGCTCACTTAATAAATCATATGAGTCGTCCAAAATTTAGAATAAATCCCAACGTCCATAGTGCCGGAGGCACGGGACTGTTGCTAGTATATATATATATAGAGTCCGGATCAGGTCCGGACTCCCGCATTTTAACAAAATTCGGACTTTTTTTTTTGCTTTTTTTTAAAACAACAAAAAAAAAATTATGGAACTTGAATTTTTACATAATACAGTGTTTTGGGTGTGATTTGGATACGTATAACAAAACATGTCTGTACAGTCTGGGCAGACTGTAAATATATTGGTTGGTTCGGATTTTGTTAAAATGCGGGAGTCCGGACCTGATCCGGACTCATATAGAACACGGACCTGATCAAAATCCGGACCCATTTTTTTTTTTAGTTGTTCTACAAAAAAAAATACGAGAGTCCGGACCTGATCCGGACTATATATATATATATATGAGCCGGGTCTAATCTGGACTCCCGGACAGGTTTAAAATCCGGTCTTTTTTTTTTTGCTTTTTTTTTAAAACACATAAAAAAAAATTTATAGAATTGAATTTTTTTTTATAATACAGTATTTTGGGTGTGATTTGTGTACGTATAACATAATATACACATACTGTACTCCACCATTTTTTGGTTTAGGTATTCAAAACACGTCCAAAACATTGTATTATGGAAAAATTTCAGTTCCATAAAATATTAAATATTTTTAGTTATTTTTTAAAAAAAAAGCAAAAAAAAAAAAATTGGGTCCGTTATCAGTGTTATATATATATATATAATAATACTAATAATTTTATTTATTGTTTAATAACGTAGTGGAAGGTGCTGAATGAATTAAAACCCCAAAACTTAGTGAATACCAGAAACTGAACTCCTGATTGTAATGTTGTCACTATAACTATTTTCATCAGAATGTCTGTCTTTGAATTTCAGATCGACATCGTGAGGAAGTTTCCCTTGGAAATTTAAAGAGGTTTCCATTCAGGGAACTTCAGATTGCAACCAAACTTCAAGAATGGTGACTTGGTTTGGGGAATTACAGGATGGGAAGAGTACAACCTCATTACAGCTACAGAGTCGTTATTTAAAATTCAACATTCTGATGTGCCTCTTTCTTACTATACAGGATTACTGGGTAAGTCTTTTAGCTTATTTGTCATATTATTATAAATGTGCACAACAAAGGTATAAGAGAATGGTCCTAGGTGCTTGTACAGTAAAAATTATGCAGTTTTTTGATTTTAAGTGTTTAGGACATTATGTGGTATGATTTTTTATTCGTTTCTCTATTGAGTTGTTTATTTGATATGTATTTCCTTTAGTTTAACTTCTGATTTTTGTACGTGTGTATGTTTGATGTTCAACTCTGTTTTTCTCCTCAAAATTTGATTGTTTATTATATTGAGGTTTTATATTATAGTTGTGACATGTATTAAAACATACTGTCAGTAGAAGGAGTAATCTTACTCGGTTAGGTTTCTCTAACAATGTTTACATTGTGTCTTCTTCATAAACATGCAGTCTACCACCTCCTCTGCTATTAATGGTTCAGTGGCATCTTCAAAAGTAAAGTCACAACTTGCTGATGTTCGAGTGTATATGCTCACCCACCCTAAAGAATTTGACATGGTATGATTTATTTATTTCATCTTATGCAAGTCTTTTTCTTCATTTGAATATTTGACATACTTTTGTAGTATGGGAGGAGTATTTGAATAAATTAATGGTTAGAAAGCAAATGATCAGAGCAGTTTGACAAGACATTAGGGTTGCATAGTTGTATGATGGATGAAGATTTTAAGCCTAGCAGTCTCTTGGATGGGTTATTTCCTCAGATTTTACTTATGTGGTATGATTAGTTTTTGTGCGTTATCGTGTTTACAGCCGATCACTATCTGAAGTTTGTTCGTATCTGCACACGTTGGGTTTGGTTAGGTAGGTAGTCCTAAACCAAGCCTGTTTTCAATTAATCTGGCTTTTCTGAGAATCTGCGGGCTAATGTATCTGAAGGATGTTACATACAGAAGGGTCTGAGCACCAGGGGTTGCCCTTTAGGTGACTAGATTTTATTTTATGGTGTTGATTTATTTATTTATTACCTATGGGCTATAGTGTGGTTTATTAAAATCCTATATATCCAAAGAAAACCTGTATTATTATAACTATTACTGTATTTAGGGGTAATATTTATATTAATGTGAAAAAGTGTATTTTACCTATATTTCACCTGGTTTATTGGTATTCTTTATTCTTTATGTTTGTAAATTGTGTATCCTGAATGGTGCACTTGAATGACGAGGCTGTTAGCCTGTAGGCAACTGTATGAATATAGAACAACAGAGAAGTAGCTACAATTATAATTTGTGAAGTGTTACCAATTGTCATAATCAACTATGTATGTCAGCGTTTGTTTGGGTGCCTTAATGTAATTCTCATAATCATTTTGACAGCATGTGGAAAAAGAGTGAGAAATGATGGAAGGTCCAAAATTATTGACAAATGAGACTTTGTTTTGTAGTATGGGAGGAGTATTTGTTTTTCAATAAAAATATATAAAGAAGATGTAAAAAATTATGATTATGTATTGTTGTTTGCATGTATTATTTTAAATAATATAGTTAGGTATTATATTATATTATTATTATTATTATAAGTGCGCCTTAGGCACATTTTGATCTCTTTTCCCATGTTTTTAATTTCAATAATTATATTGCAGGTGCACATCGGAATGCCAACTGATGGAAATGGGATACAAGTAATTGGGCAGAAAATATTTGAAGAAACTGAAGCTACGCGATTCTTGCGAATAGCAACTGAAGCTACAAATTCATAATAACAACTAATAGCTTAAAAGAAACTTAGGCGAGATACAGAAGATCACAGTAGTACATAAGAAACTTAGGCGATAATATTGTATTGTAATGATAGATTGTAAAAGTTATTAGTTTAGTAGTTTTGTATAATAATGATCATCATATTTGAGGAGAAGAATTATTCAACTATTATATTGTAATGTTGTAATGTGAGTGATTTTAAATGATGTATATAATATTTTTTATATTTTATTTTATATTGTATTTGTGTTTGTTCAATAAATGTGCATTATTAATTTTTTTTTAAATATAAAAAGGCTTTAGCGACGGTCGTCGAACGTAGCTATAGTGTTCTATAAAACACATGCCTACAGCGACGGTCGCCAACCGTAGCAATAACTTTCAGCGACTGTTGGTAGAGAATGTGACGCCCTCAAAATATGTATACATCACCCATTCTGAGTCGCCAAATACATGGTTGAGAAAATAACTACAACTTTATTATTACAATTGTCGTGCAAAATACGACAACACATACTACGAGTTTAAATACAAATATCGTCTTCTAGACAATATAAACACTCAAATAAAGTCCTCATTACAATTATTGATGCACTATTTTATAAAATAGTGAGAACTACTAAAACAGCTATTTAGAACCATCACTCTATATCCCGACTGGTTCCTGCTATGTTCTCGCTTCCCGAGAGAAAAATGGAACAAAAAGGAAAAGGGTGAGCTCAACTAGCCCAGTAAAGAATATTATGACAAAGATAATATACAACAAATTATCCTTAGTCTTCAACAGGGAAATATCTGATAGAATACAATAGACAACAAGTTTTAGATCAACAACTGCAACGAAAACAACAATTCATTAGAAGAGTTAAGTAGAGAATGAAATCTACTATCATCTATGAATTTAAAAGTCCATCATCAATAATTTATCCCTGTAATATCAATCAATATACATCTTGAATCAAATATTCATCTTTGCACTGCGGGCCAAAGATATTCATTTGTATCACGAGTTGGTCATGTCCATCTCAACACCTGTTTATCTTTACACTACGGGCCAAAGATATTCATCAGGTAATCATTCATCTTTGCACTACAGACCAAAGATATTCATCAAGTATCACCATTAAGGACTGAGAATGATGAAAAATATTTTAGAGAACGAATCCAGTGAGACAGAAGGACAAATATTTGGGATTTGTATTTCGGGTTATCCAAATTCAATACTACTCTATAATAACCAAGTGTGAAGTAGAATTCAAAAAAATAAAGATCAAAACATGGATACAATCAAAGATAGTAACCATAAAAGACATCTGGGAAGAAAAAGAAAAAATTTTATTTTTCGGTGAATAGTGCCGTATATGTGAATATTGTCGTATACGTGAATAGTAACCCCGACACAAAAAGGTAGAAATTCCACAATAAAATTTATAAAAATATATCAGCATAATGATATTGAAGAAAATAATATCATTTAAGAAGAAAATAACATCACTTACCTCAAAGAAACAATACTTCGGAATGAAAGGTCGGATGTGATGCTGAATGAAACTTGTACTGAATAACAACTCTCAAAGTATCTAAATACTCATAAAATACGCTCGATAATATAGAGAAAGAAAGCGAGAAAACTTATGTTCCTGGTGTGATTTTTAATTCTAACCTAAGTACCTATTTATAGAAAAATGCTAGCACGTCGAAGCAGACTTGAACTGCTATGTGACGCCCCCAAAATAGGTATACATCACCCATCTTGAATCACCAAATACATGGTAAGAAATTCAAATACAAACTTAAATATACAACATCAGCTATGAGTTTTAATACAATCATTGTCTTCTAGACAGTATACAAACTCAAAATAAGTCCTCAATACATTTATTATCACACTATTTCACAGAATAGTGAGGACTACTAATACTATCATCTGGACCGTCACTCCGTTCTCCAACTCGTCCCATCTATATTCTCATTTTCTGAATAGAACAGTGAAAGAAAGGATGAGCTCAACTAGCCCAGTAAGAAATATTATGACTAAGATAATGCAGAATAAATTATCGTTAGCCATCAACAGTGTTAAACTGATACAATATAACAAACATCGAGTTTAACTGCAGTGGAATAAGCAATCCATTAAAAAAGTCAAGTAGAGAATAAAATCTACTATCTTTTATGATTTAAAAGATTTTTCATCACTTTTATCGCTGTGACTCAGCTTAATAAATAATCCACATCATCCCTGCACTACGACCAAGGATATTCATTAGTATCACAACCACAAATTATCCATCCACTATGGGCCAAGGATATTCGTGTATTCACCAATGGTCATGATCATGCCAACAACTGTCCATCAATGTACTACAGGCCAATGAAGACTTTTATCACATTATTTGTAACTTTACGATCATGATTATACCGATTAATCACTGGTCATAATCATACCAAGTCCATCTATGCACTACAGGCCACAGATGACTTTCAACATAATATAAACATGAGGATGATGACAATGATATAAGAATTCAATAAAACATGTTCAGGAATTAATTTATCCAGAATTCAACAACGTCCAAATTGTCAACATGATACTGCTTTGTAGAGTAAAATTCATTAATGCTCAGAAAAATATTTCCATGAAAAGATTCTGGATGAAGCGCAAATATCAAGGATATTCCACTAATTTCATGGAGTATAAAAGCCAAAACTCTAACCAACTGAGTATAATAAAGAATGGAATAACAAAAGAAATCACCAGGCATGCGATAGACTGCACAGACAGGTTATTCCAACAGAATAATAAATAACGGAACCAGTTCATGCGTAAACGCACAGACAAGATGTTCCAACAGAATGATAAATAACAGAACCAGGTCAGGAAAAATTCACATCGACAGGATGTTCCAACAGAATAAAAAATAATGGAACCAGGTCATGCGTAAACGCACAGATAGGATGTTCCAACAGAATAATAAAGAATAGAATAACAGAAAAATTTCACCATGTATGCGGTACTTCGCATAGACAGGTTATTCCAACATAATAATAAAGAATGGAATAACAGAAGAATTTCACCAAGTATAGGGTAGTCCGCGTATACAGGTTATTTCAACAGAATAAAAAAAATAGAATAACAGAAGTTCTCTTCATGAATACAAAAGAAATAATACCCCTTACCGTAAAAGAAGAGTATTCCGACTGGTAGGGCGAGGATATTCTTGAAGAAAACTTGCACTACGCTCAAAGATTCTTAAAACTCTGAATAAATACGCTCAAGATTATAGAAGAGAATTTCTCTGAATTTCTGGTGTGATTTCAATTCTAATTAAGCATCCTATTTATAGGAGAATAGAAGGGGTACTATTTAGAAAAATATCACGGACGCAACAGTTTTTTTTTCAGACGAAATAATTTGTAGAGTCACGGGCGAATATTACAGCTTCACTGATCCAACGCATCAGTAATCTTTTTCAAAGTGTTGTCCAATGAAAAAAAATAAACACATGCCAATTTAAAAACCTTGACCAATTAAAAGGCTCCCTTAATAACAAGCTAACAATAATACTGCATGATTGAAAAGTTTTGTTCAAATATTATGCAGCAAATACTGTTGCAATAATTGAACAAAACTGAGTGACTTCTCACGTAAGCATCAATAATCAATACCGTGTGCTACTATGCATCCACGCGTATTACTGTACTTTTATTACCGAGTAGTTCAACAATATTAAATGTAAAACTTCCGCCATTATTTTCATAAAAATATTTTTGTCATTTTCTCAATCCGACAATAATTCCGTTGTGGAGTCCACCAATGATTGCGCCGTTGTACGAATATTTTCTGCTAAAACGAATATTCCCCGACCAAATGAATATAATATAACATCTTGCATACTTTGCAGAATTTATAAATACTACCCACAACAATAACATTATAACAAATTCATTCCATAATATTCAAAAATGATATTTAAAGAAAAATTATCTTTATTCATAAAAGTTGTGGTCTTACATGCTACTTGATGGCTTTACCTGTTACTATTTTCACCCACCACATTTGAAATAAAATTTCAGCATATTTCTTCACTAATCATA
Organism: Panax japonicus; assembly: GCA_020205505.1. Classification (NCBI taxonomy): domain Eukaryota; kingdom Viridiplantae; phylum Streptophyta; class Magnoliopsida; order Apiales; family Araliaceae; genus Panax; species Panax japonicus. Next base: position 76,964,808 of record CM035110.1, read on the forward strand.
GGTGGGGCCCACTCATTTTAGAATTTTTTACCAAAATAATAAATTTAAAAACTTCAATAATTTTTGAACCAGTCCCTTCTTAAAATTCATAACAAATCATACGCTCATTTTTAGCAGTTCAAAATTTGTGGGCATATATTCAACTTATATATGTATAAAATATCCAAAAATTACCACGATCCAACGGTCGGATTAAAAATTATAACTCACGCAATATATCTTAAGAACACTGATTTAATTTTTAATAACTTCATTCTGACAAAAATACTGATAAACACCTCAACATTAATTCCTTCAATTACAATCATATAAAATATAACCATCATTTATATCCACATAAAATAAATATTTCTTATCATAAAAATCAATAATTAATTATTAATAAATAATATTACAGAATCATAATTATGACAATCAGGCCGTTACCAGAAAAGAGGGGGCTTTCCAATAAGGATTTTCTTTACTGGCGCGCAATTAGGTGACCAAACCTCTCCTTAGATAGAAATTTCTAGACATTGCTAATAATGCTATCTAATAATATCATTCAAATAATATAAATTATTGATCTGATAATGGGAAATACTGTGCAGTGACAATTATTGAAACAATAATAATATAAAATATCAACGCAGCAATTATTGAATCAATAAAATAAAAAATTGAAAAGTAGTTACTGTAACAATTATTGAGTGGTGCCTTTTTACGTAAGAATCAATAATTCAAAAATATTGTGCAATACCGTGTGCTACTGTGCAATCACGCGTATTACTTTATTTTAACCAACGGGTATTCCAACAGTGTTAACGGTAAAAACTACGCCGATATTTATAAAAACTTAAACTTGTCATTTTCTTCATCTGATAGTTATTTTGTTATGAGGCCCACGAATTATTACGTCGTCGTACAAATATTCCTTGACAACAAGAATATTCTACGACCAAACGAATATTCCCCGACAAAAATGAATATTTTATTACCACTTACTTATTTTGTAAAATTTGCAAATTTCACCCATAACCAAAGTATTATATCAAATTAACTCATTATTTTAATATAATAAAAAGAGAAAATTTAATTTTATTCATAATAAGTTGGGGTCTTACAACTTCCCCTCCTTATGAAATTTTGTCCTCGAAATTGACGTACGTACCCGGTGTTTCGAAATGGTGAGGATACCTCACTTTCATTTCTGATTTCAACTCCCAGGTCATTTCTTCAATAACATGGCTCCTCCACAAAACCTTAACTTGTGGTATAACTTTGATGCGCAGGACATGCTCTTTCCTATCCAATATGTTAACAGGTACCTCCTCGTACGTTAAATCTTTGGCTATCTCGTCTGGTTCTAACGTAATAATGTGGTTTAGATCTTTCACATATTTATGAAACATAGATATATGAAAAACATTATGAACACGAGACATGCTTGGAGGTAACACGAGTCTATAGGCCACATTTCCTAATCGGTCAAGAATCTCAAATGGACCAACAAATCGTGGATTGAGCTTTTCTCTCTCCCCGAATCTTTTAACTCCCTTCCATGGAGCAATACGTAACAGTACATGATCCCCAATACCAAATTTCACATCCTTTTGATGAAGATCCGCATAACTCTTTTGTCGATCCTGTGCCGTTTGTATACGTTGTCGAATCGTTTGGATCTTTTTCGTAGTCATACGTACCAACTCTGGTCCCAACAATGTTGCTTCATCCACCTCATCCCAACATACTGGAGAGCGACATTTTCGTTCATACAAGGCTTCAAATGAAGCCATACCTATACTTGTCTGATAACTGTTGTTGTAGGAGAATTCCACCAATTGTAAATACTTATCTCAACTCCCATAGAAGTCAAGGACACAAAGTCTTAATAGATCTTCAAGAGTTTGTATAGTCCTTTTCGATTGCCCCTCCGTTTGAGGATGGAATGCCGAACTAAATCGTAAATCCGTGCCCATAGCTTTCTGCAAGTTAAGCCAAAATCGTGAAGTGAATCTTGGGTCACAATTTGAAATTATGGATACTGGCATGCCATGCAATCTCACAATCTCATTCACATACATATGATCAAGATGTTCAAGGGAATAAGTCTCACGTATAGGCAAGAAATAAGCAGACTTGGTTAATCTATCAACAATAACCCAAATCGCATTTATACCTTGAGAAACCTTGGAAAGACCCGTAACGAAATTCATAGTAATGTGTTCCCACTTCCATTTTAGAACCTCAAGTGGTTGCAATGGACCCTTTGGCATTTGATGCTCTGCCTTTACACGTTGACAGGTTAAACACCTTGAGATAAACTCCGCGATCTCTCTCTTCATATTGTTCCACCAAAATGTATGTTTAAGATCATGATACATTTTGGTACTCCCAGGATAGATTGCAAATGGTGTGTTGTGTGCCTCCATCATGATTCTATGTTTCAAGTCAGGATCGTTAGGAACTCAAAGTCTGGAGTTGACTCGAAGTATTCCTTCTTCATCGATTCCTGCTTCTAGAATAGCACCTTCTTGCACTTTCTTCTTCATACGCATCAACACCAGGTCCGTAGCTTGAGCAGCTTTAACTTTATCGATTAAAGTAGGTTCTACTAGTATGGTTGTTATCATCACATGGGTACTTGGAGCCTTTTACTCTATCTCCATCCTTTGTAAATCTTACAAAATGGGCCTTTGTGTTAACAATATTGCACTCGTACCCGCATATGATCTTCTACTCAATGCGTCAGCTACAACGTTTGTTTTTCCAGCATGATATTGAATGCTATGGTCGTAATCTTTCAACAGCTCGAGCTGACGTCATTGCCGCATGTTGAGTTTCTTTTGGGTGAAGCAATATTTGAGTCTTTTATGATCCGTATAAATCTCCACTTTCTCCCCGTATAGGTAATGTCTCAAGATTTTCAACGCAAAAATGACTGCTGCCAACTCCAGATCATGAGTAGGAGAATTCCTCTCATATTCTTTGAGTTGTCACGAGGCATAGGCTATGACTTTCCCATGTTGCATTAGAACACATCCTAACCCTTTGCCTGAAGCATCGTTATAGATAACAAATCCATCTGAACTAGATGGTATTGTTAGAACAGGTGCCGAAATGAGTCTCTTCTTAAGTTCTTGGAAACCCTTCTCGTATTTCTTGCTCCATACGAATTTTGTATCTTTCCGAGTCAGCTAAGTTAACAGCGTAGCGATTCGAGAAAATCCTTCCACGAATCTCCGATATTTTGATTATTGACTTAGGTTGCTCTCAACTGTGACTCATATCCCAATCTTAGATAGCACGTCATAATGACACCTATCGTTTTACCACCACACAAATATAGAGTTCCCTATGGAGAGTCTGGCTTTGGTGCATTCCACAAAGGAAGTAACCAGATAGAGGCTCGGGTACCAACTCTTGTACTTGGGTTTTTAACTCCTGAAGTTCAATAGGAGCCATTCGATATGAGATTTTAGAAATGGGTTTTATACTGGGTTCAAAGTCGATACAAAAATCAATATCACGCTCTGGGGATAGGCCAGGAAATTCTTCAGGAAATACGTCAGGAAATTCACTAACAACAGAAATATCATTCAAATCTGATGTATTTTTGTTTAAATCCATGAAATGGGCTAAGAAAGCTTGACACCCATTTTTCAATAAACAAATAACTTTATGGCTTGATATATGAAAGTGTTTAACTTAAATGGTTTGGTTGCTTGAATTCGCATAACAGGTTGGTTAGGAATATGAAAACTAACAACCTTACGAAAATAATCAATTTTGGCATAATGAGTAGTTAACCAATCAATCCCTAAAATCACATCAAATGCAAGTATCTTTAAAGAGATAAGATCAATAGGTAATGTGATTGTGCTAACTTGGATCAAATAAAATTTATAAACAGTGGATATGATAAAAGTTTCTCCTAACGGAGTCTCCACATATAAGTCAAAGTCTAATTTCTCATGAGTCAAGTTTAAACGTTTAGCACAAGCAAGAAAAATAAAAGAATGGATAGAACTGGTATCTAACAGGATATGGACTTCGCAAAAATTTATGATTAACTAACCCGTGATAACTTCATTTGGGTTCCTCACTTGTTGGGAAGTCATGACAACCGTTCTCCCTTGAACTACTCGGCTTTGACTTGTCTGGGGCAGCATTTGGTGTCATCACTACCGTTGAAATTAACTTTTCTATAGGACATATTCCACCCACAACTGCTTCATTGTACTCCTGTTTCATGATCTGAATCATTAATCTTCGATCCATATCGAATTGGGGTTGACCGCAATGTACAGGGTAATTCAAAACTCGATGTTGGGTTCTCTTAATTGCTGTCCAAAAAGAGAAATACATATCATCTATTTTAGCCTTTTTAGATCGGACATCTCTTTCTACAATATCAACGCGTCATGCGGCTTTTACCCATGCATCACTCATTCTTACTCGTTCAGTTTTTTCTTCTTTCAGCTCAGATTCCAACTTTATCATTTTATACTCTGCCAAAGAGTGCTTCTGTTCAAGCATCACATACCGTGTAACACAAGCTTGAATAGTTGCATCCTTTTGCTCCACGACCGCCTGTCGTTCTTCAGCCTACTCTTCTAACTCATGAATACGATTTTACAATTTTAAATTTCGATCATAAAATTCTTCTAATAAATTTTCCTCAGGTTCCTCTTCTTCCTCACTTTGAGCTGCTACCTCTGCGACTATCTCGGGTGTAACTATCAATTTTTTACTCACCACATGGATATCTCTAATTCCTTCTTCGCCTGACATTACATTATCCTGGTTGGTGATTAGAGGTGTCTCCACGATCTCATTCACTCTATTGTTAACGTTCTCAGCTGCCATTCTTAAAAAAAACTGTCATAAAATAAGGGTTAATTAAACAAATCAACATATCACATAATATCCTTATATTATGACTAGCCAACAAATAAGCTTAGGTAGGACACACTAGCGAAGGATTTACTCATCTCCCCCCTCCTAGTTCTATTCCCCGATCTCCGCCAGAGACCATATCCCTAAGCTCTGATACCAACTGTGACGCCCCCAAAATAGGTATACATCACCCATTCTGAGTCGCCAAATACATGATACAGAAAACAACTACAACTTTATTATTACAATTGTCGTGCAAAATACGACAACACATACTGCGAGTTTAAATACAAATATTGTCTTCTAGACAATATCAACACTCAAATAAAGTCCTCATTACAATTATTGATGCACTAATTTAAAAAATAGTGAAAACTACTAAAACAACTATCTAGGACTATCACTCTACACCCCGACTGGTTCCTGCTATGTTCTCGCTTTCTGAGAAGAAAAATGGAACAAAAAGGAAAAGGGTGAGCTCAACTAGCCCAGTAAAGAATATTATTGATAAGATAATATACAACAAATTATCCTTAGTCTTCAACAGGGAAAAATCTTATAGAATACAATAGACAACAAGTTTTAGATTAACAACTGCGGCGGAAATAATAATTCATTAAAATAGTTAAGTAGAGAATGAAATCTACGATCATATATGAATTTAAAAGTCCATCATCAATATTTTATCCCTGTAACATCAATCAATATACATCTTGAATCAAATATTCATCTTTGCACTACGGGCCAAAGATATTCATTTGTATCACCAGTTGGTCATGTTCATCTCAACACCTGTTCATCTTTGCACTACGGCCCAAAGATATTCATCAGGTAATCATTCATCTTTGCACTACAGGCCAAAGATATTCATCAAATATCACCATTAAGGCCTGAGGATGATGAAAAACATTTTAGAGAATGAATCCAGTGAGACAGAAGGACAAATATTAGGGATTCGTATTTCGGGTTATCCAAATTCAATAATACTCCATAATAACCAAGTGTGAAGTATAATTCAAAAAAATAAAGATCAAAACATAAATACAATCAAATATATTAACCATAAAAGACATCTGGACGAAAAAAGAGAAAATTTCATTTTTCGGTGAATAATATCGTATTCGTGAATAGTGCCGTATATGTGAATAGTGTCGTATACGTGAATAGTAATCCTGACACAAAAAGGTAGAAATTCCACAATAAAATTCATAAAAATATCTCAGCATAATGATATTGAAAAAAATAATATCATTTAAGAAGAAAATAACATCCCTTACCTCAAAGAAATAGTACTTCGGAAAGGTCGGATGTGTTGCTGAATGAAACTTGTACTGAATTGCAACTCTCAAAATATCTAAATACTCACAAAATACGCTCGATAATAGAGAGAGATAGAGAGAGAAAGCTTATGTTTCTGGTGTGATTTTCAATTCTAACCTAAGCACCTATTTATAGGAAAATTCTAGCACGTCGAAGCAGACTTGATCTGCTAACTTATGTCTTTACCTACTACTATTTCCATCCACCATATTTGAAATAAAATTTTAGCACATTTCTTCACCAACCATAGGAGGAGCCCACTCATTCTAGAATTTTCTACCAAAATAATAAATTTAAAAACTTCAATAATTTCAACCAGTCACCTTTTAAAATTCATAACAAATCATACGTTCATTTTTTACGGTTCAAAATTTATGGGCATATACTCAACTTATATATGTATAACATATATAAAAATCACCACAATCCAATGGTCGGATTAAAAATTATAACTCACGCAATATATTTCAAGAACACTGATTTGATTTTTAATACCTCCATTCTGATAAAAACACCTCAACATTAATCCCTTCAATAATAACCACATAAAATAGATATATCCATCAATTATATCCAAATAAAATTAATATTTTCTTATTATATAAATCAATAATTAATTATTCACAAATAATATTACAGAATCAAAATTATGACAACCAGACCGTTCCCAGGAAAGAGGGAGCTTTTCGATAAGGATTTCTCCTTACTGACGCGCAATTAGGTGACCAAGCCTCTCCTTAGATAGAACTTTCTAGGCATTGCCAATAATGCTATCTAATAATAATATTCAAATAATATGAATTATTGATCTGATAATGGGAAATACTATGCAGTGACAATTATTGAAACAACAATAATATAAAATATCAACGCAGCAATTATTGAATCAATAAAATAAAATATTAAAAAGTAATTACTGTAACAATTATTGAGTAGTGCCTTCTTACGTAAGAATTAATAATTCAAAAATATTGTGCAATGTCGTGTGCTACTGTGCAACCACGCGTATTACTGTATTTTAACCAACGGGTATTCCAACAGTGTTAGCGGTAACAACTACGCCGTTATTTATAAAAACTCAAACGTGTCGTTTTATTCATCCACAGTTATTCTGTTATGAGGCCCACGAATGGCTGCGCCGCCATACGAATATTCCATGACAACAAGAATATCCCACGACCAAAAGAATATTCCCCGACAAAAATGAATATTTTACAACCACTTGCTTATTTTGTAAAATTTGCATATTTCACCCATAACCAAAGTATTATATCAAATTAACTCCTAATTATTTCAAGATAATATATAGAGAAAATTTAATTTTATTCATAATAAGTTGGAGTCTTACAGGTATTATTTTTTTTGTATTCAGGAAGAGAACTTCTGTTATTCCATTCTTTATTATTCTGTTGGAATAACCTGTATACGCGGGTTACCTTATACTTGGTGAAATTTTTCTGTTATTTCATTCTTTATTATTCTGTTAGAACATCATGTCGGTGCGAATTTCGCCTGACCTGGTTTCGTTATTTATTATTCTGTTGGAACATTCTGTCTGTGCGTTTACGAATGACCTGGTTCCGTTATTTATTATTCTGTTGGAACATCCTGTCGGTGCGAATTTTGCCTGACCTGGTTCCGTTATTTATTATTCTGTTAGAATATCCTATCTGTGCGTTTATGCATGACCTGGTTCCGTTATTTATTATTTTGTTAGAATAACCTGTCTGTGCGGTCTATCGCATGCCTGGTGATTTCTTTTGTTATTCCATTCTTTATTATACTCAGTTGGTTAAAGTTTTAACTTCTATAATCCATTAAATTAGTGAAATATCCTTGACGCGCTTCATCCAGTATCTTTTCATGAAAATATAGAAGGCTCGGGTACAAACTTCTACTATTGAATTTTTAACTCCTGAAGTTCAATAGGAGCCATGAGATTTTAGAAATAGGTTTTGTACCGGGTTCAAAGTCGATACAAAATTCAATATCACACTTTGGGAGTAAGCCAGGAAATTTTTCATGAAATACGTCAGGAAATTTACTAACAACAGAAATATTATTCAAATCTGAAGTATTTTTGTTCAAGGCCATAACATGGGCTAAGAAAACTTGACATCCGTTTTTCAATAAACGAATGACTCTATGGCTTGATATGAAATTGTTTGACTTCAATGGTTTGGTTGCTTGAATTCGAATAATAGGTTGCTTAGGAATATGAAAACTAACAACCTTGCGAAAACAATCAATTTTGGCATGATGAGTAGTTAATCAATCAATCCCCAAAATCACATCAAAAGCAAGTATCTTTAAAGAAATAAGGTCAACAGGTAATGTGATGGTGCCAACTTGGATCAAACAAGATTTATAAACAGTGGATGTAACGAAAGTTTCTCCTAACGGAGTTTCAACAGATAAGTCAAAGTCTAATTTCTCCGGAGTCAAGTTTAAACGTTGAGCACAAGCAGGAGAGATAAATGAATGAGTAGCACCGGTATCTAGTAATGTATAAACTTCGCATGAATTTATGATTAACTTACCCGTGATCACCTCGTTTGGGTACCTCGCATGTTGACCAGTCAAGAACAAACGCTCTTCCAGGAACCGTTGACTTTGACTTTTCTGGGACAGCCTTTTGAGTCACCATCCCCACTGGGCTTGGTTTCGCTACCGTACAATCTCAAGCGATATGTCCTTCCTTTCCACAATTATAGCATACCTTGAACTATTGTGGACAGTTTGGGCTGATGTGTCCCTCTTTTCCATATTTATAGCATACGACCGGTGGTCGTTCTCCTCCCTTAAAACCAGTTGTTGCTGGTGTTGGCGTTTTCGCAGTGTCATTGTTGAATCTCCTCTTTTTGAAATCTCCCCCGACTCGCTTCTTTTATTTTTATGGCCACGATTACCACCAGAGTGGTGGTCGCTCTTGTCCGTATTTTTCTTTTTTCCGCTGGTTATCGTTGTTCTGATGACTGCTGTCACCAGTATGATCCTGGTTGCGGTCTCTTGGTTAAACGTACTCGCTATCTCGCTCGAATAATTAATCCCTGTCGACAACATCTGAATATAAAGAAAATTTATGAGAGATAAGATATTGTCGAATCTCAGGTTTTAAACCTCTCAGAAACATCCTCGTCATTCGTTCCTCATTCTCTACCAAATGAGGTGCAAACCTGGATAACTCTGCGAACTTCACCACGTATTGGGACACCGTCATATTATTTTGTTCCAGTCTAATAAACTCTACCTCTTTCATATGGCGAATACTTTCAGGAAAGTATTTTTCGTTGAAAAGTTTCTGAAACGTTTCCCAAGACATGCGGAGTGCGGCAGGCTGGGTACGTTTCACAAACTCCCACCAGTAATCTACCTCGCCACGGAACATAAAGGTGGCGAATGAAACCTTCTGTTCCTCCGTGCATCCCAAGACATCGAATATCTTGGTAATTTTCTTGACCCATGTTTCCGCCATGATCGGATCCGGCTTTCCCTTAAATTCTGGTGGTCCCAACTCTTTGAACTGCTTAGCCGTGACAAGTCGCGCGTTGCTATCATTTCCACCCGTATTCTGTACACGAGTCTCCCTCGTCTGGTTTTGTATGAACTGCAAAAAGCTCCTAAACATCCTGTCGTTCATCGTCTGCTCAGTGGTGTTATTCACAGGAGAAACATTGTCAGCCTATTGCACGTTCTCCTCGTCGGTGAGTACAAGTGTCTCCACGGTCTCATTTACTGTACTGTTAAAATTCTCAGTCGACATTCTCAAATACTGTCATAAAACAAGGATTAATTAAGAAAATCAATATATCACATAATATCCCTATATACTGACCAACTAACAAATAAGCTTAGGTATGATATACTAGCGAAGGATTACTCGTCTCTCCCCTCCTAGTACTATTCCCCGATCTCCGCCAGAGACCATATCCCTAAGCTCTGCTACCAACAGTGATGCCCCCAAAATAAGTATACATCACCCATTCTAAGTCGCCAAATACATGGTACAGAAAAAACTACAACTTTATGAATACAACATAAAAACTGTGAGTTTAAATACAAATATTGTTATCTAGACAAAATCCACACTCAAATAAGTCCTCATTACAATTATTGATACACTATTTTATATAATAGTGAGGACTACTAGAACCACTTCTAGAACCATCATTCCACACCCCGACTAATACTCGCTACATTCTTGCCTCCTGGGAAGAAAAATGGAACAACAAGGAAAAGGGGGAGCTCAACTAGCCCAGTAAAGAACATTATGACTAAGATAATATAGAACAAATTATCGTTAGTCCTCAACAGGGAAAAATCTAATAGAATACAATAGACAATCAATTTTAAATCAATCTTCGCAACGGAAATAACAATTCATTAGAAGAGTTAAGTAGAGAATGCAAACTACTATCTTCTATATATGGATTTTAAAGTTCATCGTCGATATTTTATCCCTGTAACATCAATCAATATATATCTGGAATCAAATACTCATCTTTGCACTACAGGCCAAAGATATTCATCAGTTGGTCATGTTCATCTAAACACCTGTTCATCTTTGCACTACGGGCCAAAGATATTAATCAGTCGGTCATGTTCATCTCAACACCTATTCATCTTTGCACTACGGGCCAAAGATATTCATTAAGAAATCATTCATCTTTGCACTACAGGCCAAAGATATTCAGTAATATCATCATTTAGGACTGAGGATGATGAAAAATATTTTAAAGAAAACGAATCCAGTGAAATAAAAGAACAAGTATTAAGGATTTTTACTTTAAATAATTCCCATTCAAAAATACTTCATAAATAACCAAAGTGGGGTAAAATTCAAGAATGATCAAAATATAGATCCAATCAAAGATATGAATCATAACAGACAATCTTGGACACAAAAAAGAAAATTTAATTCTTATGTGAATAGTGTCGTATTCGTGAATAGTATCGTATACGTGAATAGTGTCGTATACGTGAATAGTAACTCCGACACCAAAAGATAGAAATTTTTCACAAAAAACATCATCATGCTTCGTGAATAGTACTCGTGAATAGTAACTTGTGAATAGTAACTCATGAATAGTAACTCGTGAATAGTAACCCCGACATGAAAAAGTTCCAAATTTGATAAAAAGTTTCAACCAATATTTCAGCATAATGATATTAAAGAAATAATATCATTTAAGAAGAAAATAACATCCCTTACCTCAGAAAGAATAGTACTTCTGACTGGAATACTGGATATAGTGCTGAAAAAACTTGCACCGTATAGCAATACTCAAAGTACTAAAATACTCACAAATACGCTCGATATTATAGAGAGAGAAAGAGAGAGAAATCTTTAGTTTCTGGTGTGATTTTGAATTCTAACCTAAGCACCCTATTTATAGGAAATTGCTTAGAACACCAAAGAAGAAAATTTAATAAAATATTAATATATACATTAAAATTTTCTACATACTCATAACAGTTGATTTCCAACTCTTAACACATGCCTACAAATAACAACAACTTTTTTCTAACTAAAAATATTTTAAACTTTCAAAAATCAATTATTCTGGAACCTCAGAACTTCAATAATTCATAATAAATAGCCTTTTTATCAGAAAATTTGAATTATAGGAAATTTAATTCTCTACAACTTTGCAGAAGAAAGTTTTTCCAAATTCCAAACAGAAATTGACCGAAATTCAAAAACGGGTGATTTTACAGGCTATAATCAAATTTCAGTCAAAAAATGGGTCCACCAATATATTTAACATGTTTTTAGTATTTATTGCAACAAAAATACTCCTCCTCCTCATTTACTCATATATACCACATTCATTGTAAAAATATCATCATTATTATATTATAATAATATAATAAAATATTATTTTATCAGAAAAGATAAAATATCAATTTTCAACAATTGTCAGTTTAAAAAATTTTCTCCATCTATAACCACATAAAATCAATATGTTCCTCATCATATAAATCAATAATTAATTATTCACAAATAATATTACAGAATCACAGTACTAGCAACCAGACTGTTTGTAAGACCCCGAAAATTTTTAAATAAAAAGGAATTTCCTTTATTTATTTTTTTGAAATAGTAAGGGTGAATTTGATTAATGTGGTTAGTTATGGGTAAAATGCGCAAATATTTTAAATAAACAGGTGGTTATAAAATATTCATTGTTGTCAGGGAATATTCGTTTGGTCGTGGAATATTATTGTTGTCAGGGAATATTCGTACGACGGCGCAGTTTTTTGTGGGCCCCATAACGGAAAGCGATTGGATGAAAAAATGACAAATATAAGTTGTTTATAAATAACGGCGTAGTTGTTACCGTTAATACTGTTAAAATACTTGGTGGTTAAAACACAGTAGCACACGATATTATTCCAATTATTGATTCTTACGTAAGATGACACTACTCAATAATGGTTACAGTAATTACTGTTTAGTATTTTATTTTATTTATTTAATAATTACTGCGTTGAAATTTTATATTGCTGTTGTTTCAATAATTGTCATTACACAGTATTTTTCATTATCGAAGCAATAATTCATATTATCTGAATAATATTATTAGATAACATTATTGACAATGTCTAGAAAGTTCTGTCTAAGGAGAGGTTTGGTCACCTAATTGCGCGCCAATAAGGAGAAATTCTTATTGGAAAGCCCCCTCTTTCCTGGGAACTGCCTGGTTGTCAATATTGTGATTCTGTAATATTATTTGTGAATAATTAATTATTGATTCATATGATGAGGAAAATATTGATTTTATGTGGATATAGATGGAGAAAATTTTTAATGTGACAATTATTGAAAATTGAAATTTTATCTTTTTCTGATAAAATAATTTATTTAAATATATTATTATATTTTAATAATATAATAATGATGATATTTTTACGATGAATGTGGGATAAATATGAGTATATGAGGAGGAAGAGTATTTTTGTGGCATTAAATGTTTAACACATATTTTGTGTGTTGGTGGACACATTTATTGACTGAAATTTGATTATAGCCTATAAAATCGTCCGTATGTGAATTTAGGTCAATTTTTGTTTGGAATTTGGAAAAATTTTCTTCTGCAAAAGTTGTAGAGAATTGAATTTCCTATAAAAAATAGCGAGATTCGGATTTTCTAATAAAAGGGCTATTTATTATGAATTATTAAAGTTTCGAAGTTCCGAAATAATTAATATTTGGAGTTTAAAATATTTTAAATATAAAAAACGTTTTTTGTATTGTTGGTGGGCTGTCAAACATGCTGAATTGGATGATTCAAAGGTTGGCGTGAAAATTTAATATATATATTATTAATTTATTAAATTTTCTACTTTGGTGTTCTAAGCATTTTCCTATAAATAGGGTGCTTAGGTTAGAATTGAAAATCACACCAGAAACTGAAGTTTTCTCTCTATATATTATCGAGCGTATTCTTGTGAGTATTTTGAGTATACTTTGAGTATTGTTATACGGTGCAAGTTCAAGTCATAGCCTATATCTGGTGTTTCAACTAGAAGTACTGTCTTTCGAGGTAAGGGATGTTATTTTATTCGAAAATGATATTATTTCTTCAATATCATTATGTCGAATTATTGATTGGAATTTTTTATCAAATTTGGAACTTTTTCATGTCAGGGTTATTATTCATGAGTTACTATTCACGAGTTATTATTCATGAGTTACTATTCACGAGTTACTATTCACGAGTACTATTCATGAAGCATGATGATGTTTTTTGTGAAATTTCTATCTTTTGGTGTCGGAGTTACTATTTACGTATACGGCACTATTCACGAATACGGCACTATTCACCGAAAAATGAAATTTCTTCTTTTCGTCCAAAATATCTACTCTGGATACTAGCTTTGATTGTATCCATGTTTTGATCATTCTTGAATTTTAGTTCACTCTGATTACTTATGAAGTATTTTTGAACTTGGATTGTGTAAAGTACGAATCCTTAATACTTGTTCTTTTGTTTCACTGGATTCGTTTTATTTAAAATATTTTTCATCATCCTCAGTCCTAAATGATGATATTACTGAATATCTTTGGCCTGTAGTGCAATGATGAATGATTTCTTGATGAATATCTTTGGCCCGTAGTGAAAAGATGAACAGGTGTTAAGATGAACATGACCGACTGATTAAAACACAATAATACGCGTTGTTGCACAGTAGCACACGGTATTGCACCAATTATTGATTCTTACGTAAGAAGGCACTACTCAATAATTATTACAGTAATTACTGTTCAGTATTTTATGTTATTGATTCAATAATTGCTGCATTGATATTTTATATTACTGTTGTTTCAATAATTATCACTACACAGTATTTTTCATTATCGAAGCAATAATTCATATTATCTGAATAATATTATTTGATAACATTATTAGCAATGTCTAGAAAGTTCTGTCTAAGGAGAGGTTTGATCACCTAATTGCGCGTCAGTAAGGAGAAATTCTTATTGGAAAGTCCCCTCTTTCCTGGGAACGGCCTAGTTGTCAATATTGTGATTCTGTAATATTATTTGTGAATAATTAATTATTGATTCATATGATGAGGAAAATATTGATTTTATACGGATATAGATGGAGAAAATTTTTAATGTGACAATTGTTGAAAATTAATATTTTATCTTTTTCTGATAAAATAATTCATTTAAATATATTATTTTAATAATATATTAACGGTGATATTTTTATAATGAATGTGGGATATATGAGTATATGAGGAGGAAGAGTATTTTTGTGGCATTAAATGTTTAACACATATTTTGTGTGTTGGTGGACAAAATTATTGACTGAAATTTGATTATAGTTTGTAAAATCGTCCGTTTATGAATTTCGGTCAATTTCTGTTTGAAATTTGAAAAAACTTTCTCCTGCAAAGTTGTAGAGAATTGAATTTCCTATAAAAAGACGCAAGATTCGAATTTTCTGGCAAAAGGGCTATTTATTATGAATTATTGAAGTTCTGAAGCTCCGAAATAATTGATTTTTGAAAGTTTAAAATATTTTTATTTACAAAAACGTTTTTTTCATTTGGTTCCCTCATTTAGCATGTGTTCAATGGCTGAAAATCAGATTCAAGGGTTGGCGTAGAAAGCTTAATATATATTAATATTATATTAAATTTTCTGCTTTGGTGTTCTAAGCAATTTCCTATAAATAGGTGTTTAGGTTAGAATTGGAAATCACACAAGAAACTGAAGTTTTCTCTCTCTATATTATCGAGTGTATTCTTGTGAGTATTTTGAGTATACTTTGAGTATTGCTATACGGTGCAAGTTCAAATCATAGCCTATATCCGGTGTTTCAACTAGAAGTACTGTCTTTCGAGGTAAGGGATGTTATTTTCTTCTCAAATGATATTATTTCTTCAAAATAATTGTGCTGAAATGTTGGTTGGAAATTTTTATCAAATTTGGAACTTTTTCATGTCGGGGTTACTATTCATGAGTTACTATTCACGAGTACTATTCACGAAACATGATGATATTTTTTGTGAAATTTCTATCTTTTGGTGTCGGAGTTACTATTCACGAATACGACACTATTCACCAAAAAATGAAATTTCTTCTTTTTGTCCAAAATATCTATTCTGGATACTAGCTTTGATTGTATCCATGTTTTGATCATTCTTGAATTTTACTTCAGTATGATTATTTATGAAGTATTTTTGAACTCGGATTGTTTAGAGTACGAATCCTTAATACTTGTTATTTTGTTTCACTGGATTCGTTTCCTTTAAAATATTTTTCATCATCCTCAGTCCTAAATGATGGTGTTACTGAATATCTTTGGTCTGTTGTGCAAAGATAGTTGATTTTATTATGAATATCTTTGGCTCGTAGTGCAAAGATGTACAGGTGTTGAGATGACCATGAACAATTGATGAATATCTTTGGCCCGTAGTGCAAAGATGAACAGGTGTTGAGATGAACATGACCGACTGATGAATATCTTTGGCCTGTAGTGCAAAGATGAATATTTGATTTGATTTGAGATATATATTGATTGATGTTACAGGGATAAAATACTGATGATGGACTTTTGAATTCATAGATGTTAGTAGATTTCATTCTCTACTTAACTCCTCTAATGAATTATTTTTTCCGCTGCAGTTGTTGATCTAAAACATGTTGTCTATTGTATTCTATCAGATTTTTCCCTGTTGAAGACTAAGGATAATTTGTTGTACATTATCTTAGTCATAATATTCTTTACTGGGCTAGTTGAGCTCACCCTTTTTCTTGTTGTTCTATTTTTTCTTCTCAGGAGACGAGAATGTAGCGAATACGAGTCAGGGGATGTAATGATGGTTCTAGAGAGAGTTGTTTAGTAGTCCTCACCATTTTTATAAAATAATGTATCAATAATTATGATGGGAATTTATTTGTATGTGGATATTGTCTAGATGGCAATATCTGTATTTAAACTCACAGTTTGTATGTTGTAATGTAATAATTAAGTTGTAGTTATTTCTGTACCATGTAATTGACGACTCAGAATGGGTTGGATGGAATGGAACTATTTTGGGGGTGTCACACTGTTCCCAGGAAAGAGGGGGCTTTCCAATAAAGATTTTTCCTTACTGGCGCGCAATTAGGTGACCAAACCTCTCCTTAGACAGAACTTTCTAGACATTGCCAATAATGTTATCTAGTAATATTATTCAGATAATATAAATTATTGCTCCGATAATGAAAAATACTGTGTAGTGACAATTATTGAAACAACAGTAATATAAAAAAATCAACGCATCAATTATTGAATCAATAAAATAAAATACAGAACAGTAATTACTGTAACAATTATTGAGGAGTGCCTTCTTACGTAAGAATCAATAATTGGTGCAATACCGTGTGCTACTGTGAAATAACACGTATAACTGTGTTTTAACCACCGGGTATTCCAACAGTATTAACGGTAACAACTACGTCGTTATTTATAAACAACTTATACTTATCATTTTCTTCATCCAATCGCTTTCTGTTATGGGCCCACACAAGGTTGTGCCGTCGTATAAATATTTCTCGACAACAAGAATATTCCACGATCAAACGAATATTCTCCGACAACAATGAGTATTTTATAACCTCTTGCTTATTTGAAATATTTGCTCATTTTACCCATAACTAACCACATTAATCAAATCAACCTCTTACTATCTCAAAATAATAATTAGAGAAAATTAAATTTCATTTATTAATAATTTGGGGTCTTACAGTTTGGACATTATTGACTCCTGGATAAATTAATTCTTGAACTTGTTTTATTGAATTATTATGCCATTGTCATCGTCCTCATGTTTATATTAATGTTGAAAGTCATCTGTGGCCTGTAATGCATAGATGGACTTGGTATGATTATAACCAGGGATTATTCGGTATAATCATGACCGTAATGTTACAAATGATGTGGAAAAAGTCCTCATTGGCCCGTAGTGCATTGATGGACTTTTTTTGGTATGATTATGGCTATGGATTCTCTTCGGCCAAGGGTGCAAAGATGAATTATTTTATGGCATGATCGTAACCATTGATGAAAACATAATTATCTTTGGCCCCTAGTGCATGGAAAATTCGTGGTCGTGATACTAAATAATATCATTGGCCTGTAGTGCAGGGTTGATTTGATGATGTGGATTATTTATTAAGCTGAGTCTCAATGATAAAAGTGATGAAAAATCTTTTAAATCATAGAAGATAGTAGATTTTATTCTCTACTTGACTCTTCTAATGGAATATTTATTCCGCTGCAGTTAAACTTGATGTATATTATATTTTATCAGTTTAACATTGTTGAAGACTAATGATAATTTATTCTGCATTATCTTAGTCATAATATTTCTTATTGGGCTAGTTGAGCTCACCCTTTCTTTCACTGTTCTCTTCAGAAAATGATAATATAGCTGGGACGAGTCGGGGAACGGAGTGACGGTCCAGATGATAGCATTAGTAGTCCTCACTATTCTATTAAATAGTGTGACAATAAATATAATGAGGACTCATTTGAGTGTGGATATTGTCTAGATGACAATATTCTTATTAAAACTCTCGGCTATGTTTTGTCATATTGTTTACACGACGTTTGTATAGTTAAGTTGTATTTGTATTTTGTACCATGTATTTGACGACTCAAGATGGGTGATGTATACCTATTTTTAGGGGCATCACAGTTGGTATCAAACCTTAGGGATATGATCAATGGCTGAGATGTGAGACAAAAACTAGGAGGGGAGAGACGAAGAATTCCTTCGCTAGTATGACCTACCTAAGTTTACTTAGTATTTAATTGGTCGGTCAGAGTATAGGGATAATATGTGATTTGTTAATTAATCCTTATTTTGTGACAGTATTTGAAAATGGCATCTGAAAATGTTGAGGTAAGCAATGGAGCACATGAGACCGTTGAGGTACCGCTGATCAATAGCCAGAATAATATGCAACAGGAAGGCGATAATCCTCCTGTAAATAACAACACTAATTAAATGACGAACGGCGGTACGTTTAGGAGCTTTTTAGAATTCATGCAACACCAAACGAGAGAGAATCCTGTTCATAATGCAGATGGAAACAATGGCAACTCACGGTTGGTCACCGCTAAGCAGTTCAAGGAGCTGGGACCACCGAAGTTTTTGGGAAAGCCAGACCCACTTAAGGTAGAGACGTGGATTAAGCAGATCACCAAGATATTTGATGTCTTGGAATTCCCAGAGGAGCAAAAAGTTCCATTCGCCACCTTTATGTTGCGTGAAGAAGCAGATCATTGGTGGGAATCTGTAAAACGTACCCAGCCTGACGAACTCAAGATGTCTTGGAAGAAATTTTAAGAATTTTTCAACGACAAGTACTTTCCTGAAAGTATTCGTCACATGAATGAGGTGGAATTTATCAAGCTGGAGCAAAACAATATGACCGTGTCGCAGTATGAGGCTAAGTTTGTGGAATTATCCCGGTTTGCATCCCATTTGGTCGATAATGAGGAGCGAATGACGCGAATATTTCTGCGAGGTTTGAAACCTGATAAACGTCAATACCTTATTTCTCACAAACTTTGTTTATATTCAGATGTTGTGAATAGGGCTCAGTTATTGGAGCGCGATAATGAGTCAGCACAACCAAAAGGCAACAACCAACAACACAATAATAATTGTACCGTTGGCAACAGCCATCGGAACAATGATAACCATCGTGGGGGAAATTATCATGCCAAGAATGGTAACCACTTCGATGGTAATCATGGCCAAGATAATAAAAGTGGAAATTTCAAGAAGAGAAGGTTCAATAATGATGGAAAGACAGCAACATCAACACTTGTTTCAAAGGAAGAAGAACGACCACCGATTGTATGTTTCAAATGCGGACAGGAGGGACACATCCGTCCAAACTGTACGCAGCAATCTAAAGCGCGTTTCAATTGCAGAAGAGAAGGTCACCAGGCTCGATTTTGTCGTATAGTGAAGTCAAGTCCAGCTGGGATGGTGACGCCAAAGGATGTCCCAGACAAGTCAAAGCCGGTAGTTTAAGTGAGAGTGTTTCTCGAGGAACCCGAACGAAGTTGTCACGGGTAAGTTAATCATAGATGCTTACGAAGTCTATACCTTATTCAATACCGGTTCTACCTACTCTTGTATTTCACCTAGTTGTGTTCAATGTTTGAACTTGGCTATTGAGAAATTAGACTTTGACTTATCTGTTAAAACTCTGTTAGGAGAAACCTTCGTTACATCCATTATTTATAAATCTTGACACTTTCACGTTACCTGTCGATCTGAACTCTTTGAAAATACTTGTCTTTGATGTAATTTTAGGAATCGATTGGTTAACCACTCATCATGATTTTTGTTAGATTTTATATTCCTAACCAACCTGTTATGCGAATTCAAGCAACCAAACCACTAAAGTCAAACACTGTTATATCAAGCCATAATTAATGAGCCCCGATCCTTTCGTTGTTGACTTCCTTATGTGGAATGGACCAAAGCTAGACTATCCGTAGGGGGCGTCATGAATAACGATAACAAGTTGATAGGTATCAATGTGACGTGCTATCCAAGTCTTGGATGAGGGTCACAGTTTTGAATGATATTTCTATCGTTAATAAATTTTCTGGCGTATTCTGAAGACTTTTTAGTCTACCCCTAGAGAGTGAAATTGAATTTTGTACTGACCCCAGTACAAAACCCCATTTCTAAACCCCTTAAATATTTTTTCAACTAAAATGAACGTAACATGCGCCAAAGACGTTGGCTTGAACTGTTGAAGATTACGATCGTACCATTCAATACCATCGTGGAAAAGCGAACGTGGTAGCTGATGCGTTAAGTAGAAGATAGTATGCGTTTACGAGTGCGAATATACGAACCCACATGAAGATAACGAATATACGAGTAGAATCTATTAAATCCGCTCAAGCTAAATACTCAGAGCTGATAAATGTGAAGAAGAAGGTTCAAGAGGGCGATATTCTAGAAGCAAGAATCGATGAAGAGAGGAAATCTCAACCCTCAATTTTATTGGCCCATTTGAAATCCTTGATCAAGTAGGAACTGTGGCCTATAGACTCGTTTTACCGCCAAGTATGTCGCGTGTTCATAACATTTTTTACGTATCGATGTTACGTAAATATGTGAATGACCCGAACCACATTATTGATTTAGAACCGGACGAGATAGCGGATAATTTAACGTATGATGATGTACCTGTTAAAATCCTGGAATATATTTTACGCTTAAAGGTTATACCTCAAGAGTTAGAATCTGATGAAGTGTCCTCATCTGTTCGGCGTACAAGGTAAGTACGTAAATTTTGAGGGCGAAATTTCATAAGGATGGGAGATTGTAAAATCCCAAATTTTACGAATAAAGATTTAATTTTCTCGAAATATTTTTTTGAATATTATGGTGTGAATTTGAGATAATATTATAGTTGTGGGTAGTATTTAAAAATTTTGCAAAGTATGCAAGTTGTTATATAATATTCGATTGGTCGGGGAATATTCGTTTTAACAGGGAATATTCGTACGACGGCACAATCATTGGTGGACCCCACAACGGAATTATTGTCGGATTAAGAAAATGACAAAAATATTTTTATGAAAATAATGGCAGAAGTTTTACCGTTAATACTGTTGAACTACTCGGTAGTAAAAGTACAGTAATACGCGTGGTTGCATAGTAGCACACGATATTAATTATTGATGTTTACGTGAGAAGTCACTCAGTTTTGTTCAATTATTGCTTCAGTAATTGTTGCATATTATCTCACGTTAATTGATTCAATTATTGTCGATATTTTATATATTATTAAATCAATAATTGAGATGACAGAGTTATTAATATTATTATTTGCAATATTAACGATGTCTGGAAGTTCTACCAAGGAGAGGTTTGATCACCTAATTCCGCGCCAATAGGGAGAAATCCTTATTGGAAAGCCCACTCTTTCTTGGAAACGACCTGGTCGATTAATAGTGTGAATTATAATAATGATGATGAAGTTTTGTTTTATTAGTATTATTAATGTAATAAAACAGAAAAACTATTTATATAAAACAGAATACTTTTATAAAGTTATTCGTTTTATTATACTATAATTAGAATATATTATATTTTATTATGCATAGTGTTTGCATAGTGCTTGCATAGTGTTTGCATAGTAAAAATCTTTTTATATAAAATAGAATACTTTTATAAAGTTATTCGTTTTATTAGATTATAAAGAGAATATATTATATTTTATTTAAAAGATTTTATTTTATTAGAATATTTTATAGTAAACCAATCTGGACCGTCCATTTAAAATTAAATCAATCTGGACCATTCAGGAATTAGTTACTATTCAGTCCATTCTCCTATAAATAGAAGCTCATTCCTTCATTATTTCTTACAAATTCACTGAAACTCTAGAGAGAGAAACTATAAAGAGAAAGAAAAAATGTATTCTGCTACGTCACTACTCCTATATCAAGTTTGTTATAAGGTAAGGGATATTATTTGTTGTATCTATAAGGGGTATTATTTCTTTTGTATTCATAAAGAGAACTTCTGTTATTCCATTCTTTATTATTCTGTTGGAATAACCTATATACGCGAGCTACCCTATACTTGGTGAAATTCTTCTGTTATTTCATTCTTTATTATTCTGTTGGAACATCATGTCGGTGCGAATTTCGCCTGACCTGGTTCTGTTATTTATTATTCTGTTGGAACATCCTATCTGTGCGTTTACGCATGACCTGATTCCGTTATTTATTATTCTTTTGGAACATCATGTCGGTGCGAATTTCGCCTGACCAGGTTCCGTTATTTATTATTCTATTGGAACATCCTGTCTGTGCGTTTACGCATGACCTGATTCTGTTATTTATTATTCTTTTGGAACATCTTGTCTGTGCGGTCTATCGTATGCTTGGTGATTTCTTTTGTTATTCCATTCTTTATTATACTCAGTTGGTTAAAATTTTGACTTCTATATTCCATGAAATTAGTGGAATATCCTTGATATTTGCGCTTCATCCAGTATCTTTTCATGAAAATATTCTTTTGAGCATTCTTGAATTTTACTCTACAAATAAGTATCATGTTGACAGTTTGGACATTATTGATTCCTGGATAAATTAATTCTTGAACTTGTTTTATTGAATTATTATGTCATTGTCATCATCCTCGTGTTTATATTATGTTGAAAGTCATCTGTGGCCTGTAGTGCATAGATGGACTTGGTATGATTATAACCAGGGATTATTCGGTATAATCATGACCGTAATGTTACAAATGATGTGAAAAAAGTCCTTATTATCCCGTAGTGCATTGATGGACAGTTTTTGGTATGATTATGACTATGGATTCTCTTCGGCCAAGAGTGCAAAGATGAATTATTTTATGGCATGATCGTGACCGTTGATGAAAACACAATTATCTTTGGCCCGTAGTGTATGGATAATTCGTGGCCGTGATACTAAATAGTATCATTGGCCTGTAGTGCAGGGATGATTTGATGATGTGGATTATTTATTAAGTTGAGTCTCAATGATAAAAGTGATGAAAAATCTTTTAAATCATAGAAGATAGTAGATTTTATTCTCTACTTGACTCTTCTAATGGATTGTTTGTTCCGCTGCAGTTAAACTTGATGTATATTGTATTTTATCAGTTTAACATTGTTGAAGACTAATGATAATTTATTCTGCATTATCTTAGTCATAATATTTCTTACTGGGCTAGTTGACCTCACCCTTTCTTTCATTGTTCTCTTCAGGAAATGATAATATAGCTGGGATGAGTCGGGGAACAGGGTGACGGTCCAGATGATAGCATTAGTAGTTCTTACTATTCTGTTAAATAGTGTGAAAATAAATGTAATGAGGACTCATTTGAGTGTGGATATTGTCTAGATGACAATATTCTTATTAAAACTCTCGGCTATATTTTGTCGTATTGTTTACACGATATTTGTATAATTAAGTTGTATTTATATTTTGTACCATGTATTTGGCGATTCAAGATAGGTGATGTATACCTATTTTTGGGGACGTCACATATTTTATATGACAATTAATAGTTGTATAAAGGAGATTATCTTGAGGAATTCTAACAATATTAGCTAGTATAAAGGAGATTATCTTGAGGAATTCTAACAATATTAGCTACACTCAAAGTATACTTTTACTCGAAAGAAATACTAACAAAATTGAAGTAGAAATTTTTTGTACTTTTGGTGTATCTCATCTTCTGAAGATACATATTCCTTTTAATTTATAGTCAAGGTTTGGGAGACATGCGTCCGTTAATTACGAAATTTAGTCACGGGTTTCAAACCC
Source organism: Panax japonicus (assembly GCA_020205505.1). Taxonomy (NCBI): domain Eukaryota; kingdom Viridiplantae; phylum Streptophyta; class Magnoliopsida; order Apiales; family Araliaceae; genus Panax; species Panax japonicus. The sequence continues at coordinate 76,988,852 of CM035110.1, forward strand.
AATAGTACATCAATTTGGAAAGTTTGGTAATTGGGATACCATCCATTGCAAAAGAATTAACAATTCGCCAAAAATATTCACCAACTTAGAAAATAATGGTTGGTTTTTTAAAAGGTGTGGGTCATAAAAGAATAAACTCACAATATTGCCAACAGATCGTTCCCGACAAAGAGGGTTTTTCATATAAACGACGCGCAATTAACTAAATATTTTCCTCGACATAACTTATAAACATTGTCAATAATGCTAACTGATTTAATAATATCATATCAAATAATATGAGTTATTGTGTCGTATTATTGATTTAATAATATAAAATAGTGTGCATATATTACTGCATGTAGTAATTATTGAATTAATAATCAAAAATATTGTGCAATACCATATACTACTGTGGAGTACCACTTGTTACTGTGAAATAATGTGTATTACTGTACTTTTATCACCAGGTATTTCAACAGTAAACGATAAAAGTTATGTCGTCAATTTTTTAAAAAGTCATTTTTGTCGCTTTAATTTCTATATTCGACAATTATTTCGTTGTGAGGCCCACCAATGATTGGTTATTTCGGCGCCGTCATACGAATATATTCTCCGACAAAAAGATTATTACCAGACAAAATGAATATTTCCTGACAAACTGTTAATTACTTCGTATAATTTACACATATATCACCCATAATTATAATATTTATTAAACCAACACCTTACTAAAATTAAATCTTATTCATTAAAAGTTAGAGTCTTACAATATATGTATATACATTCATTTTCTTAATCACAATTTGCAGTAAACCAGTTTAAATTTTTAGAAAAAAGGTCGTGATTAAATATAGAAGAGGATGAAATATAAATTACAAATAAAACTACTTTAAAATAATATTAATTTAATCGTCACAAAAATAAAAAAAAATTATTTTCTTGATCATTATGAAAAATGATATACATGTCGACTTATATTTAATAAAATTGGATTTAGATAGAATAAATTAAAATAAGATTTTTTTAATTCTATATTCTATCTAATTCCTTATATTATGAAAATATATGGAATTAGATAGAATAAATTAAAATGAGACTTTTTTAATTCTTTGTTATCTCATCAAGCATGCACGTACATCCATCATAATTATAATTGGGTTAAAAACTATGACAATATATATAGGAGGATTAGATGAATATTATTTTTCTTAAAAACTCATTGTCATTAGTTGGCCGCGAGTGGTTTTGATTAAAAAAATTAAAGAAACAATCAAGAACTGGTTCCTCGGCATTATGAGATGTCATGATATAAACACAAAATCTGAAAATGACTAGTGACAACATAATGTTGTTATGAGACAGAGACAGAGACTGAGACAGAGACAGTTGGTGATGGCACTTGACTGAGATTGCGGTCTTTAACAAGTGTTGGTATTTAGTGGAAGTATGTATTCAACTTTTTAATTCATAATTAATTATATATTGTTTTGTTTTTTAAAACGTGGGTAACGTTACGTTTAATATATATAACCATCAAGTCAAGACTACTACGTACGGCCACTTTTTGCAGCCTCTCCAAAATTGATATTTCTCTCTCTTAACTTGTTGGTGGGGTAGAAATTTGACACTTTCTTTCTTGATTGTTAGTAGCCGTGCAAGTAAGGATACTATATGAGTTTGATGGATAGATAGTACATGAAAACTAAGTTTCTCAATTTTTTTCAAAGTTCATGTTTTTTATGTTATTGAATTAAGATTAAAAAAAACATGTGAGTGAATTTATTATGTATATAAAATCTTTTAAGTGAGTTTTGTTACATTAAGGGAGGAGGGAGAATATGAAATAACTCGAATGTACATTTTATTCTTTCAATTCAAAAGTATGCACGTAACATTAGAATGTACATACGCCTTGAATGGATAAGATAAGTGCAGACTTGTGACGCCCCCAAAATAGGTCCATTCCATCCAACTCATTCTGAGTCGCCAAATACATGTTACAGAAACAACTACAACTTTATTATTACAACATATAAACTATTGCCGTCTAGACAATATCCACACGCAAATAAATCCCCATCATAATTATTGATACATTATTTTACAAAAAATAGTGAGCACTACTAAACAACTCTCTCTATAACCTTCATTCCATACCCCGACTAGTACTCGCTACATTCTCGCCTCCTGAGAAGAAAAATAGAACAAAAAGGAAAAGGGTGAGCTCAACTAGCCCAGTAAACAATATTATGACTAAGATAATATACAATAAATTATTGTTAGTCTTCAACAGGGAAAAATCTAATAGAATACAATAGACAACCAGTTTTAAATCAACAACTGCAGCAGAAACAACAATTCATTAGAAGAGTTAAGTAGAGAATGCAAGCTACAATCTTCTATATATGAATTTAAAAGTTCATCGTCGATATTTTATCCCTATAACATCAATCAACATATATCTTGAATCAAATATTCATCTTTGCACTACAGGCCAAAGATATTCATCAGTTGGTCATGTTCATCTAAACACCTGTTCATCTTTGCACTACGGACCAAAGATATTAATCAGTCGGTCATGTTTATCTTAACACCTGTTCATCTTTGCACTACGGGCCAAAGATATTCATCAAGAAATCATTCATCAAAAGATAGAAAATGCTTAGAACACCAAAGTAGAAAATTTAATAAATTAATAATATATATATTAAATTTTCACGCCAACCTTTGAATCATCCAATTCAGCATGTTTGACAACCCACCAACAATACAAAAAACATTTTTTATATTTAAAATATTTTAAACTCCAAAAATTAATTATTTCGGAACTTCGAAACTTTAATAATTCATAATAAATAGCCCTTTTATCAGAAAATTCGAATCTCGCTATTTTTTATAGGAAATTCAATTCTCTACAACTTTGCAGAAGAAAATTTTTCCAAATTCCAAATAGAAATTGACCGAAATTCACATACGGACGATTTTATAGGCTATAATCAAATTTCAGTCAATAAATGTGTTCACCAACACACAAAATATGTGTTAAACATTTAATGCCACAAAAATACTCTTCCTCCTCATATACTCATATTTATCCCACATTCATCGTAAAAATATCATCATTATTATATTATTAAAATATAATAATATATTTAAATGAATTATTTTATCAGAAAAAGATAAAATTTCAATTTTCAACAATTGTCACATTAAAAATTTTCTCCATCTATATCCACATAAAATCAATATTTTCCTCATCATATGAATCAATAATAATTATTCACAAATAAAATTACAGAATCACAATATTGACAACCAGACAGCTTCCAGGAAAGAGGGGGCTTTCCAATAAGAATTTCTCCTTACTGACACGCAATTAGGTGACCAAACCTCACCTTAGACAGAACTTTCTAGACATTGCCAATAATGTTATCTAATAATATTATTCAGATAATATGAATTATTGCTTCGATAATGAAAAATACTGTGTAATGACAATTATTAAAACAACAGCAATATAAAATATCAACGCAGTAATTATTAAATCAATAAAATAAAATACTAAACAGTAATTACTGTAACCATTATTGAGTAGTGTCTTCTTACGTAAGAATCAATAATTGGTGTAATACCGTGTGCTACTGTGTTTTAACCACCGAGTATTTTAACAGTATTAACGGTAACAACTACGCTGTTATTTTTAAACAACTTATATTTGTAGTTTTTTTCATTCAATCGCTTTCCGTTATGGGGCCCACAAAAGACTACGCCGTCGTACGAATATTCCCCGACAACAAGAATATTCCACGACCAAACGAATATTTTCCGACAACAGTGAATATTTTATAACCACTTGCTTATTTTGAAATATTTGCGTATTTTACCCATAACTATCCATATTAATCAAATCAACTCTTACTATTTCAAAATAATAAATGGAAAAAATTAAATTTCATTTATTAATAATTCGGGGTCTTACAACCTCCCCTCCTTATGTAATTTCGATGACGTATGTACCTGGTGTTTCGAAAAGATGAGAATACATCGCTTTCATTTCTGTTTCCAATTCCCAGGTCATTTTCTCAATAGCATGGTTTCTTCACAAAACTTTAACTTGTGGTATAACCTCGGTACATAGGACATGTTCTTTCCTATCCAAGATCTTGACAGGTACCTCCTCGTACGTTAAGTCTTCGGCTATCTCATCCAGTTTTAACTCAGTGACGTGGTTTGGATCGTCCACATATTTACGTAACATTGATACATGAAAAACGTTATGAACACGCGTCATACTTGGCGGTAAAACGAGTCTATAGGCCGCAGTTCCTTTTCGATCGAGAATTTCAAATGGATTAATAAATCTAAGGTTTAAGCTTTCCTCACCTCACCGATTCTCGCTTTTGAAATAACAACTTCTTACACCTCCTTCTTCAAATTCATCAGCTCCGGTGTGTAGCTTGAACAGCTTTAACTTTATCGATTAAAGTCGATTATATTCGTATATCATCACGTGGGTGCCTGGAGTTTTCATCTCCATCTCTATTATTTGTAAATTATACGAAATGAGTCTTTGACAATATCGTACTCGTACTTGTATACGATCTTCTACTCAACACGTCAGCTACCGCGTTCGCTTTTCTAGAATGGCTTGGTCAGAACATGTGCTGAAATGAGTCTCCTCTTGAGTTCTTCGAAGCTCTTCCCACATTCCTTGCTCCATTCGAACTTTTTATTCGTACGAGTCGGTTGCGTTAATGGAATAGCGATTCGAGAATATCCTTCAGCGAATCTCCGATAATAACCAACTAAGCCTAGAAAGCTACGTATTTCGATTATCGACTTAGGTTATTCTCAACTGTGACTCATATCCCAACCTTGGATAGCACGTTACAATGACACCTATCAGTTTACTATCGCATGAATATTGTCCCCTATGGAGAGTCTGGCTTCGGTGCATTCCACAAAGGAAGTCACCAAATAAAGGCTTAGGTACCAAATTCTATAGTTGAATTTTTAACTCCTGAAGTTCAATAGGAGCCATTCGATATGAGATTTTAGAAATGAATTTTGTACCGGATTCAAAGTCAATACAAAATTTAATATCAGGCTTTGGGAGTAACCTAAGAAATTTTTTAGGAAAAACGTCAGGAAAAATCAATAACAATAGAAATATTATTCAAATCTGATGTGTCTTTATTCAAATCCATAACATGGACTAAGAAAACTTGACATCCGTAATAAACGAATGACTTCGTGGATTGATATGAAAATGTTTGACTACAATTGTTTGATTGCTTGAATTCGAATAACAGATTGCTTAGGAATATGAAAACTAACAACCTTACGAAAGTAATCAATTTCGGCATGATGAGTAGTTAACCTTAAAATCACATCAAAAACAAATATCTCTATAGAAATAAGGTTAACATGTAATGTGATAGTGCCAACCTGAATCAAGAAAGATTTCTAAACAACGGATGTAATGAAAGTTTCTCCTAACGGTGTCTCCATAAATAGGTCAAATTCTATTTTCTCCGTAGTCAAGTTCAAACGTTGAGCGCAACCAAGAGAGATAAAAGAATGGGTAGAACCGGTACCTAGTAAGGTATAAACTTCGTAAGAATTTATAATTAACTAACTCGTGCTAACTTCGTTCTAACTAACCCGTGCTAACTTCGTTCGGGTTCCTTGCATTCTGACCGGTCACGACAAACGCTCTTCCAGGAACCGTTGACTTTGACTTTTCTGGGACATCCTTTTGAGTCACCATTCCCGCTGGACTGGGTTTCGATACCGTACAATCTCGAGCGATATGTCCTTCTTTTCCATAATTATAGCATACCTTAAACTGTTGTGGGCAGTTTGGGTTGATATGTCCCTCTTTCCCGCATTTGTAATATACGACCGATGGTCTTTCTCCTCCCTTAGAACCAGTTGCTACTGGCGCTGACGTCTTCACATGATCGTTGTTGAATCTCCTCTTTTTAAAATCTCATCCCGACTCGCTTCTTCTATTTTCATGGCCACGATTACCACAAGAGTGGTTACCGCCTTTGTCTGTATTCTTCTTTCTCCGCTGGTTATCGTTATTCTGATGACTGCTATCTTCGGTATGATCCTGGTTATGGTCCATCGGTTGCACGTACTCGTTATCTCGCTCTAACAACTGAGCCCTGTTGACAACATCTGAATAGAGAGAAAATTTATGAGAAATGAGATACTGACGTATGCCGGGTTACAAACCTCTCAGAAACATACGTGTCATATGTTCCTCATTCTACACCAAATGAGGTGCAAACCTGGATAACTCCGCGAACTTCGCCTCGTACTGGGACACCGTCATGTTATTCTGCTCCAGTCTAATAAACTCCACTTCCTTCATATGACGAACACTTTCAAGAAAGTATTTGTCATTAAATTGTTTCTGAAACGTCTCCCAAGACATGCTGAGTGCGGCTGGATGGGTACGCTTCACAGACTCCCACCAGTAGTCTGCCTCGCCACGGAACATAAAGGTGGCGAATGGAACCTTCTGTTCCTCCGTGCATCCCAAGACATCGAATATCTTGGTAATTTGTTTGACCCACGTCTCTGCCTTAATCGGATCCGGCTTTCCCCAGAATTCTGGTGGTCCCAACTCTTTGAACTGCTTGGCTGTGACCACTCGTGAATTGCTATCATTTCTTCCTATATTTTGAACACGAGTCTCCCTCGTCTAATTTTGCATGAACTGCAAAAAGCTTCTAAACATCTCCTCGTTCATCCTCTGCTCAGTGGTGTTCTTCACAAGAGGTACATTGTCAGCCTGTTGCACGTTCTCCTCGTTCGTATGTACAGGTAACTCCACAGTCTCATTTACTCCACTGTTAATATTCTCAGTCTACATTCTCAAATACTGTCATAAAATAAGGGTTAATTAAGGAAATCAATATATCACATAATATCCCTATATACTAACCAACTAACAAATAAGCTTAGGTAGGACACACTAGCGAAGGATTTATTCGTCTCTCCCCTCCTAGTTCTATTCCCCGATCTCCGCCAGAGATCATATCCCTAAGCTCTGATACCAACTGTGACGCCCCCAAAATAGGTCTATTCCATCCAACCCATTCTGAGTCGCCAAATACATAGTACAGAAATAACTACAACTTTATTATTACAACATATAAACTATTGCCGTCTAGACAATATCCACACGCAAATAAATCCCCATCATAATTATTGATACATTATTTTATAAAATATGGTGAGGACTACTAAACAACTCTCTCTAGAACCTTCATTCCATACCCCGACTAGTACTCGCTACATTCTCGCCTCCTGAGAAGAAAAATAGAACAAAAAGGAAAAGGGTGAGCTCAACTAGCCCAGTAAAGAATATTATGACTAAGATAATATACAACAAATTATCGTTAGTCTTCAACAGGGAAAAATCTAATAGAATACAATAGATAACCAGTTTTAAATCAACAACTGCAGCGGAAACAACAATTCATTAGAAGAGTTAAGTAGAGAATACAAACTATTATCTTCTATATATGAATTTAAAAGTTCATCGTCGATATTTTATCACTGTAACATCAATCAACATATATCTGGAATCAAATATTCATCTTTGCATTACAGGCCAAAGATATTCATCAGTTGGTCATGTTCATCTAAACACCTGTTCATCTTTGCACTACGGGCCAAAGATATTAATCAGTCGGTCATGTTCATCTTAACACCTGTTCATCTTTTCACTACGGGCCAAAGATATTCATCAAGAAATCATTCATCATTGCACTACAGGCCAAAGATATTCAGTAATATCATCATTTAGGACTGAGGATGATGAAAAATATTTTAAAGAAAACGAATCCAGTGAAACAAAAGAACAAGTATTAAGGATTCGTACTTTACACAATCCAAGTTCAAAAATACTTCATAAGTAATCAGAGTGAACTAAAATTCAAGAATGATCAAAACATGGATACAATCAAAGCTAGTATCCAGAGTAGATATTTTGGACGAAAAGAAGAAATTTCATTTTTCGGTGAATAGTGCCGTATTCGTGAATAGTGCCGTATACGTAAATAGTAACTCCGACACCAAAAGATAGAAATTTCACAAAAAACATCATCATGCTTCATGAATAGTACTCGTGAATAGTAACTCGTGAATAGTAACTCATGAATAATAACTCGTGAATAGTAACTCATGAATAATAACCCTGACATGAAAAAGTTCCAAATTTGATAAAAAATTCCAATCAATAATTCGACATAATGATATTGAAGAAATAATATCATTTTCGAATAAAATAACATCCCTTACCTCGAAAGACAGTACTTCTAGTTGAAACACCAGATATAGGCTATGACTTGAACTTGCACCGTATAGCAATACTCAAAGTATACTCAAAATACTCACAAGAATACGCTCGATAATATATAGAGAGAAAACTTCAGTTTCTGGTGTGATTTTCAATTCTAACCTAAGCACCCTATTTATAGGAAAATGCTTAGAACACCAAAGTAGAAAATTTAATAAATTAATAATATATATATTAAATTTTCACGCCAACCTTTGAATCATCCAATTCAGCATGTTTGACAACCCACCAACAATACAAAAAACGTTTTTTATATTTAAAATATTTTAAACTCCAAATATTAATTATTTCGGAACTTCGAAACTTTAATAATTCATAATAAATAGCCCTTTTATTAGAAAATTCGAATCTCGCTATTTTTTATAGGAAATTCAATTCTCTACAACTTTGCAGAAGAAAATTTTTCCAAATTCCAAACAAAAATTGACCTAAATTCACATACGGACGATTTTATAGGCTATAATCAAATTTCAGTCAATAAATGTGTCCACCAACACACAAAATATGTGTTAAACATTTAATGCCACAAAAATACTCTTCCTCCTCATATACTCATATTTATCCCACATTCATCGTAAAAATATCATCATTATTATATTATTAAAATATAATAATATATTTAAATAAATTATTTTATCAGAAAAAGATAAAATTTCAATTTTCAATAATTGTCACATTAAAAATTTTCTCCATCTATATCCACATAAAATCAATATTTTCCTCATCATATGAATCAATAATTAATTATTCACAAATAATATTACAGAATCACAATATTGACAACCAGGCAGTTCCCAGGAAAGAGGGGGCTTTCCAATAAGAATTTCTCCTTATTGGCGCGCAATTAGGTGACCAAACCTCTCCTTAGACAGAACTTTCTAGACATTATCAATAATGTTATCTAATAATATTATTCAGATAATATGAATTATTGCTTCGATAATGAAAAATACTGTGTAATGACAATTATTGAAACAACAGCAATATAAAATTTCAACGCAGTAATTATTAAATAAATAAAATAAAATACTAAACAGTAATTACTGTAACCATTATTGAGTAGTGTCATCTTACGTAAGAATCAATAATTGGAACAATATCGTGTGCTACTGTGTTTTAACCACCAAGTATTTTAACAGTATTAACGGTAACAACTACGCCGTTATTTTTAAACAACTTATATTTGTAGTTTTCTTCATCCAATCGCTTTCCGTTATGGGGCCCACAAAAGACTGCGCCGTCGTACGAATATTCCCCGACAACAAGAATATTCCACGACCAAACGAATATTTCCCGACAACAGTGAATATTTTATAACCACTTACTTATTTTGAAATATTTGCGTATTTTACCCATAACTATCCACATTAATCAAATCAACCCTTACTATTTCAAAATAATAAATTGAAAAAATTAAATTTCATTTATTAATAATTCGGGTTCTTACCATACTTGTCTTTGTTTGTACTTATTCCGTATCTCTCTATCTGAAGCTCCAGCCGAAGCTGTCATGCATGCACGTAACAACCAACACGCAGACTTCTAAAGTCGCAACACTGAATGGCAGTGGCCATGCACTGCCCAGTGGGTGGAGTTAAAGACTCTTATTAATTACTCCCCATGGCCATCTCTCAAGAATATTTGTACAAACTTAACTAATTCCTTCAATAGTAAAAAGACGAACCATAAAAAAAGACAGTATTTGGCAAAAAAAATCTGTATAGGTGTGTGAATTTAGGAATTTTTAGTATAATTACGAAAAGGTTGCGAATATAGAGTTTGAATACTGTTGAAAATGGTATATACTACTAAAGTCTAAAGCTCAGCTAGTTTCCTAGAAATAGACTTTGCGTAAGAACCTTATTAATTACTCTTTCCGTTTTAAAATATGTAATAAAAATTTAATTTTTTAAAGTTATATTAATATTTAAAAATTAATCAAAAACTATATATAAAGTACTAGTAATAATAAAGTTATTATTTTAAAAAGTTAAATAAATTACAACAATCTTTAATTTGGAAAATGTCAGTTTGATCTTAAAAGATCAATATTAATCTTATTTCAAAATTAACTCTAATTAGCCTACCTAACCAAAGGTTTAGGATTTTGTTGACTGTAATTTCTATTATTAGCTTTTCATAAAAGAGTATTATTTTGGTTGTTTTAACCCAAAGGCTTTGTTTGGATGGATGTTGATAATTTGTATAAAAAATTGATTTTCAAGAAAAAGAAAGTAAAGTAAAAAAGAAAATTGTTTAATTAGTTGATATTATAATTTGTAGGAAAATAAGTTTCAACTTTTTCAAAATCATGATAAATATGCTTTGAAGAAAATATTAATTTCATCACACCAAAACAGATAGATAGGGGTGAAACATATAGCCAAACACTCTTATGAAAAAAATAAACCGCTATTAATTCTTTTTATTTTATTTTATTTTATTTCCTTTCCCATCATTCAAACATATAGCCAAAAGAAATGTATATAATGGCTCAAAATTAAAGTCACCAGCCAAGGTTTCATTTCCCATTCGTTTGATCTGGAATATTGGGGTAGCTAGCTAGCTATCTATTAGGGCTGAGCAAGTAATCAAATTGAAATCGAAATCGCACCAAAAATCGCACGAACCGCACTAATTAAAACCGCACCAACGATTTCGGCTTATGTGGCGGTTTTAGGTGGATTGAATAACCAAATTTACGGTTTTGGTTTGGTTACTAGCCAAAACCAAACCGCATAAAACCAAAATCGCACCATGTGTGTGTATGTACGTATTATCTCTAGTAAATTCTAAAGTTACTTTTCAGTTGAACACGCTTAGAGAAAACTCCAGTCTTGCGTTGTCATTTTTTCACCAATTGAAAGAAAATGTTAGACGTTATTGAGTCAAAAATTAAGCAATTGGGTTTTAAAATTTTGAATTTATTTGATGAGTTATTGGAGGGGCTTATAGTTGAGGGGCTCGAGCACTTGATGCATTGGTTAATGTCAATGCTATAATTGTAATAGTCTAATAGATTATTTTTATTCCTCCCTGCAATATATTTTATTCTATCTTCAGTATATACTTTTAATTTTTGGAGAACTGATAAACATTCTTGCTTGTTATCGAATATATGGTCTCCGTTGTTTTATATAGCGCATATTTTAGTTTTAAAGCATGCTTGATATAATTCTCATTGTCGACTTTGTCACTAAGTTAATTGCTCGATGTAAGTTTTATGTTAAATTTTATTGAAGGCTTAAACTTTTTTGTTGTTTCAATTGATTTTGGAACTGAAATCGTACCAAATAAAATCGCACCGCACCAATCACAAGCGATTTCGGGTGCGGTTTGGACTTCAAACCGCACCAAACCGCACCATGCTCACCCCTACTATCTATGGAGTCACTATATATATATATATATATAGTCCGGATCTTAAGCTCATCTTTTATCCAATTCACCCGAGCTCACCCCCTTTAGCAATGGACCGGGCGACGGTTCGGTTATACAACCGTACTCTATACTTTTAACGACGCTATATGTTGTCCGTCGTTAAAAATACAGACGAAAGTTATATGACCAAATTGTCGCCGAGTCCGTCGCTAAAAAGGGGTGAGCCGAGTGAATTGGATAAGAGGTGAGCTTAAGATCCAGACCGTATATATATATAGGGTCAGGATCAGGTAAGGGATCCCTTACTTTCTTAAAATGATGGACTTTTTTTTTTGTTTTTTTTAAAACAATTAAAAAAAAAGTTTAATATTTTATGGAACTGAAATTTTTTCATAATACAGTGTTTTGGGTACGTATAACAAAACATGTATGTATAGTCTGGGCAGGCTTACCACCACTTTTTGGTATAGGTATTCAAAACACGCCCAAAATATTGTATTATGAAAAAATTTCAGTTACATAAAAAATTAAAAAAAAATTAGTTTTTTTTAAAAAAAATAAAAAAAACAAAAAAAAGTCTCTCATTTTAAAAAAATAAGGAATCCTTTACTTAATCATTTCTATATATATATATATATATAGTTTTGGGTGCCAAGGGAAAAAATTCCATAATATATTTTTGAGTGGTCCTCACGATAAAGTTAACTTATTTAGAAATTTATGGAATTAATTAACATATTGAAGTGTAATGTTTATTTTATTAAGACGGTATCAAGTTCATTTGTTCACTTCAATCTCTCTAATTGACTTGTTAAGTATTACCTCCGTTCTTTAATATAAATTACTAGTAATTGTCCGTGCCTGAAGGCACGACGTAACGAAAAATTAGATTAAAATTCAAAAAATACTACATTACCTAAATGTTTTTTGCAACCTAGAATAACATACAATCACACGTAACAATTATCATAATTCTCCATACCACCACAATAATTAATTTTTCTTTAAAAATAGATATCCAAAAAAATCTAAACCTATCAACAAAACTTACAAATCATCAATAACAATTATCATTAATTGTTATTATTATTGTTGTTGTTGTTGTTGTTGCTATTATTATAATAATTATTATTATTATAATAGTAATACTAACAATAATAATAATTATTATTATTATTATAACTTTAATAGTAATAATAATAATAATAATAATAATAATAATTATGATAATAGTAATAATAACAATAATAGTAATAACAATAGTAATTATAATAATAGTAATAGTAATTATAATTATAATTATAATTATAATAATAGTACTAATAATTATAATTATTATAATAATAGTAATAATAATAATTATTATAATAATAGTACTAATAATTATTTTAATAATAATAGTACTAATAATTATAATAATAATAATAATAATAATAGTACTAATAATAATAATAATACTAATAATTATAATTAGTATTATTATTATTATTATAGTAGTAGTAATTATTATTATTATTATTATTATAGTAGTAGTAATTATTATTATTATTATAGTAGTAGTAGCAATTATTATTATATTATTATAGTAGTAGTAATTATTATTATTATTATAGTTGTAGTAATTATTATTATTATAGTATTAATTATTATTATTATTATTATTATTATTATTATAGTAGTAGTAGTAATTATTATTATTATAGTAGTAGTAATTATTATTATTATAGTAGTAATTATTATTATTATTATTATTATTATTGTAGTAGTAGTAGTAATTATTATTATTATTATTATAGTAGTAATTATTTTATTATTATAGTAGTAGTAATTATTATTATTATTATTATTATTGTAGTATTATTATTATTATTATAGTAGTAGTAGTTATTAGTAGTATTATTATTATTATAGTAGTAGTAGTAATTATTATTATTATAGTAGTAGTAGTAATTATTATTATAGTAGTAATTATTATTATTATTATTATAGTTGTAGTTGTAGTAATTATTATTATATTATAATTCCGAAACTTAAGAATTAACCAATTTTCTAGTTGTAAACGAATCTTATATATCACGTTTAGTATTTTAACTTTAGATGTTACATCATGTCAACAATTAATCAATTTTTAATATTTATTCTTTTTGATAAATTAATTTTTTGATTTTGTAATTGATTTCTTACTATTGATATTTTTTATGTATTATACATACTCCAAAAATTATTATAATTTAAAATAAAATATTAAAATACTAATTAATTAAGTAAATAGAGGAAGAAGAGAAGAGAGAGACGAAAAATGAGAGAGAGAAAGATGAGAGAGGAGAGAGAAAGAAAGAAAGGGACGAGAGGATTAAGAGGATAGAGAAAGAGAAGAGGCGGAGGAGAGAGCAGAGAGAAAAGAGGAAGGAGCAGAGGAGAGAGAGAGAGGAGGAGGAGGAAATTTGGGCAGAATTTTGTTTGTGTGAGATGAAATGTGAGTCTTTAAATTAAGTTAGAATGAATCTAAGACGTTATTGTGCTTTGTCAAATTTTAGAATTCAAATTGAGTTTTGTTTTATTATATAGATTTAAAAAAAAATTGTTCTTTAATATAAGTCGTTTGAGAATTTCAAATAAGCATTAATTGTTTAATTTTCAATATTACCTTAAGTATTAAATATAATTTTGGTTCTCTCTTACTATTTTTTGTCCAATAAATAAAACTCTCTTTTTTTCAATACAAGGACAATATAGACAATTGATAGTATATTTAATGATTTATAATCATTTCTTTAATACTTGTGCACAACTCTAAAACGACCTATATTAAGGAACGGATGGAGTAATAAGTAATACTCTCTCCGTTTTTAAAAGATTGTCGTTTTAGAAGAAAAAATTTATTTCAAAATGTTTATCGTTTATAACTTTTGAGGAGAATATATTATTTACTTTTCTATATTATCCCTACCTTTTTTTATTGTACCAATAAATTCTATCTTTTGTATTAATAGTTTTTAACTTTTCATAAAGGGGTAGTGATGAATTTTTAAATAAATTTTATTTGATAAATGATACTCCCTCCATCCCAAAATAATAGACATTTTAGAGTGTGTGTTTTTTCCCAAAATATTTGACGTTTTCTAAAACCAAGACTATTTTGTGTATTTTTTTCCTTCTTTACCCTTCCTTCTCCACCACCATTAATACTCCTATTTCCGGTTAGAGAACACTTGAAAAGAACATATCCCTATATCCCTAATCAGAGCATTATTTTTCCTACATTAATACAATAAAACTAATCCGCCCCACCAAAGGCGTGCTACGAAAAGAACCATCCTGCTGCTAAAAAACAATAATATCAACCGCCCCACCAAAGGGATGAATTGGGGTGGCTACAGAGTAAACACCTTGTGCTATCAAGCTCCCAAATTTACCAACCACGTTCATCTGGTCTATCTACCACCCAATTACCTCAAAAGTTCAAAACTTTGACAAAACCCCAAATAATTAAAACCCTAAAACAAGAAATTAAATCCAGAAATACAAAACCCAGATGAGAGATTTGACTTGAAGAGAGAGACCCAGAAGATGAAAGAAGAAATGCAAAGAATTATACTCTGGAGTATTCAGTATGAAGATTCTCAAGGGTACATTTCCAATAAAACCCTTTCTAATTCTCTCTCTACAGAATTAGATTACACTTGACAAGTGACAGCGTGAAAAGAACAGAGCAGATCCGGTGATCTCGTTCCAGCGTGGATCGCCGCAGATCCGGTGATCTCGTTCCAGCGACGACGAGTTCAATCAGAGCAGCTGAATTCACACGCACGTCGATTGAAGAATGAAAAAGGAGATCTCCAAATCGGAAGATACAAACAGAGCCGGTTCTGTTTAGAGAGAGAGGAGGTATAGAAGAGGTTGAGAGAGAAAGCTTGTAGAGGGATGAGGGATAGAGATGAACAGATTTTATAGAAGAGGTAGAGAGAAAATTATCAGATTTTATTCTTAAGCGGAAGAAATGGAGAATTAAATGAGATCTAAGGATAAAATAGTAAAATTATATCTATTCTTAATCTAAGTGAAATACTCTAGAACGTCTATTATTTTGGGATGGAGGGAGTATTTTTTAAATTTATGTATAAAAATCTTAAATTACAATCTTTTAATAACGGGAGTGTATATTTAGGGTTGAGGGGGGCTACGGTACAAATGTACCGGACTAACGTCCGGTACTCTATGTTAATTTTTTTTTTTTTTTTTTTTTTTGGTTTTTTTTTTCAACAATTATGAGAAAAAAAAATAAAAAATAATAAAGCAAGTTTGAACAAAAAATTATAAAAGGAAGTACGTTTTTTATTGAAAAAACACTGTAAACAGTTTACAGTGATTTTTCAATAAAAAACGTACTTCCTTCTACAGTTTTTTGTTCAAACTTGCTCTATTATTTTTTATTTTTTTTTCTCATAATTGTGAAAAAAAAAAACCAAAAAAAAAAAAAAAAAAAAGGAGGCACCGGACGTTACCGGTCGTTAAGCACCGGACGCCCCCCAAATTAGTATATTTAAGGTATGTTTTGTTGTGTCACATACTTACATCACATCACATCACATTACATCACATCACATCACATCACATGCATGAGGAAGTGTGTGTTAAGAATTTAATATATGCATTGTTTAATATTCCCCTTCCCTAGTTTCTTGTCCCTATATTGGCCACCTTAGTCGGTATACTTTATGCTCGGATCGAGAGAATGAAATTGGTATTTAAATAAAATAATTTATTTAATTTTAGTTAGAATGAATTATTTTGTATTCTTTTGTAAAAAATAAAATTCATAAATTTGACGAAAATTCAAATAATTTATTTTATTCAAATAAAACAATTAAACATAATTTTTTCATTTCATATAAATACATCATTCTATTTTCACCTTTTTTTAGTGTGCATGATTCAAACATAGCATTGGGATTTGGGGTTATAATAAAATAGACCAAAAAAGCTTTCATTTTTTACCGTAGAAAATTGGCCATAAAGTTTCTCTAGAGCACTTCATGGAATTATATAATATCCATAACAAAAATTAATTAAGGAGAACTAGAGGAGATTGTGATATTGATAGTTTAAAGTTTAAATAGATAATTATGTATGAGTATTAAATTTTTTGCCTTAAATAATTAATGTGCTATGCATGAAATACACAAAATTAAACTTTATAATATAATTAATCATAAAAGATCTCAATTAATGTAATGATTATGTTGAAGTTAATAAGTTATGAAAAATATTATATTAATAAATTTTATAATTTTTTATTACATTGATAAATGCATCATTTTGTGTAACTTATTATAGAATGAAAAATTATATGAGGTTATGATAAAGTTAGTGGATGCGTATATCTGAGACAGGTAATTCTTATCAGACCGGTACGTAATGGCACATGGATAAGAAGTGTGGTCCATTAAACCTCATCAGCTACAGCCTACAGTGACTATACATACATATCTCCACTTTTCACTGAGAGCAGCAGATATTCTGTCTGCGCGCCCCCACTTTTTTTTTTTTTTTTTGTTAACGTGGAGTTTCCCAATTGCAATTGCACTAAGTCTTTCCATTCTAGATCAGGTTTTGCCCACAGGCTCGGCCTAAGACATGACTCAGCCCAAAAATATGCCATCCGTGGCCACACTTACCAATTTTTAATTGGCTCTCAAACTTGTTGCAGGCGGAAATCGATCCCAGAATGCTCGAATTTACAGTTCACCCCAAATCAAAGTTTACCGCTGCGCCAAGTGGTGTGATTTGCGCGCCCCCACTTGTCCACACTCTACACCTATTTTAACTACCAACCAACCATTCATTTTTCTATTCTGTATATAATCTATCCCAACCCAACCCACGTACATCACCACCTTATCTCTCTCTCATTACCATCCCACCTCACTTTCTCTCACTACCTCTCTTTCTAAAATCTCTTAATTAAAATCCCTATGGACTTCTTTTATTTCATCATCTTTTCTTCTTTTCTCCTCTCAATAATTATCATCTTTGTTCTCCGGCTGCTAAAGCCGTATTGCGGCTGTGAAATCAGCCGGACTTTTCTGTCCGCCGGCTGGAATCTCAAGTACAACAATTTATGCGATTGGTACACTCATCTGCTTCAAGAATCACCCACGGGAACAATTCATGTTCATGTTCTTGACAATATTATTACTTCAAACCCCGAAAATGTGGAGTATATGCTGAATACAAATTTCGATAATTACCCCAAAGGGAAACCCTTTTATACAATATTGGGTGATCTTTTGGGGAAAGGCATTTTCAACGTGGACGGCGAGAAATGGAAATTTCAAAGGAAAATGGCGAGCTTGGAGCTGGGAAGTTTATCGATAAGATCGTATGCTTTTGAGACGGTTACATGGGAGATTAATAACAGGTTGATTCCGCTACTATCTTCCTCTGCACTTGGTTGTAAAAAAAGTGTAGGAGTTGTTGATTTACAAGACATTTTCCGAAGATTCTCTTTTGATAATATTTGCAAATTTTCTTTCGGAGTGGACCCAGGATGTTTAAAATTGTCATTGCCCCTGTCGGAATTTGCGGAGGCGTTTGATCTGGCCTCCAAATTATCAGCGCAACGGGCTCTGACGGCGTCTCCCGTGGTTTGGAAGGTGAAAAGGTTGTTGAATTTGGGGTCGGAAAAGAAGCTTCGAGAAGCTATCAAGAACGTGGATGTTTTAGCTGAGGAAGTAATTAGGAAAAAGAGGCTAATGGGCTTTTCCACACACGATGATCTTCTTTCTAGATTCATGGGATCCATTAACGACGATAAGTACCTGAGGGACATTGTGATTAGTTTCTTGTTGGCGGGTCGTGACACGGTGGCATCCGCGCTCACAAGTTTTTTCTGGCTGTTGGATCAGCACCCTGGGGTTGTGACTTCAATTCGGGACGAATTGAGTAGCCCACCGGGAGGACAGCAGCACAAACTCGCCGGCGTTGATCAGCTCAGAGAATTTCATTACTTACAAGCGGCATTATATGAAAGTATGCGATTATATCCGCCTGTTCAATTTGATTCAAAGTTTTGTCAACAAGATGATGTGCTTCCGGACGGTACCTTTGTTAGGCAAGGTACTAGGCTTACTTACCACCCGTATGCCATGGGTCGGATGGAGAGCATTTGGGGCTCTGATTGTCTCCAATTCAAGCCCCAAAGATGGTTGGAAAATGGGGTTTTTCAACCCGAGAGCCCTTATAAGTACCCGGTTTTTCAAGCTGGTCTTAGGGTTTGTTTGGGGAAGGAAATGGCATTGATGGAGATGAAAAGTGTTGCGGTGGCGTTGATCCAACGGTTCGATATCCAAGCGGTGGCGCCGTCTAGTACAATGCTGTTCGCACCCGGTTTAACGGCCACCATGAGGGGTGGTTTTCCAGTGACGATTCGAGAAAGAAGAATTTAATTAAAATACGAATATGTGCAAATTCACTAAAATAGGTTTGTGCTGCTTTATGTAGGCTTACTTATGTAAATTAATTAGGCCCTATTAATTTATACACATAAATGAATACTAATATATAAATATACATTCTCTCTTTAATTTGCAATATGGACAATCTGTGTTTCAGTAGTCAAAATTAAATGGCTAATGTTATACCGGCACTTTAAAAGTAATTTCTTTGTCCTAAAGTTAAAAGTGAGTTTTATTTTACTTTTTACTAAAAAAAAGAGTTGGGTATATGAAGCAAATTCAATAAAGTAATAATTGAGACCATAGAGAGGTGGCCATAAATTAAAAAATCTTGATCAAATCGAAAAATCGATGTAGTTGTAATAACTGACATTTTTCTTGTTCGGTCAAGTAAGGGAAGGGAAAAGGGAGTATGTGTGTTAGACTAACTGTTCCGACTATTTTTTGACGGTTTTAGAATGACTAAAACTAGCATATGCGGTTTTGGGACGCTCCCACACAGCTCAAATCGCATTGCAGTACCGTACCGCACTTATATATTATATAAAAATTTTTAGAAGTTATATAGTATTCCTAAAAATATAATAGACAATTTTAATTATGTTATGCACTTTTAAAATATTTTGTTTTTTGCTAGAAATATTTTTAATTGAATTGTAATAGTTTGACTAATGTTAAAACATTAATGAGTTGCATATTTTAAACTTAAAACTTGTTGCTTAATGTTATTTTGTTAATGTTATGTATGGTTTCTTATATATAAAGATGAATTTAATTTATTGAATATTATTGTTAACTATGTCAATTGGTTTTATAATTGAAACCGAACTAAACAAAATTTTAAAATCGCACCGTACTAATTTCAAGTAATATCATGTGCAATTTTAATTAGAATTATTAAATTACACCCAAACAATTTTACGTAGGGTTTAAACTTCCAATTACACCAAACTAGAGCATGCTCATGCAATGTAGTCGGCTGGAGATTCATAAATGTTCCCACCTATGTGTTATGATTGGATCCGGTTAGTATGAAGTTTATTTTTTGATAAGTTGATCAATTGAACAATAAAATATTGATACACATAGAGTCTCGTCTGCGTGTCAGCACTTTATTAATTAATTGATCAATTTACCCAAAAATAAGTTTAATGCTAATCACTTCCGTTAAGATTAATTGCAAATAAGTACTTACGTTTTGAAGACGTGAGACCCAAAAACTGGTTGTGGGCTGGAATTTGTAATAACGAGTTTCTTACGCGTTTGATGAGAAAATGGGAAACTACTTCATAAATCTAGAAGTATCCACCCTATAGCTAACTATCTGCCCATATACAATGGATAATGTAGGCATAGCCGCCCTCGTGAGTTGTATTACTTTAAATTCTTCATCGAGGATATATATATATTATCTTGCAGTATCGGTTTTTAAAAAAATAAATAAATCTAAATTAAGTATGTCATTGACCCAAAAAAATATAGTCAATACAATGTATAGTTGACCACAACCTATACATGCATAATTTATAATGGTTAATTATAAGTTATTAGTAATTGCTCGTGTTCGAAGACACGGCGTAACGATTTTTTTTTTTGTACCTCCCTCTCTCTCCGTTTAAATATTCTAAAAATTATAAAAGATCTGAACCGTTCATAAACTTTTTCGCCTAAATCAATTAAAATGAAAATGAGATTCCGTGATGGAGTCATAGTTGAACAGCTGAATTACTAGTTTGCATAAGAAATGGTAGGGAGATCACGGAATGCCATGTGGGTTCATAAGGTAACATGACAACCCGGCAGCGGTCCAGTCCAATATATTGATTTCCTGGAGATTTCAGCCCAAATAATAATGTTATTATAACATAAAAAATAGTCACTCACATACATACTCATATGAATTCGGTTAACATGAAGTTTAGTTTTTGATAAGTTGATTAAATTGGCCAATAAAATACTGACACATATAAATTTTCGTCTGTGTGTCAGCACTCTATTAGTCAATTGACCAACTTACCCAAAAATAAACTTCATGTTAACCACTTTCACACACATGTATATTGCGGGCCCTCACAGTATGCATATGTATATGTGAATATTATGTGATAGTAATATTGTTGTTTTGATTATATATATATATATATATATATATATATATATATATATATATATATATATATATATATATAAAAGTAATTAATTTTCTAGATACAATTATTATTATTTTATGAAATACTTTAAACATGCATGGTCATTGTTTATCTACGAGTGAACATTATCATTTGTATATGTAATTAATTAAGAGTGATTAGTAATTAATTAATTCCTTGGGTTCTTGTGATCGAAATGGAAATCAAAAACTCTAAAATAAAAATAGTGATCCATGAAATGGAACACAATTTTTTAGATATATAATTTAAGTAGTTTACAACTTTAGAAAAAATTAAAATTTTGATTTGAAGATTAATTAGATATATATATATATATATATATATATTCTCTTTGGTTTATCCTAAAATTAAATAGTGAAGATTTTATTATTATACTAGCTGGGTCCCGTGCCTCACGGCCCAGATGATTTATTAAGTGAGCGGGAAATTTAAAATCATTATTAGATAGATTAGATAGATATATGTATTTTATTAGATAGATGTATGGACGGTGGGATTTATCTCAAACTTTGGACGGCCCAGATGATTTATTGAGTGAGCGGGAAATTCAAAATCATTTGTATTTTATTAGATAGATATTATCCATGCATGCATGTGTTTGCTCACATTCTCATTAATTATTAAAATTTTCACATGGTTCTCAAATTTAAAAATACTGGTAATGGGATAATAAGTATATATGGTCATTGACTTTTTTTTTTGATAATCTTATATTAATAATTTCATTGACCTTTGAACATCAAACAATTTATATGTTTGATAAAATATTACTAGTATTCTAGGACCACAAAGTTTTTGGTCATTCAACATTTTCTACTGTAAAATAAACATTAATTGTTTTGAAGACTTGAAGGAAGGATTACACCATTTTAAAAGTAATTATGGGGTATATAGGAGGTTTCTTCTAATAAATTTAGGTCACGGGAATGTTACACATCCATTTTATTTTGGCTTCTAACTTTAGAAAATACACATATATTTTTTTTATTTTAAATTATTAGTCAAGTTTTTTAAATTCAAAATAAAGATAATTTATTATAAATTATTCTCTTTGTTACAAAATAAAAGTACGCATATTAAGAAGTATGATAAAAAAATGTAACAATTAATACTAACACTTTGTTTTTGAGTTTTGAACAGAAAATAAAAGAATAGAAAATTTAAATTGGAACAGAAAAGAAAAGAATAGAAAACTTGAAGTATTTTTTGTGTTTTTTTTGAGTTTTTAATAGAAAAGAATAGAAAATTTAAAATTGAGGACATGAGTTGTAATTTAAAATTTATTATATTAAAAGTTGAGGATAATATGAGAATTATAAAAATATTATTTATTCCAATTTCTTTTCCGTCCAAATCAGACCAATTTTGAACGGAAAATTTTGGCAGGAAAAGTGGTCAAGTTTTCTATCCATTTCTTTTATTTTCTGTTTCTTAAAAAAACTCAGAAACATAAGAATTGGAAAGAAAACTTAAATTTTCCGTCCATTTTTTTTATTTCTGTCTATTTTAAAACTCAGAAACAAAGGGTAAGAGTAGTATAGTTAAATTATTATAAAAATTAAAATATTTAAAATTAAATAAGATTATAATATTGATCCACCAGATACATTATAAAAAAATTACTAATTTATCTAGCAATAAAAAATTAGATATCTAAAATTACAATATACTATTATTTTCTTTACAATTATATCCTCTAAAGGATTCGAGCCTTCTTCGCGAAGAGCCCGACTGGTAAAATTCATCAATCTGATTGCAGTAGACAATATAAGTGGGGAAAATTTCAGGACAAGGAGGGAATAATTACCTCTGACCAGCAGATGCCAAGCAATCGGTATTTTGATTCACGCACTTGGTGCTTCGATTGAGGGGAGGAGGACTGATATTTACGAAGATCATTGACACTGATGACAAGGAGGGTATTCCCCTGCATTGTGTGCTTCTTTTACAAATAATGTTAACTGTTGTTGTTTTTTCAATTATGTTTTTAGCAATTACAGTTAAATATTGTTTACCATTTATGAGATGGTGGTGTTTGTTTCAATTTATAGCATTTCTCTGTCAATTGTTTGTTATTTGGCTTGGATTGCTCTTCATTCTCAGTTTGGAGCTCGGAAAACTTGAGAAATGAAATCTAAAAGTTTATTGGACCATTTTTAATTATTTTTTACACTAAATTATAGCACTGTTCTAATATTAGATTTTTATAAAGTATGGATTGCCAGATTTATCTAGATAATTTATTTTTGTTTTCCTTTTCCAAGTTCCGAATGAAGTCTAGGACTCTGTTACACATTATTTCTTTTCCATGGGAACTGAATGCAACAAAATCTGATAGAAAGAACATGTTATTTATTAGAACCCAATCAATAGGCTAAGGGGTATGTGATGGTTTCCTTTTGCTTCATTTACTATGTATGTACTTAGGTTGGACACTGGTAGTGATTTTAGCCCCACTTCATTCGTCATCAACTTATAAGAAATACACTCTGAGCCTGTTTTGTCACAGATTTGGTAAATCATAAAAGTTGTTTCAGTGAGAATAACTTTTAACTGTTTTCTTTGGAGAACAAACAGTTTGATCCGTCATCATTAAGGCACCTAACCTTATCTTCTTATGCCATTAGATGAGTAAATGTATCGACAACTTTTGTCAGAACTCAATCTTGCTCAAGTAATAGTTTAAGTATATTTATATTTGTACGTGAAAAATTGGGTTTCATATTGGTTTTTCTTGGGATCTTTACCGAATATATCATTCATTTCTTCTGTATTTTTTTTCTTTTTTTCTTTCTTGAGAAGGGGTGAACCTGTTCAGCGATGATGTTTTGTTGATTACTCTGGAATTTAAACAACCTAATTGATAATAAGGTGGGTAAAAGAGACAATTTGCATCAGATACCAAATAGTTTGTTTTGTGAGTTGTGGGAGAAGGCATTGGTCAAAGTTGAGAACAAAAAGGTCCAACTGAAATTTTTGGAACTTTTTGTTTCTAACGGTTGATCGACCAAAGGAATATTTAAATTGTTGGTTAATCTTAAACATGTTGAGAAGTGTAGCAGGAAAGGTAGCAAGTGCTCTGTAGGCGCAGTCAATTTTACTTTTGGAATAGATCAACTTGCAGTTCTGGTAGTTGTGTTTTTCTGTGTTGTCATGCTAGTTAGTGCTCCATCCACTCCAAAATTAAAGATATATTTCTAAAACGACAACTTTAAGAATAATTTTATGTTCCCAAATGTACCCATAGTATTGTCCAAGTATTTAGTAGTGGTGGTGTGATTCTAGAATGATAGTAACATAGTAATGGCAAATTAAGGATATCATGTAACTTTATAGTCCTAAAATAGAAATTTATCTCTTTTTTCGGAACGGTGTAAAAAGAAAAATGTATCTCTAATTTTAGAACGGAGGGAGTACTATTTTTTTTCATGAACATTGGTACTATTATCTGATGCAGACTTGTGTATACAGTTCTAGAATCTAGAGAGTTTGGTGGTGGTTCATTATTTGTTCCTCCATCTATTATTGGTCTTGAAACTTTCAATGCTGTTTTCTGTAGAGATTCTTTTATCTGTGCTGTTTCTGTAGGATTTTAATCTTGTTTGCTGAATTTATTTGCACTTTTTGACTCAGAGTTCCGGAGATCATATCCTTTGCTGGGATAAAACAATTATTAAGCATCTTTATTAGTATCACTTTGAAGTCATTTGATGTTGAAAAATTGTTCTCCTCGAGTATTTTTTTATGAATTCCTGTCATTTTTTTAATTCCTTTTTCCTTTTTCCATTTTCTTATTTTAATACTGTTGTCAATATAACTGCAATTACATGCATAAATGAGGTTTCGATACACCCTTTAATAGCATGGGTTCCAATTTTCTGCTGTGATACGGTTTTGAAGTCATTGTTTACCTCATTAATACTGTGTCTTTATATGCAGTGCTGTGCTTTTTTGAGTTGTTCGCCTTCTGGTTTTCATATATTCAAGCCTCTCATTCAGTTTACACAAATGGCCTCTCTAAATTAGACTGGTGCATAATTGTTCTCATCTCAATTGAAAAAAAGCATTTACTTCTCACTCATAAACATTTATGGCAATTTTTAATTTGCATACCAGCTTTTGAATATGTATGTTTAATTTATTTTCGTTTTGTTTTATTTTATATGCAGTGTCGATTATAGACAGGTTCTTAGCCTACTGGTGACCAGATTTCAAAAAGCACCCTTACGCAGAGGCTTCTAATTAATGAACTATTTTAATTTTTTGAAGAAAGACAACACTATTCTTTATATACCAAATTATCAGTCCAAGTCTTTTGTTCCAGAAGAGTAGGGGAAGGGGAGATACTAAGCAATCAAAAGGATGGCTTCACCTGTTGGCTGCAAGTTCTCAGAGTGAACGTGACAATCTGATGTTTCTTTCCAAGGTATTATTTTGAACATCTACATGGTTTTTGGGTTTACATAGTGAGATTTATATTTTGGCTGGTACTCTGTAATTTCTTTAGATATGCTCTCATACTTGACCTTGTTAGATTTGCTTAGCTATCAACATCTAGGTCCTTCTTTCTGAATTGCAAAGTTTGCTATTACTTGTCATCCTAAAAACATTTATAAATTTTGTTTTTTGCATCTTTTAATGGAGTGGCATTGTCAAGAATATCTGTTTCCATGTATGATACAGCTCCTTCACATTTGGAGGTTTCATATAACTTTTGGCATTGAATTAATTCAAGACTGACAGATTAATTAATTGGCGCAGCCTTTTGACAGTGAAAACCGTTTAAGCAATGATTTATTATTTAATTACTGTTTTTCTTTATTCACGTACTTTTCCTTTTCCGTTTCGCTGCCCCTTTTTGCTGTACGCGTGCTTTCATAAATAAGATAATCATTAATATCCATCACGGATCCACCATTGAGGTGCTTAGTAGAAGTATTAAATTGAACTAAGGGATATGCAAAACCTCTTAGTATTCAAGCATTTCATTTTTTTGATGCAACAAATACAGCCAATATAACTAATTGTTATTTCTTCATATAATATATACATAAACTACTGATGTATACAGCCAATATATATATATATATATATATATATATATATATATATATATATATATATATCTTGGTACTTTTTTTTTGATTATTTACATGATATAACATGATTCTTTTGCTTATCTGTTGCATAGTTTACTGCCATAGATTTGTTTCGTTATTATAGGTCTCATGTTAGTGAAATTTTCAATAGTACTTCTGCTTCATTTATCAAACTTATGATACAAGTCCTTTAACTCAAGTGCAAGAGGCCACGAAAGTAACCTATGTTTATAAATTACACCTATATGGTTATTAAAGTCAATTATTGCTACTTTTTTAGGAAAGGGAATACAAGTATACAAGGCACAACAAAGTCATCACCGCGGGAAGCTTTGAGCCAAATTTCTTTGTCATAGGATTTGACCCTGGTTCAGAATCATTGATGTGAAGTCTGAACATGTCTTTTTCTTTGATAGACATAAGGAATTTTTCAATACAATAAAGAACAAAAGCTTAAGTAGAAGTTAAAGAGTTGTAGTTGGCAACTAGGTTTCTATAAATGATATTGCACATGGATACTTAGTACCATATTGTACATTTTGGTACTCTATAGCATCTTCTGAAGTTCTAAACAAAGATGGGTAGATGTATGATTCAATCACCACCTTCTCCCTTTTGGTCCTCTATGAAAGTGGGCCTTCCATATCGGACAGAGCGAGAGCTGAAGCCGAAGGGGGTCTGCCCTTACAGTCTTTGATCAGTAGATTACTTAGAACTTTGTGGTTAGGTTGTTGCGCCATACAGACCCTCGGGCCTGCCTCAGCCCGAATGTTGTTTTACAACAAGACACTACATGTTGGCTATTGTTCAAGATGGGCTTTAATTCACATAATTGAGTCGGAATTCTAATGGCCCCTTTTTGTTAGCTTTTCTTGTTTGCTACCTAATAAGCAATTGTTGTTTTATAGGCTTTATCATATTCGGTCGGTACGCCTGGTGCAATTGATTTTCTTTTATCATGATATACCAATCATAATGGGGGCATCCCATTAGTGTGTGTCGAAAGGTGGTGCCAGAATGAATTCCGCCAA
Organism: Panax japonicus; assembly: GCA_020205505.1. NCBI lineage: Eukaryota > Viridiplantae > Streptophyta > Magnoliopsida > Apiales > Araliaceae > Panax > Panax japonicus. The sequence goes on from CM035110.1 coordinate 77,016,350, forward strand.
GGATGAAATATCTAAAAATCTACTGCGAAAAAAGCTGGGATAATGGGCTCACATTGGTGGGAAAATAGGCCGATAAAATGGCACGTTGCTCTCAACTTTTCTTTCCTAAATTTTTTCCAATCCCTAGCTAATTTCCATTGTTATTCATTGTTTCATTTCATTTTCTGCTTTTGTTGTTGTTACTTATTTTCATTTCGAACAGTAGTTAATATCCTTGGTGTTTGGATGTGTGGAATTATGTATTTTAGGTGATAAATTAACTTTGGACATGAACATCAAGCCCTTTTAGTTAATGCAAATTGAAGAGGGAACTTAATCTAATTCGTGCTATGTTTAATTGTGTTATACCATTTTATTTTCAATTCTAGGATATGTTCTGTTGTGTTATAAAAATCCCCGCCTAGATCCGATTAATTCCGCCAAGGCACTAGGCGATCCTCTACTGCCTCAATTTGGTTGGGCGCCTAGGCCCCTGCCTAGGCATAATCAGGCCTCTTCTTTAAAGCTCTACAATACTTAAAATGAATTTGTTAAGCCTTAAAACATTATTTTTTTTGTAATGTTTCGTGTAAAATTAAAAAAATTACATCTATTGTATGCGTTGTATAGTATAACAAGTATGTAAAATAGAAAAATATATAAATGAGATCGCTTGAGAAAACTTCTAGTCCTCCTAGGAGAACGCCTAGGCTCCGCCTTGGTCCGCCTAATGATTTTTAGAACACTGATGTTTTGAATCAAGTTGTGACACAAGACTTTCAACTTGAGAGGGAGTTTTAGAGAAATCTTATGGATTCGAGGGATTATTCTCATTATTGTACTAGTAATTAGTGGTGCATAATTGTACCATTGGTAATTACTAATCTCTTTTCCTTGTATAGCTATAAGTCTAACCTTATATAAAGTTTTTTTTTAGATACAGTATCAACATCTTTTTTTTCTGGTTCTCTATTGTTCACAAGTTTATAATCATTTCCAAAAGAAAAATGACCACAAAAGTAATTTTAAATAAATAAGTCCCCCCCCCCCCCCCTAAAAAAAATTAAAAATAAAAATAATTGTGTCTTCATTTGTAGGTGTGGAGTGAAAAAAAGGAGAAAATGAAGACCCAACTCTGGTCTTCCACTTGCTGATGTTACTACTAATCTATTCCTCCATTTCCTCCTTGATTTTATTTTACTCCTTTGAATAATATAAAAATTATTAATAATTATAGTCATTGTAGTTGGCTATTTCTCTTTTCTCTAGTCTCTAATAGGCAATTGGTTGTAGTCTTCTTTCTAATGCTACGGTGCCTTTGTCCTAGGGGAATATTTTGTTGACGTGGGTTCAATTCTTCTACTCATGTGACCTTTCAAGATTCCGGCAAGAGTTTCAATATATCACCGGTTAAGGATCCAAAAAGGTGGTTATAGGAGAATGTGAGATAGTTGGTACGGAGAGTGAGGAAAGAGGGATGACATCACCGTATTTTAGGATGTGGAATGTAGTTGTTAATGCAATATGTGAATCGACTAATTCCCATATCGAGCGTTCGAGAGTGAAGTTGATGGTTTAATGTACAAGGTTGGTGTAATACCTATTAGCTTAAACCTTTGGGTCTAGTTGGGTTCAACAATCATATTAAGGCCTTCATTATGGACTGCCCTAACTCCCTAACAAATTGGTATCAGAACCATGATGCAAAGATCCTGACGGAAGTTAACATGTGAATTGGCTCATTCCCACATCGGTTGTTCGAGTGTGAAGTTGAAGTTTTTAATATACTAGGTTGGCCTAAGACTTATGAGCTTAAATTTTGAGTCAAGTTGTGTTCAAAAAAATGATATTAAGATCTTCGTTATGTACTCCCTAAGCTTCTAACAGTAATTAATTGAATATAGGAAGGACATTGAAGTAAAAAAAAATCCATTAAAAGGTAGGTCTGACTAAATAAGTCGGGTGTTTGAGCCTTACCAACCATTAAATGTCAATTAGATTTTTATAAAACAGCCTTCAAATCTGACTGATTTAGATTTAGGGTCAATTCAATTCATTAAAAGGCAATCAAACAACTTCAATACAGTAAGGTTGACTTTCATATTGTAATCCTAGTAAAATGTTCTTTGTTGTCAGCTGTAATTTAAATGTTTGTTGAATTTATGAAGAGCTTTCAATTAAACATTTCCTAAAGCTTAGTAATAGTTTGTATCAAGATTATGATTCTTATCACTCAGGTATAGAGTTGATTCCTAGGTTTTGCCCTATATTTGTTGCTTGATATCATTATACCTAGAACCATGATGACACCATTGGTTCCTTCTGGTGGCAAGTATTCTACAGTACTGCCACTCATTTTATAGAGGGATTTTAAACATTGGGGCCTTCCAGTATCACATAGTAATATTAGAAAAGGCGTTTACAAAAAAATAGATAATGATGCGTAAAATTGTAACTAGTAAATGCTCCACCATACATGAGTGAGCCTAATGGTTATAACCAACCACAATCAGACACATCTTTTTGTATCTGATTTTCTATTGCCATTCTTTAGTAACCAAAGAATTATTAATGTAAGTTAATATACTCCTCAATCGGACGAGGTCAGCTTATGGGTTGTATTATCCTACGAAACCAGGTGCATTATCCCCACTATCCCATAATACTTCCAATGGAGTGCGGTAAGCCCCATATGACTGCTATCAAACAGCGCGGTGTGGACCCACGTCAATAATCAACTCATCTATACCTTTTATCCCTAAAGTAGTTGGTTAGGTTGTGGGTCCACTCCAATACTGTAGAATTTTTAAATATCAAAGATGTTGCTAGTATCTTAAATTCAAGTTGTGGGCAATTAATCTAGTCTTATCTCCATTAATTATAGCAATGCAGCTTGCTAATAAGCCTGTTTGCTTTGATTTTTAAAATCTGATTATTGCTTTTTAGAATCAAGAACTAAACTTTAGATTTTAGGTCAACTTATTTGGTCCAGATAATCAGATTTGATTACGCTCTTTAAGGCAAAAGTGTCCCCAAATAATTCAAACCCGACAACTTTTTAATGTATTTCAACAATTACAATAATCAGATTATTTCGATAATTTGAATAATACAAATAAGCAAAAAAAGGAAGTGAAACCAAACAGGCACAATATATATAAAAAAGAACATCATATTCAATACAATCAACTTATATCACTCCCTCCGCACCCCAAAGGATGTTAATAATATCAAAAGTTGTATATAAAATATGAACAAATACTAATGACCCACAAAAGTGGGGTCCATTAGTTTTAAATAAGACAAAACTTCATTTGTGTACTTCCATGGGTCCACTATGGGTATACTTGGTACTTGTTTAATACTCTCTCCTCTACTTTACTTTTCTTATTTTGTGTGAAATGTGTACTTTCATTATCCTTTTGGGGGACGTAGGATTACTTGTTATGCATTTACCTTAGTAATCACGAAATTTGGATTGAAATGGGCTTGCAATTGTTTTGGCTCTTACTTCCTTGGTGAAATAATTCCGGTTTCCGGAAAGGGAAAAGTATACTTTGATATTGTTTTAGAAGTTTGATGGTTTCTTGTAGGTAACAACAGATTGTTATTCATTATTTACTGTTTCTATCATCTATTGACTAGGTTGACCAAATTGTGGTGTCTTAATTAATTGGAGAATCAATTTATCACAACAAGATACTAAATTACACATTACATTTTAGGAATAACATACCAATATGATATATTTGTCAATAAAAGCATTTATATGACCTTTTGTGTTTAAAATTTAAAAACTTATCTGGTTATCCCCATGTCCAACTAATTGAAATAAAGGGTACTCGTACCTAGCATACATCAGTTAATAAAGGTAGCTTCATAGCTTAAGACTTGAAAGTTTTCAGAACTTTTCTATTTTTATAGCATTTTATCATTAGTGATTAAAACTTGTTGTAACAGTGACATACATGTTAAACTATTGAGTGTTTGTATTTGAGGAACTTAGGGAGCTGGAGATTTGGACTTAACATATATGTTTGTTTGGGTGGCTTGCAACTTTTAAATGAACCATAAAGTACAAATGTGCCCCCCCTAATCTGATAGTGTTGGGCCCAAAAAAAAACAATTTATGAGTCAAAGTTTTTTTTTTTGATTCTATACAGCAATAATAAGTGTCTATAAAGCCAATCAAAACATGATCACCATGATAATCATGTTAGCTGTCTGTCACAAATTTGTTCTCTTCTTATTTAGGTTGTTGTATCTCATACTAAGTTATCTTTTGTCCGTAGCTCAAAAGCTTACACTAATCATCCCCCACTCTTCCTTCGCACCTTGGAGAATGCAAAAGTTTGAAAGTTATTCATTGATTCTAAAAAGTCGATCCAAACATGATCAGCATTTATATCACACTAGTTGTCGGTCACAATTGTTTTCTTCTCATCTTGCCTATAAACATGCCATTAGGTGGTTTTGCCTCATTCCAAGTCTTTTTTTCCTGTATTCAAAGTTTACTCTAATGGCATTGCTTATTCGCAAGAGACTCCTCCAAGGATTCGTGTATCATGTAATGCTTGATGAGGTAAATTAATTTCTTCTATACTGAATTTAAGGTCTTGGTTGTGGCTTTTTGTCACTCTTGTAGCTTTACATTCTTAGTTCTTTGTGACAATTAGGTTACTTAGTTCTGTTGGGGTTTGTAGGGTTTCTATTAGGGAATTTAGGGGTACTTCTGTGATTGATTTGTGCAGATATTGGAGGGTTGCAGTCTTTTCCAGTGCTCTTTTGATTTTGATGTTCTTGTGTATGGTAAGGGGGACTTCTTGTCCCCATTTATTGTATTCTCTCTTTTTGATATACAAAATTTGTTCTTTAATGTAAGAAAGAAAACATTCTTAATCCTTTGTAGTTTTTTTTTCCTGGTTATTGTTGTGTTAGAATCCAGGATAATTGGTTTTAGGCTCACTAGAATGCTACATGACCTGTCTCGGTAGTCTGAGAGTCTTAAACATGTAAATAATTGTACTTTACTACTCTACCATACTGTTGGATATTTCCTTTTTTGTTTTGTAATCTCTCAAGTTGAAAAACCTTATTGTAGTTATTATATGACTTCTGTTTAAGCATGTCATGCAGTTGTATTTCAGCATGAACACAGTTTGACGATAGATGGAATTGTTCCTGTACTCTCTTAGACACTTTTTGAAAGAGACTTCATAGTTTCTACTAATGGGATTTTATGTCTTGTTGTAGGGTTATGTTAATGAGGAATTTCTACATTCTCAAGCTTGCAAGGATGAACAAAATCCATATTACATTGTGCAAGCAATAGATCAATACTGCAATCAAGTTGAATGGGCTCTGGCAGAACTTGAAAGTGCCATGTACATTGTTGAAAACTAACAAATGAAATTCAATTTCAAAAAGTAATTTTTTTATATACTTTGTTTACTTCTGACTGACAATTTATCTGCAGTAATCTGCCACGGGTTAATTACTTCACGCTGGCTGCCAGGGCTCGCAGGATTGAATCTGAAAGCTTATGGTAATCAGCAATTTTTTTTCCCAGTTGTGGTACCTGTAACTAACTTGGCTTGTCCTTGTCTCATCTATAGTACTTGAAGTAATCATTTGAATTCTGTTCTAGTTGGTATGTGTAATATGTGAGCTAGCTAACACAGACAGGTTGGGTGTTGAATTATATTAAAGAGATTCCTAGCTTGTCATAACAATTTTCAGAAAAGAATAATTATCCAGCCATTTATAGGCAAAGTCTGATGAATATATCACAATCATTATACAAGACACAAAGTTCTGCGGTCACTTTTCTGCTGTCTGAATGCACAAAAACTCATAAGCAGTGGAAAAAAAATAAATTAGATGTGCTGATTAAAAGGGTCTTTAAATCATCGAGAGAACTAATGGGAGGGGAGAAGATTAATTCTTGAAGGTTGAATAGGTTCAGTGGGAGATATAGAGTTGCTTTTGTTTACGATTTATCACAAGGCAAAGTCGCAATTAAATATGTAATGATATTTGAAAGAGACTGTTATATGCTATGGTAGGGCTGGGAACTTAAATGTAGTTCTGGGAAGGCAGAAAAGGAATGTGAAAGTCAGTGAAGATAGTGTTATATCCTTTCCACAAATAACTCACAAAATTATTAATGACATTGAGATATTAGATATATGTGAATATGATTTTAATTCATAACAGTCCATGCATCGGAAAAGGACACATTGACAAAACTACCACATATGTATTCCAAGAAATGATTATCCAGACGAAAAGTTACAACATTGCTTGGGTTAGTAATATGACACTAGCAATTATGGAGCACACCATGGCTGTGCAATTTTCTTCTTTAACATGTGAATTTACTCCTTTTACTTGTCGATAAATAAATAAACATGTAATCTTTTTACTACTATTGTTTTTTTGGTGTGCATAAAGTGACCATATTAGTAGTATGAGCAGTTTATCTTAAAAGTAGTGAGAGGAGATATGCATAAGAATAAGATAGTTTTTATAAAAAGTATTAAAAGAGATTAAAATAATTTGGACAGTCTTGGATTGCGCGCGATGAGGCCTTGGAATATTAGGTTAGGGTTGTAGGAGTCTATATAAAAGGCTTTATGCCTCTTGTACTTTGACCTGTGATTGCAATTGTGTAGCATCAATGGATATTATTTGGAGAATAATTGTATCTTTTTTCCCTCTCTCTCTCCCCTCTCTATGAAGATCTTGTTTTATAATTCTCGATACACAAAGCATGATGCAACTTCAAATAAGAGGTAACACCAAATAACTCTCCCGGATTTATTTAATACTAATAGATTAATACTATGATGTGTAGAAATATTTAAGGGAGGTTGACTAGGAGAGATTTTGGGAACTGATGAAGGATAATGATTTGATTCTTGAGAAAGTTTTTGGTAACCTTTTCTGTAGATTATAACTATTTTGACTTGTATGAAGCTACTTTTAAGGCAGCACCGTGTATGTTCTTTCTAAATGCTTTCTTAAATTGGTTGTGCCTACTTTAGTATATTAGAGGCTATATATCATGTGTTTCTGGTCTTACTTTTCTAAATGTTGTGCACCTTCTTTTTCTGTCGTTGTAAGTTGAATTATTTCATGATTGTCAAACCAACGAGATCTAACTAGAGTGGTATCAGTCTCTCCCTTACGTGGGAGTGGTTAGGTTTAGAGTCTTAGTGGAGTCCTTATATGATCTGTCCACAGTGGAGGCATTATTTTCCGGTCAATGTGGACTACTTTTCCTCTAGAGTTTCAAATTAAATTTTATGCCTCCTCTACCCGCCATAATAATATTTTTAAAATGAGTATCATAATTTTCTTCAGTATCCATCTTGGATTTGGTGTGGAGTATTGAAATTTCATTTTGTGTTTGCCTCTATGCAGATCATATTGCTGTACTGTTTTATTTCCTTCAAAATATATTTGGTGATTCTGTCCATGTTTTCTTAATGGACATGCTATTGGTCTCTTGAAATTACATACAAGTATTTTATATTAGCTCATTATTGTAATATCGGATTTCTGAAAGTAATAGGTAATTTATTTAGGAGATGGCATTCTAAATAGTATTTGGATGCCTAAGCTACTTTTTACATACCCATTACTTTCACCTCTCGTGGTCAATTCCTAATTAACTAGCAACAAAGATATTGTTTCTTGTTTTGTCTTCTTGGCTCATTTATTTCTCTTTCTTCTTTCCTCTTTTCTGTGTTTTCATTCTCTTTTTCGTTATTTTAGATTTTCTGAATATATCTAGAACTATTAAGAAAAGGATTGTTATGTAAAACAATGCATATTCTATGAAGTCTTTAGAATGAATACTCTACTCCTGTTATCATTTGCTATCAAGGTCCATTTACTTAAGGAAGAAGTTCAGACCAAAGAATGAACTGCAGCACATAATAGTGTTTCTTTTACAAATTTGAATATGGAACACCTATATCAGCATTTACTGCTTCTCTCTTCTCCAAACTTTTCATTCCGAAAGATTAAAGTTGGGTATCAGATGTAGAGTGAGTCGAAAAATTGTTAATTTGCAGAGTATGAACATTTTTGCATCAGCAGCAGGTTAGTTATTTAAGAATTGTGCCCAGCTCCTACATTGTTATTTTCTGTTTGGTCAAAGTTGGTCAAGGTTTGAATTTCATTACATGTCTGTATGACTTGATTGTCTCTGTCTCACCTTGTTATACGATAAATTAATCCATGCTGTATTATATTTATTGAATATCTTGTTAACAATGTATCATACATGGTCTTTATTTTGTTATTGATGTTGCAGTATTGGAGCTGCTCATGTCCAATATGGAGCTAATCTCCTGATACAGGCCTGTAAAACAAGGCACAAGCAAACGTAAGACACCCATTATTTATAATGTGTTTGAAGGTTTTGTTTCTCCCCTTAATGCACCAGTGTCAAGTCAGATGAGTGTAGTGAGGTGAATTTTTTTATGAAAAGCAATTCTGCTGTGATTTTTATTTTAAATCCAAAGCTCTTTTGCTGAACTTTGTAGTTGGTATAATCTTAAGTAATGTGTAATCACGCAGGTTAAAATTCATGCTAAAATTAGGGAGCTTATATTTTTAATGCAAAGTTCCATTTCCAGATCAAATGATGCCAGTTATACTATGGGTATTAAAAACTGTACATTGTGCTCGCTGGAAATGTTAAATTTTGCTGGAAATATCATTACACTGAAATTATCATTAATGTTTTTTTTAATCAAGGAGCCGACTGTTTTAGCCATCTAGTGGTGATTGTACAGTGTTTTCTTCTTATGCTGAATTCAGTTATTTTTCATGATAAAAGAAATTTTACTAGAAAGATACAGAAATTACAAAGCAGGTGAAGGACAAGATGTCCTCCGGAACAAAAACTAAAGAATACATGACAAGTGGAAAACGACACAAACATTAGCAGAAAACAGCCATCCAATCTTTATAAATTCTTATAAAATGACACCGCGTGGAGAGCACCCATTGCTAGATCCCCCAAGGATGCCAAAAGAAAGAAACCACAAACCCAAGCATGCGAAAGCCTGAAAACCGGCCATGAAAGATCCTTGCATTTCTCTTTGAGCAAATACTCCATAATACTGTGAACCATGCACTTCTCCACAAAACTTTTCCATCCTTGTTGCCTCCAAAAGTCCACACTAATTGGACAAACCCAGCTCTCCCTTAACTGAGCACCAGAGCTGCCTTGCCAGCGGACAATGAATAAAGAGACGATGATTCTTGTTTCCATTCACTAACAATGTGTACTCAATAATTACTCATATTTTTGTTTCTTTGAAGTTTTAAATCTTCTCTTACTCTTCCCTTGATCTGTTAATTTGAGCCAGCTCTGTAATGAATATTGTTATGTGAGACAATGGTATTAATTGTTTCCGTATTTTAAACTTTCATATTTGTATATCTTAATCAGTAAAATCTTTCTCTTATTTTGTGGAAATCTAATTGTCGCAGCGTCTCTCAAGACCTGAGTTGCCTGAAGAATGAATATTCAAATACGAAGAGAATATTTGACAACTTCGTTCAGGTATTTGTCATCACCGCCACTCTAGTTAAATTCCATTATAAATGTTTATGAAGAAACTTTGTATATTCTGCATTTCCTCGTTTCTTATTTAGGATGTGTAACGTATTATCTTTTTTCAAAGTTGTATAAAAACACAATACTGTTAAGACTGATGCAGGACAGGGTTCAGAAAAGGTTTAAAATAAAGATGAATGGTGAAGGACATTTCTACACAGGGATTCAATAGAGACAATAAAAGCACAAAGCTTTAATTTCAAGAAAATAATATACTGAACTCTGATTAAGAACTGAGTTAACATCTGTTTATATCGCCTACAGGAAACCCTAAATCTATTATTAACTAAGTAACCTAATTTAATTTAAAAAAACATCTAATAATATCCTACTTGAAAGTTATAGAAAGGTACAAAACAACTTTAACAAGGAATTGACACGGGTAGTAAATGTCCTTAAGATGTTGATTGCCCCTTACCACAAAAGTTTGTTAAAGACTACTAGCAATATACCTCCGGGATATATGTCAAGCTTATATATTCACAGTGATAGCAATTCACATATGAATCTCAAAAAATATAATGCTTTGTAAAGGTTGATGAAAGAAGAAGATAAAGACTGCTCAAAGCTGATAAAAGCCGAACTGTGATAATACATCAGTTTACAAAATAAATTATGTTATTCCCTTTTGTATACACAGTGGTTAAACACAAACGGTTTAATAATGAATTAGGTCCTAAAGCGCCCATGCGACGCGAACCGCACCCGGGTCGCGAGACGCGGGCGGGCACCACGTCATTGTGACCAGATTTTCCTTTAGTACTTCAAGTAAATTAAACTATTCTCCTTAAATATAAAGCATTAAATAGTTTAACTCCTTACCAATGTGAGACTTAAAGGAAAAAAGTTTTTTTTAACAACAATGCACCTTTTCATATACCCCGTTTTGGATACAATTAAAATACAATATATAATTATTACTTGATTCATATATATTCTTTCTAAATCTTCTTATTATAAACTATCAAACGCACTTGTAATTTTATATAAATTCAACCAATTAATGGGTTTAAATTAAATCCAAAATTGATTAAAACTCATAAAAAAAAAGATGCATTTAACACTACTACTATAATCGAAAGTTCTAAAATAATCTACCTAGTATAAAGAAAAGATAATTACTGATTAAATTTCTTTATATCTAAATATACTATGAAATATTTAATAATTAATAATAGTCAATCTCTTTTCTTGATCCACACCATTCTCTTCTCCATTGAAAAAACTTGTCTTCAAGTTCTAAAGTATAGGAGATTCCTTAAATCACTAAGTTGACTCCAGATAAGCAAGAAATCTTGAACTAGTTCTGCTTCTCATGATTCTGAGTTGAGGGTTGATTCAGAGTTCTTCCTTGACCAAGCAAAGTTCTTGGGTATTCATGGAATCCTTAAATGACAAAATATTCCTATTATGTCATGCCAATTGAATCAATGTTATTATGTTAATTTTTTTGTGCTATATGTTGCCATTGTTGACTCAAATTCCTGGATCCACCCGTCCCTTGGGGAAGCGCTGTTGTTACTTCTCCACTTCTGTCCAATACTTGCAAAAGTGCAATAACTTAATTCCAGTTTACTTGTTGTGACACTTGCAGATGGAACTGGATGTGATCAAGCTCGAGTTGGAGAACAGGAATGGAGATTAATTTATAGTCTTCTGTTTGTGGATACAAGTGAAACAATGGTTGGATAATTTCCATTTAATGGGGGTGGTGGTTTTCCAGAGTGAATCTTTGTTTCTATTTACTATTTCTGCTGTGGTTATTGTGACTGCTGATATTATTATTACCTAATGTTTTGGATCTTTAGAATACTATATATATGCGCCAACAAACCTTTTCTATTTGCTATATCAGCTGCTGTTCCTAATTTTAATATTTAGAATGCTGTGTGACTGATTATTTATTTTTTGATTGTGTCACTAGTATATTTTGATATTTCCACTACGGTGGGACTAATCATGTGAGGGGGTTTGTTGAAATATCAAAAAAGCTTGTGGAAGTATGAATTATGTATTTTTAAACAAAAGATGTGATAATTGTGTATTTTTTTTCAATGATGAAATGAAAATTTTATCATTTATAAATGAAGTTTTGAAATTTGTTATTGTTACCATTTTGCAAGAATTTTTAGCCTTAGTTAAGCCCAAGTATTAACACTAACTCCATCCATTTAGTTAATCGTGCAAGATACTCAACGCTAACACTAACCTATTAATGTTAAACAGTGTATAAATTTTATTCTAATTCTCTTTTCATATTTAATAAGTATGGAGAAAATATTTTGAATTGAATAGCTAGAAAGTCATTCTCTCACCTACATTGAAAATAATTAATGACATATTATTATGAGTAATTTTGTCATTTCATTCCTCTTTTTAATATGCATCAAAAGTTTACCAAGACTTTTATCCTGAAACGGAGAGAGTATAATTTTTTAATAAAAAATACAACCTCATTTACTTATTTATTGAATAACAACACTATTTACTCCATATCATATTTATTTTCTAATTATTTTAAATAAATGTAACCGTTGATAAATGTATTACTTGCTTATAGCACAAAAAAGGTTTCTAATCTCTATTCTGCTCGATCTTGATTTACAAATGTATTATTTGAATAATTTTTTTTCATTCGACTTACTTAACTATACTTTTTTACAAATCGTTATAAAATTTATTAAATTGTTTGACTTTTAACGAATTGAGTAGCACATGACAGATAGACTTTGTACATGTTATATATATGTCATGTGACATGTCATGATAAAAAATAATAATAAAATATTCAAAAATCAACAATTAAAGCAAGTTAACCAAATAAAACAATAGAAAAAAAGTAACCAAATAAAATCTTTGTGAGATTAGCAGGGGGTTTGATCTTGGTTGATTTGGAGCTTGACTTGGGGTTTGGATCTTGACGGTTTACTGGTATTTGGGGCTTTTATGGATATGTTCAGATATGAGTTTATGGACTTTGTTTCATTCTCTTCATTATTCATGTATTGAACTGCTATCGGCGGTTTTTGGGTTCCTGGTCCTATTTTTCGATTATTCTTTGTATTCTCGGATGGGCTCTTTGTCTCCATGTGCTTTTTGATTCTTGAATTTCATATTTGTTTAATACTCGATGCTTTGATTTGGGATCCTTGTTTTAGTATTTAATGATACAAGTTTGGTTTAATGTCTTTTGATTTCTCATTGATGGTACCGATCAGGGTTATCATGTTTGATTTTTCTTAATCCAAGAACAGAGTCTGGTTATTGATTTGATATTGCCTTAGACGTGTCATCTTGGGGTGTGTTCCAATTTATCACGTTTTATTATTATTATTTTGAAATTGATTGATTGATTTGTTGTTGATTTTATTTAAACTTCTGCCCCCCATCTTGCCGACAACAAAGACGACTGACTGCTTTTGATTTCGTTGAAATTTGGGTTTGTTCGGTGCAAACCAATTCTTCTTTTTGATTTTGAGGTCTTCTATTCTATGCGGATATTTATGTATCGATCGGATAATATGTTTTGAATGATAGTTTTGCTTCGGATCGGATAATATGTTTTGGTTCAATTGAATTCATTGATTCATCTGATCAGATAATAGTCTGAATGATGGTTTTGCTTCAAATCTAGTTTATTCTTTTATCATATCTAAATTTTCTTTTAGTTTTGGTTCAGTCAAATGATGAATTTGATGGTTCTGCACTCCCTGTACCTACTGAATAATAAGCTTTAATTTGTTCGTTTAGTTGCCCAATTTTTTTTTTTTTTTTTTATGTTTTTACATTAAGCTTTAATTTGTTCTTTTAGTTTAATTTGTTTTGTAAAATATAATAGCTATTTTGGTAATAATTTGTTTTTAAATATAATAATAATAATAATCCCTCCATTTCAAAATATTAGATATTTTATATTTTTAAAGTGAGCTTAAAATATTTAAAAATAAAAAAAGAAATATGAATTCATTAATTTTATATAAATATATTTGTCAAACTTATACATTAATATATTTTATTATTAATTTATTTAATTATTTGTTATGTACGTTAATTTGATTTATATTTTGTTTAATTATTTGTTATAGAATTGATAATTATTGTATTTTTTAATTGTTGAATATTCACCTAAATATCTGATGCATTGCCACATATATTTCATATATATTTCGTTAGTTTTTAACACTTCTAAATAGAAATTTTAATGTTTATAAAAAAATTATAATTTAATAACCGTTAAAAATTTCAATTCATTAAAATCGAATAGAATGAAAAAAAAATATTTAACCACATTAAAATGTCATGTCAATATGTCATTATTAATTTATAATGTGACAATCTAAATCTGATTAAAAAAGTTAAAAGAAAGGTCATCAAAGTTAAAACAATTGAGTAAAAAACACAATATTAATTTATATTTAAGCGAGAGGAGTGGAGTATAACTAAGAGCTAACAATAATGTATTATTGTTATTAAATTAAATTCGTGGTAAAGGAGTAATTTATTTTTAAAGTTTTAAATAAGATTCTTTTGCATTTTACATGATACAAGTGCACAGCACCCACCAAAAAGGCGCGAGAAATAAATACAGTAAAACCTTATCTTCTCCTTCTTCCGCTTTATCTGCTGCTAGGAAATCAAACACTTGTCGGGAGAAAAGAAATGGCTATAACCCTACAACGTGCTTTCACCAATCTTAGCTTCATCAGCTATCCCAAACCCAAGGCCAAGCCTGAGGCACGGAGACAGTTCCGGTGCGAGGTCGGAGTAGCCGAGAAAAACCGGCAGGTGACCCTGAAGAATGGCAATGATTCTCTTCAGATATGCCGAGTTCTCAATGGTATGTGGCAGACCAGTGGTGGGTGGGGAAGAATTGACCGAGACGACGCCGTTGAGTGTATGCTAAAGTACGCTGATGCTGGTCTCTCCACCTTCGACATGGCCGATCACTGTAATTCCAAATTCTCTTCTCTTCTCTTCTCTTCACTAATCAAATGTGATTATGTTTTTTTTTGTTGGGTTATGTTTCCTGATTTACTGGGAATTTGGAATGTGAACTATTTTAGATGCCGATAGACTCCACGGCACGCTTGCGTGAGGTGGTCGCCGTCCCGATCGTTTCTAGCACAGTTGTTGGGTGAATTGCTTGCAACACCTTAACCCCTCGCCTATATGTAGACGGTAATCTTGGTACAATTGCTCGCGTTCGGAATTCTGCGTTGAATGGACACCAACGACACCTTGACCCCTCGCTTATATTGAATCGGTAATCTCGGTACAATCGACGATTGATGCGGTAGAAGACGCCACACACAACTATGAATTGTTGTATGATAAGTCAAATTGAATCTCAAAGAAATAACTAAGAAAAATACTTAGGAATTCTTCAAAGAACCAAAAGTAGAGAATAACCTCACAAATATATTGAATAATAATAATGTATATTATTACATAACTTGAACCTCTATTTATACTACTCAAAACAATCCAAATCCTAATAGGAATTTATAAACTATAACTTTAATTTCTATAAGGAAATAAAAATCAATTTGGAAAAGAAATCTAATTAAAACAATCCAAATCCTAATAGGAATTTATAAACTAATTTGGAATAAAAATCCCTATTTATTACAAACCAATTTAGAAAGTAAATCTTAACTATTAATAAATCCTAATTGCAATAGAATTGTAAAACATAATTTTCCTTGTCGCGTTGGGATCAAACTGAAAGTCCACGTCAGTTGAATAACTTGTTGTAGCCTTTTCCCAATTGGATTAGAGATTTAAATTACCTGAATATATTAACCTTCCTTGCATATTCTAGCTGAGTATTTAATGTTAAGTTCGTGGCCCACGTGCTATATATTATGGTTGATGACTTGAAGGGTCCCACGTGATATGCTAATTAATTGAGAAATAATTCTTTAATTGAATCCTTGGACAATTTCTAGCCCAAACTTCTTGATTTGCTTGACGAATCCCTAGAACTTGAATTGAATTATTGTCGTTTGATGCGAGCCCGACCAGGATTGTATCATTCCCCTTCTCTTGTAAAGGATTTGTCCTCAAATCTGACATTCCCTCCTTTTGAAAAGAATATGTCCACAAAACGGATCCTACATAAAAATAAACCAAGTTAATAACATCAAACAAAACATAACCACAAATCTCACCTGAAAAATTAATTAAATAAGCAATATCAGCAACGCAAGCAAGAATTTGAAAAGCTTTATCTCCTCCTGGATCAAATATCAGTATGAAGAACTCTTTATGTATCACAAACTCCCATTCACGAATTCCCGGATCAAAAATGAATCTTATGATCTTGATCATTCGTAAACAAAACCACGTTAATGATCCTGGGTCAAATGTCAACTTTTGAAACTCATCACGTCGCATAAGCCTATACACTTGAATTCCTGGATCAAAAATCAATTTGATGATCTCATCCCTTCGCAGAAACACATTCGTTAATGCACCTATGTCAAATTTTAATTTTTGAAATTTGTCACGTTTCTCACGCAAACTCTCTTGAATTCCTGGATTAAACACAAAACAAAACAAATCAACAACTCCCTTTTGTCTAATCACCAAGAAATCAAAATCACATGCATAGTCTACTAGAATAATATTCAAAACACTTCCCTGTAGACTCTCAATGCATTGATCGAATTGAATTGCACGATCCATGTTTCCCTCAATGAATATGCTCCTATCACGAATCTGCAAAACACAACCAACCTCCCTCTTTCCATTGACATTAATACAATAAAGAACAAATAATGTTATCAATGGAGTAAAAAGGTCACAATCATAAGTTGAAAATTCAATAGCATATCGACGATGATCACAAACAAACTCAACACATGCTAAAGAATTTCTCAAAATGTTGACAAAAATCAGAATATCATCAAAATAGGGAATAACAAATTTTTCCATGAAAGAATTCATATAATTCAACAATTCCATGGAAGTATGCAATGCCTTAGCTAACCCAAGTGAACTAACTAAACATGCAAATAATTCATCCCTCAAACGATCTTGATGATAAACACTTGTTGAATCAAAACCATATGATAGAAAAGCATGCAATGAAGATTGCTCTAACGAAACAACATAATTACTACCATTGTCAGCTATCGATAATTCATGTAAAGATTGATTAGCATGAAAACCTAACTCAACATATGGATAAGAAAACATAGAATTAATTTCATGCAAGTAACAACATTGAAAACGAGAATATATATCATGATCATAAACTAACTCAACATAAATCAAATATCCTCCATAGTTTATGACAAAAATGATTCTACCATCAAAATAGCTAACAACAAATTTTCCAACGGAAGCATGCAAAACATGTTTTAAATAACTCATGAAAACACTAGATGCATCAATTAATCTAACAGAAATAACTAACCACCTATATAACTCACATGCTAAAACAATTTTCCATTTATCACAATATTTCATGCTAAATTGATTAGGCATTGTCATCACATGATTATTATCACATGTAGATAAAACATAAGAACTATGCAATTTATCAAACATATTATCTAAATAAAGAAAAGAATAACGATACTTGTTTACCAATTCAAAATCAACGAACAAACTCGTTGTCTCATCCTCCTTAGATACTATGATCTCATAATCAACACATGAACTCATGTCTTCTCTCACGATACCCACTTTCACCAACTCTCCAACCGCCTTGGTAACTCCATCGTCTCCTCGGGAATACTATCAGCTGATCGATACGGAATGATATTACGGGGTATTTCATCGACAACCTGTACAAGAGACAAAACAAAACTAGACAAAGAAGAATCATTAGTGTTAGTATTCAAAAGCGCCGTCTTGTACGAATGTACAGTCATTGGCTTTTCAAAATATAACTCACTTTTTAACTCACTCTCTTTTTCATAGTCACATATTTCTTTTCTCTCTTCTTTATGCTCACCCTCTCGTTTGTTTTTCTCTCGTTTGTTTTCAAGGTCACTCTTTTCATGCAATTTTTTCTCAATCTCTCTTTTCTTTTCATTTTCACTCTTTTCAATTTTTTCTTTTACATTATCAATCTTTTGAACAATTTCTTTTTGTCGATCTTTTCCACATGTATTTCCTTTTACAAACTCATCTTCTTGATTACTTTCTTTCGAATGTTCACCATCTTGTTTTAGATCATGGATTTCCTCTTGAACACTTGAACCCAATAACTCTCCTTGGACTGCATATTCTATAATTTCTTCCACCTCCCCCGGCTGATCTTGTTTCTTTTGAGCCTTAGAAGTATATTGTAGTTGCATCCAATAATCTTCCTTGTTTACTTGTGTGCGAACACTCCTATTATTGTCTACTGTAAATCGCCTTGAAGGTTGCTCTACATGTCTTTGAGATGTATACTCCTCCCTCCTGTCACGCTGTACTGGAGCAAAGCGCTTTCTCATTGCTGATTTTAATTCTGCCCATGTCTCGAACGGACGCTTCCCATGTTTTTGTTTGCTAAGCTGCCACCATATAATTGTATGATCGGAGAACTCTTGAACTGCCCGTCTGACCTTCCTCCGCTCGGAGTAATCATGACAGTCAAATTCTCGTTCCATTTTTCTCTCCCATCTCAGATATGCCTCTGTATCAATATTTCCTTTGAAAGTATTCCTTTGAGACCCATACGCACTTTCATACTTGTAGCCATACATGTTTGCTGCAAAACAAAGGTTAGTAGATAAAATTTTTCCTCACACACTCCCTTACGTGTTTCGCTCAAATAATGATGAATCACTCGTGTATCGCTCAAATTTGGCTTTTACCCTCTAATAATCTTACACTCTTGCCTTTTACCTCAAATATTCTCTCTAATAGGTTCTTATTGAATTCCCTAGCAAAATTCTTGGTTTTACTAATCAATTCAAAATTACTTATCACGAAACAAAATTATAGATGGTGTAACTATTAGAATATCACAAAATCACCGATCGATTGTCTTGTACTCTTGTATGCGTCAGATTTGTAAATTGTAGCTCCGTTTCAGAATTGATGATGATGGAACGGTATGAAATCTTCGTTGGAATTTGATGGTGTGCTACAAGTTTGGTTAGCACGATGAAAATATGAATTTTTTTTCTTTTCTTTTTTTTTTCTTTTTTTTTTGCTTCTTTTTTTTTTTTTTACAATATATATTTCGACAGAAAATTAAAGATAAGTAACTTGCTAGAAAGGCTTAGCTTTGATACCAAATGATAGACTCCACGGCACGCTTGCGTGAGGTGGTCGCCGCCCCGATCGTTTCTAGTACAGTTGTTGGGTGAATTGCTTGCAACACCTTAACCCCTCGCCTATATGTAGACGGTAATCTTGGTACAATTGCTCGCGTTTGGAATTCTGCGTTGAATGGACACCAACGACACCTTGACCCCTCGCTTATATTGAAGCGGTAATCTCGGTACAATCGACGATTGATGCGGTAGAAGACGCCACACACAACTATGAATTGTTGTATGATAAGTCAAATTGAATCTCAAAGAAATAACTAAGAAAAATACTTAGGAATTCTTCAAAGAACCAAAAGTAGAGAATAACCTCACAAATATATTGAATAATAATAATGTATATTATTACATAACTTGAACCTCTATTTATACTACTCAAAACAATCCAAATCCTAATAAGAATTTATAAACTATAACTTTAATTTCTATAAGGAAATAAAAATCAATTTGGAAAAGAAATCTAATTAAAACAATCCAAATCCTAATAGGAATTTATAAACTAATTTGGAATAAAAATCCCTATTTATTACAAACCAATTTAGAAAGTAAATCTTAACTATTAATAAATCCTAATTACAATAGAATTGTAAAACATAATTTTCCTTGTCGCGTTGGGATCAAACTGAAAGTCCACGTCAGTTGAATAACTTGTTGTAGCCTTTTCCCAATTGGATTAGAGATTTAAATTACCTGAATATATTAACCTTCCTTGCATATTCTAGCTGAGTATTTAATGTTAAGTTCGTGGCCCACGTGCTATATATTATGGTTGATGACTTGAAGGGTCCCACGTGATATGCTAATTAATTGAGAAATAATTCTTTAATTGAATCCTTGGACAATTTCTAGCCCAAACTTCTTGATTTGCTTGACGAATCCCTAGAACTTGAATTGAATTATTGTCGTTTGATGCGAGCCCGACCAGGATTGTATCAGATGCTAATTAAACCAATTGAATTGGGGATGCGGCATTTTCTGGGTCTTTCGCTTGTTTCATGGAAGCCCCAATTCTAAATATACCACCCTTTTAGTTTTTTGTTTTTTTTAAAGAAAACTCACAAAAGTAAAATAAAATACCCTTTTGGTTTTAAGAATTTTATGGTTGAGAAATATTTTATACTATTGATTCTCATTTTTTAGAAAGCTTTTTTTTTTGCTAAATTTAGAAAGCATATTTGAATTTCACTAAGTTGATTATTTTCCTATGTTTTTTACTGTGAATGTTGCAGTTTTTACTTTTTAGAAATAAATTGCTATATCAGTTGGGGTATTTTGGTCAAATGAAATTTTTTCTGTCACAAAAAATGTTTAACAAATTAGTGAATGGAAAAATATAAATATGTGAAATATTTAGAAAGCGTCCAAAACAAACTTTAGGACTTGGCATAGGATAAAGCTACTCCCCGACTGATTTTCCTGGACTGATTTCCAATTCCATCACTAACTTTAGGACTTGGCATCTCTCTCTCTCTCTCTTTCTGCCTTTCTGCATGTGTGTGCAAATTTTGGTACTTAATCCCTTTAATGGCAGAGATGTTGAGTCACTCCTTCAGCCAATTTACCTTCACTCAATCATAACAACATCTATTAAAGGAGCTGAAACGCAAAAACTCCTTTAAGACCAATCCAATGTGTTTTAACTGAAGGAAAAAGGCAGGCAGTAGTTAAGAATGGGAAAGATTCATTGGATATATGCGGCGTTGTTAATGGGATGTGGCTGACTAGTGGTGGATGGGGGCAAGATTGAACGAAGCAGTGCAGTTGATGCTATGCTTCGATATGCTGATGCTGGACTATATATGCAAGACAAAGGGGAGGATATATAAATTTTGTACGCTTTTTGTTGAATCTTAACGACCCCCTTTGATAATTTTATGAATTTATGTTGCCTATAGCAAAATTATTATTGTGATGGTAAAGTAATAAATATGAGCAATTATATAGTAGTATTGAAGAGTTGTAGTAATCTCGTTACACTTTGCGCAGCTTGTAGTCTCGCTGCTCCTAAATGAGAAAAACCGTGACAGTGATTATTCAGATGTTAACAAAGTTACAAAACTAATATTCATGATATATTTCAGATTATATTACACTACATATATTCAGCATTATGTTTAGCTGTTCAGTTTTTAATGAACTTATTTAATTTCTCAGATGGTCCTGCAGAAGATCTTTACGGAAATTTCATCAATCGAGTCCGTAGAGAGCGCCCACCAGAGTTTTTAGAAAATATCAGAGGGTGGGCTACATTTATTCATATTTGATGTTGCATCGGTGTACTATAAAATATCTGTAGTTGGCATTGCTCTTCTGAACATGAAGCACCAGTTTAGTATGCATCTTAGCTCGTGGAATTGAAACAAAATGAGCTTTAGATCGTTATAGGTGTCAAGGTGACATGCATAACGAGAGGGTAGAAAGTTTTGGCAAAAAATCATGAATGCAATAAGAAACTTTATTAAATTAATCTCGGATTTTCATTTTGCAATGCAGTCTCACCAAATGGGTACCACCACCAGTTAAGATGACAAGTAAATATGTCCGTGATAGCATTGATGTTTCAAGAAAGAGAATGGATGTTGCATCCTTGGACATGCTGCAATTTCATTGGTATTGAATTATCTCTCTTGTTCTTTGAAGCATATATAATGAAACTCAAAGTGCAATAACAATTAGAAAATGGCTTTCTTGTATTTCTTCTTGAACCAGGTGGGATTACTCCAATTCTGGCTACCTTGATGCTCTAAAACATCTCACAGATCTCAAAGAAGAAGGTTAGTTTTTCAGTTGTCTTTTATGTTTCAAAGATTAGCGCAGATTTCTTGATTGGACTGGACAACTTCAGTGTTTGGCATGCAGGTAAGATTAAGACTGTTGCTTTAACAAACTTTGACACTGAGCGGTTACAAATTATCCTGGAAAATGAGATTCCAGTGGTTAGCAATCAGGTAAATAAATTCATATATGATGATGTGTATAATATATGCCTTTTGTGTGTTTAATTATACTAATATATACTCATTATGATGGGCAACTGGTACTGTAACATTCTTCAGGTGCAACATTCCATTGTTGACATGCGCCCTCAACAGAAGATGGCTGAGCTTTGCCAGCTTACTGGAGTCAAGCTCATAACGTCTCTTTCTCTCTCCCCCTCTCTCTATATGTGTGCATGAATTTGTACATGTTCGTTCAAATCTTTGTGCAAGCGCATGTATATGTGTGTGGTAATGTCTTTCTTAGTCCACCACATTAGTGGACTATGAACCACAGCAACCCAGTATAGCCTTTATTAAGTATTGTATATTTCACTTGATCACCTTCATTTTCTTTATATGAAACCAACATCTTTCTAGCTGACTAGCTCTTAAATGAACCGAATGGGTAGCTTATCAGCGTAACTTCTTCATTTTGTTCCTGTCAGGGACTCTAATTTATTTATGAGTATTGCAAAAGTTGATGATACAACACAGCTTTCAGATAATAGAATTTTAGTGTCTTTGCCGTTAACATTCTCCATATTATTCTTTCTAAATCTGATATAGTTTTATGTGCAGGTATGGGACTGTAATGGGTGGTCTGTTATCTGAAAAGTTCCTCGACACCAACTTGTCTATTCCATTTGCCGGTCCTCCACTAAATACTCCTTCCCTTCAGAAGTACAAGCGAGTATGTATTCTTTTCATGAACATTTAATAATAATGAGAGCTGCGCAGACTGGGGTACGAGTGGGGATTCGGCTGGGTTTGAATTTATCTTTATGTTTATTATTTTGCAATCATAATTATAGTGGAGAAAAGAACACAAGGTAACAGGAATTTCACACGATTAGAGTACAAAAATTTGGGCCTATATATTGTCTCAGCCTCAGGAGTAGTCAATAATCAAGAACCTAAACATTATTGAGGAATTTCAAAGACTGACAAATTTTTGAATCAGTTGCACAAAATTAAAAAAATGAATTTCTTTCAATGAAGAATACCAGTATATTATACTAGTATCAAGTATGCACATGCAGGTCGAATCTTTTCATGCTAACAGCTATCCGAAATATTCATATTCTGGTAATGAATCTAATGAATTCCCAACAAAATATTATGCAGATGGTTGATGCATGGGGAGGATGGAGTCAATTCCAAGTTCTACTTCAGACTCTTAAAAAAGTGGCTTCAAAACATGGGGTCTCAATTCCAACAGTTGCTGTTAGATACATACTAGATGCGGTAAAGTCGTTAGTTGATCGTGTCCTTTTGTTAGATACCAAAAAATAATTTCCCTTTCAGTTTTATCTACTCTATTTGCGGAATTTCAGCCAGCAGTGGCAGGATCGATGATAGGTGTTAGACTTGGCCTTGCGGAGCATGTGAAGGATACAAATGCCGTGTTTTCTCTTGTTCTAGATGAAGAAGATGTTAATAGCATTCAAGAAGTTTCAAAGAAAGGGAAAGATCTGCTTAGAGTAATTGGTGATTGTGGAGATGAATACAGACGTGCATAAGGCCGTTGGTTGGTGAAGCCTGTACTTTACAAACATCAAATTTTACAAGTACAAATTCACATTTTGGCTCTTCTTTGTGATTAAATTTTGATGGGTCACAGTTGAGCTGCGCAAACCTCCATTTGTTCAATGGTTTTGGAGTCAAATTAGGTATAGAATGAACAGGCAGTGGCACAAATAATATTTGGAGTAAGACCTTTGTTTTTTGGTCACAATGCAAAAGGAATCTAAAAATTTGGATTGGAAACTCACCCGTGTGGTGTGGTGTGGTGTTGAAACTAAAATCTCGTACTCTCAATACTAATATACCATTTGCTTATCAATTAAATTAACACTAGTCTTGTCTTTTAGAAAGTTATTACCAAGACTATTAATATTAGTTATTAGGAATAAGTTGTAATATTCAAAGTGATATTTTAGGAGCAACTGAGCAAGTCATAGATCAAAAAATATAATTAATGTTGTGACTAATTGATTGAACCGGGCATAAAATATTAATAATAGCCTTTTAAAATTATTTGAAAATATTAATATTAACCTTTTAAAATTATTTGATCAAGAGATGAGAGAAACAAATTTGTGTTTAATGTTGAGGGATAATATTGAAAATTAAGCAATTCTTTCTTTTTTAAAATCTAAAACAATAATTAGAAAAGATTAAAAATCATTCTTTAAAAAAGAAGAAAGACATGTTACCATTACATACTACACAATTCTCAAATATAAATATATTGCGAATTGTTTAGGTCAATTTTTTTGAATGTCATTTAATGATAATTCTTTTTAATAAGTGGGATAATTCCTATCAATCCAATTTATTAATAAATTTTATAATTATAATTCGACGTAAATTTATCGCAATACATAACTTGACATAAAATAACGCTCTGAAATAAGACATTATCATTACATTAAGACTTTAATGCATTGTAAACTCCATGTTGCAAAAAATCAAAAGTCCATTTTGACTATTTATTATGTCAACCATGTCCTCCATATATTATTTTTTGTAATGGAAAATTATGCAATTCAGGATTTTACAAAATTTTGAATAACCATTTTATTTCTTTCTTTGGGTCGGTATAAAACATGGTGTAAAAATCGGTCTAATTTTTTTTCGCTTGTTGACCCAAGCACAAACCGGCCCAGACTTGTATACGGTTTTAAAAGGCTTGGGCCCAAGCTAAGGAAATGTAAAACCCTAGAAATATACACATCTTCTATATATAGCAGATTCTAGAGTTCTCTTTCATCTTCTTTAGAACCCTACAAGCAGCCGCAGGCGTGTTGGAAAATTTTCTTTCGGAATCCAAATCTCCCCGTAAGTAATCTCTCTTTACGTATAACTATGATAAAATAGTTAGTGATTTGATTCCAATTGATTTTAATTTTGTTGGGACAGAAATCAGAATGAAGGTGATTGCTGCATATTTGTTGGCTGTATTGGGTGGCAACACAAGCCCAACCGCTGAAGATCTAAAGCGTATTCTCGGTTCAGGTACTATAGTTTCTTCAAATATTTGTAATGTATACATTTTTAAATTTGCTATCAATTATTTATGGGTAGCATTGTCCTGTGTTTATTGTATTGAGTTCATGT